>JAGTXR010000240.1:0-595668 GCA_022606575.1 Glossosoma conforme
AGGCCTCCCAATTGGAAAGAGCCTTGACTGACGGTGCTGAATATCCCTGAACAGATTAAGAACCGGAGTTGGTAGAACTAAGGACAACCTCGAGCGGTAGGGAATGCTTTGGCAGGGAGAGTCACTATTGCGTGACTGTGAAGACCAGCAGACCGCCTTACACCTATGATCCTGGTCCATATGCCCAACAAGCTGCATATTCCAGGACCTAATGCTGGGCAATACACGGGCTATCGATGTTGCCAGATACTAGGCAAAAATAATTTGACGTTGCTGACACAAAGAAGAAGAAGATAGATATAGAGGTGGAGAGATTATGAATTCATTTTCAGTGTTCTTCTGTATGCGGTAAATTAATTTTTATTAATTAATTTACTCAACAAAAGTGTTTAGATTAAGTAGGACGATTGATTCCACGTTGGATGAATATGTACTCGTATATACTCTTATGTAATGAATTGCGAAATCTCGGCTCGTGACCATCGGCGTCATTTCAAAGCTCATCGGATTTTAGCCGTCAGAGTCATCCGGCGCAGGTGTAAACACCTCACCTGTCTATTGGGTAGAGAGAAATGCAGGTTATTGGCGATAGGATCAAAAGGCTTCGATTAAACCGGACCAATAAACCAAAAAAGTGTTTTTATTACTAAAGCAAACGCAAAGTCCTCCGTGATGATGCGATCCATATTATTGTCACCAAGCAACTAATTAGACCGTTAGGGTCCCATTGCGAATGTACGTAAATAAGTGCTATAGAGAAAGTATCTTTAAAAGAGATGAAATAATCTTAATCGCCGGTTCTGGGTACTGCCAGAGGATTATGGCGATCATATATCTTGGTTACAGACTTTTTCAGAAGCACATTGATATATAGTTACGATAAAACTTTTAAAATTTATTGCTCGACCTAGCTTCGGCCGAGCCACAATACAATATGCTCTCGCCGACGAGCGGGACACAATTGATGCGCTCGTGATGGCTCTCGCCCAACGCTACTAGCGGTGGTCTATATAACTAGTCCCAAATGACAATATGGCGGACACATTAATTATATGACAAGCGAACAGAAATAAGAGACGAAATATTGTATATCAAGGTTTTCGGTACCAGTTAGCTAGGGCTGTATCATGCTGATGTCAATTAATATATTTACATAATAAAACCGCCGCAAACTGATATTCACAAGATTATACAATTTTAAAGAGATCTCCATCAACTGAGTATTATTACTAATTTACAAGTTCCGAGCATGCGAGGTGAGAAAGATCTTGTAGCACAGTGTGATTTACGCATCGTTATTATTTATGCTCTCCTGCGCGGCATAGAATCCCCGGAGAGCCCGCAGTCCGCATGACGTCCCGGCCCGTAACGAGGTTCCTCCGCCTCGCAGTCAGCTGGGCTCGAGAAGACGATAAATATTGGTACAGAAGATCTGTACTAACAGCCTGAAGACCATCCATTTGTTATTACACCGTTTACACGGCTTAAAAATCAAATTACTGTCAGATTAATTAGTTATTCAATAAGATTATTATGAATCAAAAGTCAATCATTAAGGAACATATTTTTTTATGTAAACGCATACAGAAGAATATCGACAGATTTAAAAGTGCAAAAGTGATGTAGAAGTCTCATCTGTGGATTCGATAATGCTAACATGCTACATATGGCTAAGCGCTGCTATGGAGAGTTGATCCGCCAACGTCATAGATTACAGCTCGATTTTGTTTGCCACCAATTTTGATTGATAGGGTATGATTGGCATTTTACGCATGAGGGATCAAATTTGCACAAATCGGGGCTATTTGTCGTCATATTTATCCTATCTGGTTATTATTGACCGATTATTTTTTATAAACAAATGTACCGATGTATTGAAATCTGTGCTATTAGCTTGGTCAGCTAGGCCAGTGCTTCCCAAATGGGAGCCCTGCGAAAATATTCAGTAGAATGTATAAACATATATATTTAAGCATAACTTTGCCATAACTTTATTTATTTTATTAACTATATTTATATAAGAAGTTTCCATAACTTTGTGCTGAAATATGTGCATTAAAATTGTAATATTTATTTTTCAAATTTTGACTAGCTTTTGGGGGACCGGGAATGAATTATTTCTTTTAATTTAGGGGGCCATGACGTGAAATTAATTAAAGAGTACTGAGCTAGATGATGCATGTGGAAAGCATGAGTAGTGATAGTGTGTTTATTCATCTTATTTTAGAAATGTTACTGTTGTACATATTCAGACGACATTATAAGAAAAATTGTGCTACGTACTGCTCCCCCCAAGACTATGTGCAACTTTTTGACTCTAGTTTCAAAATAAATATTATTTTGTACAATTGTGTCAAAGTTCTCGATCACTGTCACCAAAATCTGGCCATATTATTAAGACTAATTTATGCGGATTGGCTTGCGTTGGTTCGCGGGTGGCCCATCGAGCACAAGGGCCATGTCCGGCCCGCAGGCCGCCAGTGGCACGCCACACAAACGACAAGGACGGCTCATTAACGCCAACAGATGCCTCCACGATAAAACTGCAGGACACGGAAAAGCAGCCGTACGCAACCTTTGGCAATCGCTAAAATTTTCATCCAATTACACAATCTATCCTTAGCGTAAAAGCGATCTAATCTAATCTAAGCTTCAAAGCAATCTAATCTAACCTAAAGTTGACAGCAATCACACCTAACCTAATGTTATTATTATATTTTTCATTATCGTCATTATCGAGCTTAGGTCTCCCGCATCAGTCTCCTCCCTTTCGAACCTCCGCCTTACGCATTCAGATTCCTAATAATTTTCTTTTGATAACTTTTATTTGATGAGTAAAACCTAATATACAGGTTTCCACAACACTGATTTTATTTTACCCTAATTCTTCTATACGGCTGCGAATTTTCGATATGATCCTGAGATGTTACAGGAGAGCATAAACTAAAGCTGCCTTGACTTCAGGCTTCCGGGCTCTCCTCGACCAGGAAGACCGTCTGGAATGAAACGAAAACCATTGTTGGACACAGATTGTTTGTTCTTCTTAGAAGTAATACTAGCCTGCCTGAGACTATGCCTCTTGGGAGAGTGATCAGACTGTTCAACCATATCGCCTCGAATATTGATATATTCCACTTGAGAGAAGCCCAGTATCGACATGAGCTGCACGAATTTATTTATCAAAGTAAGTTCGTGGAGTCTTCTGTTTAGCGACTTTCGGGACTTTTTGATAATTGTTGTTAATAATAGTAAATACCTAATTGTTTCTCTTGTATTATATCTTATTTCAGGATGGTATTAAATATTTTTGTATTTGTAATGTTTCTGAAAGAAATAAATGAAATTGAAAGGAAAAAAATATGAAAAAAATTTGAGTAATACACTTCGGTACGACAGTTAGTGACAGCCATATGCTCCGAATGTAGTTGGAATTTAATTTTCATTAAGCAGAAACCTCTAATTACGTCAAATTACTTTAATTAAATAAATTAAGCAAAGGTTCCTCAAACCTTGCTTTGATGCGGTCGTCTTTAATACGCGGTGGGTATTTTAAATCAATCTCTCGTATCGATATCCCCGCGGGGTGTTGACGCGATAAGTTTGAGAAACGGCCACTTTATGTGGGCGATAAACAATGTAATAAGGCGACATTCTCACACATAACTTGTTTATCGCTGGCTGTTAAACTGTGAGACGATTCCCGGTGGTCCGTGTTACTTATTTTATAATATCACATGTAGAAGAGTACCGGGCGTTGATCTTAGCCCTGCAGTATACTTGTCTGCTTAGCCGGGTCAGCTAGTCACTGAAAATGCAACAAAAAGCCTATGCTGTATTTGGTATCGAGAGTCCCAGTCAGTTTCACCAATTCATTGTCTTACTGTAGTTAGATAAGCTTTCGGTTCCCTAACCTCGTATCCCTCACACAGTCAAACTATCGTACACATTATATTTCATAATAATAAAGTAAATTAGTTTTTTTCTATACGACAGCGTTCAAAACGTTGGTTTGACGATTTACTTCTTCTTCGTAGTAGTATCAATCCGGTGGATTGGTTTGCAGCAACAAATTGTTGCATTTCGATCTCCACTCCTTTCGATCCTCTGCAGTGCTCTTCAGCTCAGCATAAGAGCTACAACTCATATCCGCGAATGCTTGCTCTAAATACTCCCGTCTAGGGCGCCCTCTACAGTTTCTTACCCACAACCATCACTTCCACAATGTCGTGAAGAAGACCATCGTGGCGCATGATGTGACCGATCCACCGCGCTCGCCTCTCTGAGATGGTTCTCACTAGGTGCCTATCTTCCTTGATTAAGCTGAGAACCTCATTGTTCGTGACGTGGTCTCTCCAGGAAATTCCGAGAATTCAATGATTTACTGTCATTTCCATAAAAAGATTAGCAAACCTTTTTTTAAACATTCACTTCCCCCGTCAAAACAAAGCGACTCAAGATTGCGGGACTGTCATTTGGATGCGTATTATAAGATGGAAGAAGAGCAGGTCGCCAAAGAAAAAAACTCATTGAGAACACATTGACATTAATTTTAGGTTAAAAGAATGACGAAATTCAAACCTCTGTCCGGGACACAAAAAAAAACTGTTTACTTAACCCTCGCCTTACTATGTTAAAAACTTCCGCGCGTTCCGATGGTGTGGACTCGTTACACATTCTGATTTAAAGTGAATAAAATGAGTAGATATTCGAAAAAATGAAAATATTCAAAGATATCGCTTAATTTTATAATAGTTGATGTCAATAAGCAGTAATAATTGACATTTAATAGCTAAAAACATGAAAAACATCAGACGAAGACCTCAAACGGCCAGACGCACCTTGGCGCGTGAACTTCCGAGAGCTACTTATACTACTTAGCCTGTCGACATATCGATGAGCCGACGCGCATCGATATCATTTCGAACTAGCCGACCAACTGAGGTTTCCCGTCTCGCTCACTCATATTAGTACGTCAGCGAGAGTGAGGAGTAGAGATGCCGACGCATATGGGTATTTTTTTATTTTATTTTTGCACACGCTTTTGTATGACTCCCGACAGATCGAATGAATACATGACAGTTGACGCGTCTTGAGTGTAGTGGTGAATTTATTCCGGATTTTAGAAAAATATTTCCTGCTCCCGATGAGTGCCTATTATTATATTATTTATTTTTTCAATACGTGAATGTATTAAGGAGGAATACCTAAAATCTGAACCCTGTGTGTATTATATTTACAGAGATATTTAAGTTATTACAAGCAATGTGTAGTCGATAGACATCACCGGGGAGGAGAGGTTAAGGGCGCCGTGTCATGGAGTTCCTGTACGGTGGTAGTAAAATTCAAAGCGCCGAAATTAACATAGTGGCCAACTATAGAACTACGCGCTGCCACGTGACCTGGAGCGACTGTCAAAAAACAACAATAAAATGGCGTGTGCAAACACCACGTGTTGTGACTCTCTACTTAAATCTAAAATAAGAGACAAAAGATCGAAAAATCGAGGCTACTCGGCACCAGCCCGAAAGGGCTATATCGAATTGATATAAATATATTTAGTCAATTGATAGACAATTAAGGATGTAATGACAACTTACAAAACTAAGTGACGGCAATCTGAGGTGACGATATGTTCCAGATACGAGTATAAGCGAGCGTAGACCATCATCTAGATGTTCTTTATGACTTATATAACAAATAATGGCTGTCATTTGATATCAGAATGACCCTCGAACCCTTCAATTGTGTTTTTTAACTGATTTAATGTATTTTCCTCCGCTGTACAGAGTCGGCTCGGGTTGATTAACTGGGCGCCCCTATCAAACAGTTTAATAAAATGGCCCATTATAAATGGTGATTCATTCGTTTATTATGTCCATTTTTGTTAGGCTTCGTTAAATCCTTTATTGGATCCAACGAAATGAGGGAAGACCCCTTGTCTTAAAGTCGCCGTCTTTATAACACTTTGTTATTAAAAATATTATTTATTAATATTTTCAAACAGATTTTCTGTTAATGATAAAACCTAACCATAAAATGTATATTTATGCAAGCACACGCAGAAAGCTACGTGTATATATTTTTGACACTCCAGTGGATTATATGGGGTTTAGTCGGGTTTGTTATACACAGTGGTGTAGTGGGACCAGGTCGGGAAAGGTCAACGACCGGACAATTAAAAACTGACCTAGTACTATTTATTTACTACTACACCACTTGTTGTACACTCCATGTAGAATGGCATGATGTAGCCCTTGCTGGCTGGTACCGAAAACCTCGATATACAAGCTTTCGTCTCTTATTTCTGGTCGCTTGACGTACATGAATGTGTCCGCCATATTGTCATTTGGGACTAGTTATATACACCACCAAGCGTGGAGATTAGTTGCCTACCGCCCTTCGACGAGAGCATATTGTATGGTGGCTCGGCCTACTGCTGCGACGAGGCCGAGTCCTAAATTTGTAAAGTTTTATCATAAACATATGTCAATCCGCTTCTGAAAAAGTCTTTGCTTTGCTGACCTGCTCCTCATCATGCCCTCACGAGACGGAATAACTCCTTTTCGAGAGAGAGGAGGATGTTAAAATAAACACGTGAAAAGTCATAAATCTGACGTGCACACAACCACTACACTTCTTCATAATACGCAGCGTCTAGCCAACATCTAAGAGGAAAAAATCCATTGTTGTCGTGAATTTACATCGCGTATATTAAATATTTGATAATCACATACAAATTCGCAGAAAACATCTTCCTTTGACATTTCTCTCATCAATATCGTCAAAAAACTGCATTCGCTGCAATTTGAACCACGAACTTTTGCAACCAGTGAATACTATACTTAGGGAAGCCAATTGCTGCGCACGCTGAGTTGAGAAATTAGCTCGTATTGTATTATTGATACGTATTATAGATGGCGCTTGTTGGAAAATATATGCATATTTTTATTAAGATTCAATCACGTTTTTTTATTTTTCTCTGTATTATTTTTTTTATTTATTTTTATTTTTATACCATATTCCCGTGTTTTTTTTAAGTCGATGAGAAACTAATAAGGCGGCTACCTCAGGAGAACACAAACGAAAGTCACCAGATGTATTCGAGAACACAATGTGATGAGCTGTTAGCAACTGGTTTCATACTCGTAAATGAAAGGGTTAAAATAACATTTAATTTTTTTATACGAGTTAAATGGACGCATAATTATTTTTTTATTTCAATTATTATTCATCAGTATAGGGTGACTATGAATAATTTGGTTAATCACTCATTTAATAAATTATTATATTGTTGTATTTCCCAACGATGGACGCCCATTGTTTTCTTCTTCCTTTATTTATTAAGCTATGTAACAATGTGTTAAGAAAACAATGCATTTATTAATAATTGTCAAAATATGCATTAATCATTCTTTAATATAGATTTTTTTCTCTCTTGAAAATGGAGCATATAACCACTACAAACTGCCAACAAAAAGCTCATTTTCCCGTTTCGCGACACATAAAAAATTCTCCAGTCTAGGGCTGTCCTGGATGATAAGATCCATAGGGCATAGGCTGGCTGTTCCGCCGCATTTCGTTCACAGACAATTCGTTAAGTGAATCATCGGTAACGACGTGGGGCGCAATGCACGTCTGGTGCATAGGACGTTTGGCGCACGGAAGTTGTTGAAAATGACTTATTTTCTCGTGCTATATCGCCGACCTGCCCCCACTACACCACTGTTCTTACGGACTTTGTACTAATTGTAAATATTAATGCAAGGCAGCTTGCTTTGATGGCTAAATTCTACTACGATTTGGAGATTACCAGTAGAATTTGAGACATTAATCAATTAATTATTTTTTTATTCTTTAAGTTTTGCTTATCTTATCACCGGTTGGCGCCCTTACGTCCAATCTTCAAACTATACAACACTGCTTAGTTGAATCTTATCAAGATAAAGATTAATAAGCACGTGCAATCCCACACATCCTCACAACCACAACACATCTCTTCCACACGCTGCATTAGCCTACCAGACTAAACGTAATAGCACTCTATCTGCATTTTAATGCAACGTTATTAAAAAAAAAACACTTCTCATATAGGTCAATGACACAGTAGGATGAGAATATATTTTTTAAAGATGCTATGTGATTCAACCGACACTTCGAGTGAAAAAATATATACTGAGAAATGAAATTTTTGTGGCAAAGTGCAAGATGTTTCTTTTTTCTATTAGAATGAAGGTAAGTTTATGGGGTAAGATTATAAATATATTATCAGAGGTGAGGGGAAAGATTTCTCTTTCAAAGGGGAAGTAGAAAAATAAATCCTAATACTGCAGATAAGGGTGCTTTATTAGAGAAGACCTTGAATTAATTTATAATGTAGATTTATCTCTTACTTTATTTCCAATATATCTACACCTCGCTAGCGCATATAGTTTCTAAAGATAGTCGCCAAAAAAATCTAAAATGATTCTTGTCCAGCGACAATGCCACATCGTTAGCACAGTTCTTGGTTGGTCGCCGAAGTTAAGCAACATTGAATGTGGACTACAACTTGGATGCGTCACCGCCTGTTGTCGTCCGCATGTTGCTGGCCAGGTTACTAAATGATATAGGCCTCGGTAGCGTCAGGTAAATCATCCAATGTCTTAAAAAATCAGCTTAACAAAATCACTCAAAATTCTATAACTGGCGTTTTGTCAAGTCTTGGGTGTCGTTGGAAACCATGTATGGAAATGAGGCATAAACAGTGAAAACTGACTAAAATGAGTAGCGGCAAATTGTGGTGACCATTTGTTCCAAAAATGGAACGGATATGGAAATAAGATATATGATCCTTGCCTACTTCCATAAAGTCATCTCTGCATCCCGAAGCTAACACTAGTGATATCTGTGTTAACTTTGATAAGGTCTTAATATGCATGATTAGCTCGATTTCGATGCTTGAAACAAAAAGTAAGGATCTCGGTATATAATGGCCTGGCTGATATCATTTTCGATGTCATTTCTTATGCTATATGCTCTTTGTTGAGAGAGGATGTAGCAAGAAAGAAGCGGATTGACAATAGCAACGTGGCCTCTCCATTTCGTGTATCCCCATACTATACTCACCGGGCTAGAATTCTTAGTAGTGGAATTATCTTCTCTAGGAATGATAGAATGACGGAACGGTGCATTCCAAATTGCCCTCTCTATGCTTGCCACTGGTCCCTGTAATATTGATTCACTGCAACTAATCACAATTGCAATATGCAATCTTGACATTATGCACTGAACCGCCAGCAATATGTAATGACTGTTGTAATATTGTTGCTTCCATCTAAGTAATTGGAATTGCAAATTGTTCTATGTCCGAATTGATTACATTTGTAGCAGCCAACCTAACAAATAATATCGCATTTATAGCCTTAAATAGTTAAACTGATTTGTATATTTGGTTCATTTAATCTTCTGTTATCAACAGTCTTGCTCATTTTAAACATCAGAATTTATTCTTTCCGCATACATTTTAACAAAAACCTTATTATACTGAAAACATTTGTACACTGAACACAAGTCACGTGAAAAACATCTTAGTTAAGTAACATGAATGGCTTTTCGATAACGTTGAAATATATCTTAAAATAAAATGGGCAAATATATAAAAAAAAAAAAAAATTATCTTCTAGTATTAGTGTTTCTTGCCTAGTAAAACCTGGATCTCTTTAATAAGCAGCTCAATATACAGTTGCCAATATCAGTTCCGGCTTACAACCCTGCGGCAACCTAGGGCATTTTTTTTCTAGCGTCTCATATTGTTTATTTTTTTTAAACTCTAAGACAGATTAGTTGCCCTCGGCGCCCTTAGCTTATTCGACGCCCTGGGGCAACGACCCACTTCGCCACCCCTTAAAACCGGCACTGGCCATTATCCACAACTCTTACATAAATACTACACATATTTTCCACAAGTATGTAACTTGTTTTGAATTTATATTCAATTCAACATTAGAAACACAATGGTGCCTCTAACATGAAATGAAATGCGCTTTATTATATTATTAAGTCGCTGATGTGAGTACATACTTGTGTGTATCTACCATCACTAGCTGCAAATTTTTTTTCATTTTTATGCGATCGTTTTTTCGAGTCAAATGTGAATGTAAACATAGCAACCAGGACAATAACTAAGATTAATTAATGGTTGTAAGAAAAATGCATTAAAACATTACAGACTTAACCGAGAGTGCAAAATTGAGCCGCTGACCAGCGCCTATTAATCTGAGAGGTACAAAACGCTCTTACTTGATTTTCCATTAAAATAAAAGACAATATTCAAAAATATATATAAATATTGATGATATAAGGTCACCCAACGCGCCATGGAGAGATCTATGCTCGGAATGTCTCTAAAATATTATATTTTTTGACTGAATACTATAATATGAAATTATTGGATTGGAATGTTTTAAACTTTAATGGAAATCAAACTTGGTACTGATTATAGACAGTCGCCCACTTTATCATTATTCTACACCTTTCCGGTCAATTAATACCATCACTGGGAGGCTTCGATTAACAGTTAAGAAAACGTTAATGTTTTTTTTTGCCTTTGAAGTCTTAACGTTTCATTTTATTGTTTATAATTATATTACCAGCTTTATTAATAATTAATTAAGTGCTAGAGATGGATCACGTGGCCGTTAATCACGCCACTGAGAAATAATGTATCCTTTAAATTGTGACCTTAACCATTTCACGTCCTTCATACAATATTATATAGGTATCCTAGTGTTAATATGTTAATATTTATTTACTTAAGTAAACTTATGGCACAAAATACGTACATATGCCCATTCGTTTAATGTACAAATTATAGACGTTTTAGATAATATTAAAAAAATCTTTTTTTTTATTTAAAGCGATGTTGAAATATGTAAGCTTACATAACCATATGATTATGATTAAAGTTTAAAGTATATGGTAAGCAACATCTCAAATTTTCAGTTGTGCTCTCCTGCATGCGATTACATAAAAAATATTCAAAGGCCTTTATTTTATGATTATTCGGGGATCGAACCTGCGATTGCTCGCGTAGCAGTCGGCGCTTAAACTACCGGCGATATCCGTGGACATTATTTCACATATTTATATAGTAGTATATATCTATTATATAGTATTATGTAGTAGATACAATAACATTATCACACTTAGCGACAGCCAATGGAATAACTCGTTATTCCAAGAATTCGTAGATTACACATTATTTTTCATTATTTCGAAGTAAAATGACGCCATCGACCGTATACTCGTATAACTTCTTTTCTTACGGATCTTCAATTTGATAATACAATAAAAATATAATCCTGCATATAACGAGTCGGATCAAAAATATTTAAATTTTCTGCCTGATCTTCAGCCCTAAAAATCGAATTAAAAATACAAAAAACCGTCTTTCAGTGATTCGTAATATTATTGCGGCTTTGATATTATTAGAGCCACAGAATTTCATTCACTTACGGAAATGAATAATTCTTTCAACAGACGTTAACAATCAAAAATATTTTAAATTTTAATGTACGAGTATATAGAATATTTCAAATTTTATGAATTCGTATGCTGAATTCAATTCATTAATTTTTTTTATATTTTTCATTCCTAGATTTATATTTCTACACGTCCGATAAAATTTGCGTTTTGCGCTCAGATTTCCTGCTGCTATTGTGGTTGACAAAAAGAGTGACCTATAAAAACATGTAGGTAAATAAATATACATAATATAACTTATACTCGTATATTCTTAAAAAATATTACATAAAAACGTTTGTTTGAATACACTATTAAAACGTTCAATAATTTGAGCAGATAATTAAAAAGGATACTTGGTTCTTTGATACCTTTCGAAGCCTTTTCCAAAATTAAACATTACTTATTTTTTAATAATAAGTACTATTTATATTTATATTTAAATTAATAAAATCAAAATGATGTAGCATTACAAATTGTACTGAAATGCAGAAAAGTACCAGGAGAGCATCTCGCTTGAAGTGTAATCGGACACGTTATAAAGATAGAGACAACGTCGAGTTGTGGCTCATCAGATTATAAGGTAACGCTTATTTTCTTCTGACAATGTTGCAAAGCCTGGGAGAGATCGGCTACGGTTTCTGCTATCCTAATACAATTTTTCATCCAATATCAACCAACGTCATTAAAAAGAATCAATGAATTAATTTAATTAATTTAAATATAATACTTTTAAGCTCTTAAGTCACTATGGGACACGTATTTTTTTATACTGAGCTAAACCGGAATAGAACATTATTCTATTGAACCACAACATACGATAATATAGATAGTAAAGCATCAATTTTAAGAACCAACATATGCATTTCACTCTTCTGATTTCTGTAAAGATTTTCATAAGTTTTAAATATAGATTTGAATCACCTCGGCAAGCATTTCCATAAAATACTTTGACTTTTTTAAGCTCATCTATCGCTTTGGTTAATTCTATGATTTCATATAAATTTAATACATTTTTTAATTTTCGTCTAATCAAAATTTGAGAACTATGTACAGATTTTTTTTTGCTGTATGAAAATAATATTTCATGTTATGTTTGTAACGATAATTAGAGCAATCGTATTTCCGGCGGAAACAGTCAGTTGTACGATTTAAGAAGCCTTAAAACGAAATATTTAATCGCATTTACTTAAGTCTTCCCTTTCATGTAAGTCTCTTCAAAGCTCTAGCACTGTCTACTATATACACGTAGATATATTGGCATTAAAAAAAATATTCGTACCATCTGGTGAGCATAGTTCAGTGATCAGGAAATTGGACTCTTGGTTTTCACACTCGATTTAAGCAAAAAAAATATTAAAAGAAGGGCATCCTTTTTTCTTTATATTTGACTGAACGCGTTTTATAATGAAAAAATACATACAAAAAAATAGCCTTTAATACTATTTTATCAGTGTACGAAAACTATAATACTAAATAAAAGATATTTCCAAGAAAAGATTTAACCTATTTATGCAAAGTGATTAGAATTTCTTAGCATTTTACAGTCAATCCTCCTATAACGCACGCCTTTTTTGATTTGTAACAGTGAGTTTTTTCCTCTAGTATTTGCGTAATTTTTTTTATAAAGAACCCTTTATTTTTGGAATGAACCTTCTCTTAGTATAAAATGGTCCGATAATCATCCAATATTATGAAAACGTTATGGAAGGGTTGACTGTAGTACTGTACTCTCATATATCTTTATTACTCTTAAATCTCTTTCTTTTCGCGTAATTGGTGTCATGCAATCTTTTTGCATCCTAAGGTCTTAAAAATATTTTTCTCTTTTACAATGGATTTAAAAAATGAAATTTATTCTCACGAAGTGCATGCATAAAACACAAATAGAAAATGTATTTTTTTATTCATATTGGCCGCCGATAATTATTAATATGTATTTTAAATTTTATGTGCGTTAACCGTTCATAATAATAATTATTACCAACGTCGCATTACTTAGGTACCCAATTCACGTTATATTAATAAATTTACAATCGGCCGTTAAAGAATCGTACCCAACAGCCTTTTGATAATTAAAAAAAAACCTCGTTTGATCTCACGGGCCAATGATCGCGCCGGGTTTGAAATGTTCGAAATAATATGCGAGGCGCGCGCACACCTATTATAATTTAGTATGGGAATCTTTCAAGGGCGAACTTTCTTCGTGTAAAGCTCGCTCGAGGAAATAGGACTCTCGAAAATGATAAAGGCAAGGTGTTTGCAAAATACTTCCAATATGTTCAACTTTATTTTGGTGGAGGTTTAAAGTGGAAATCTTTGCGTGGTAATGTAAATATACGTAATTACAATGGTCAGCCTGCAACGTAAGACATTTTCATCATCAGCCTGTATCCGTCCACTATTGAACGTAAGCCTCCCGCATGAGTCTCCATCCAGGTCACTCCCGCTATTCTTCTTATGTCGTCACTCCATCTTGCAGGGGGTCAATCAACGCTTCGTTTGCCAGTTCTTGGGCGCCATTCCAATACTTTTCTTCCCCATCGACCGTCGTCTCTTCGACAGATATGTCCTGCCCATTGCAACTTGAGTGTGCCTATTCGTTGGGTAGCATCCACTACTTGAGTTCTTCTGCGTATTTCCTCGTTTCGCATTCTATCTTTTAGCGACACTCCCAGCATGGATCTCTCCATAGCACGCTAGGTGACCTTTATTTTATGGGTAAGACTTGCTGTCAGATTCCACGTCTCTGCGCTATAAGTTAATACAGGAGGATGCATTGGTTAAACGCTTTAGTTTTAAGATATTGCGGAATTTTCGCTATAAAAATGTACTTTAGCTTTCCAAATGCCACCCATACCAGTTGTTTACGCCTATAAAACATTTAATTTCTCTGATATATTCTACATTTTTCTGATTCAGTCTGTTTGCCTTAGAGTCATCAGTAGATTTTGTTCTTTTACTTTTGAACGAAAGCTTTTTGTACGAGCCTCCCTCTTTGTCGGTCTTTTACCATCATTGTCAAAACCATACCTTTCCACCGTATTCTTCTTATGACGACAATCTTAAAATTTTACACGTTAGAGGCCAACAAACACCCTCACTTCCGGTTTATGGGCGGCCAGCTATAGCGGCTAATTGCGGTGTTTTTACGTTAGAAAAATTGTTACATTTCCACATTAAATCAAACTCAATTAAAGCAATATTTAGGAATATTCTAATTTTTTCGGTTTTCATATGCTGTAGAAAATATATACATGTCATCAAAGCAGTAAGGGAAGGGTTAACTTCTAGCCGTTGTTACAATATGTCATATCGAACAAACGTATAATAATTTTAAAATGTTATTAATTTCAATTGAATTGTGAAAAAAAAAATGCACATTAAAGTTGATTTCGTAAGAGGAGACCAGTCTGGCGTGCAAGAACCACGACGGTTACAAGTTCAAGCACTTGTATGATTATTTAATAATAAATGGTTTAACCTGTGCAGTGGGTTTGCAGTGACCCTGTGTCTGTCGTGAGGCCGGCCAGCGTGAAGCCGCTCAGAGGTCAGGCAACGTGAGAATCGCCCGTGCCCATATAATGAACCCATCCATTATTCTCTGATATTACCGGCCGGCGATCTACCCGCACTCCGCGATATCTACCTCCCCAGCCACCACACACTCTACATGCGCTCCTGATACTCCAAACACGAAAACACGTACAAATTACACATATTTTTTATAAATTAGAACCCCGACTCTACAGCGCCTGTGTCGTCCCCATTCTTCTTTGCGGCTGTAAGTCTTGGCATCTCACCAAAAACCAATGCAGAGGCATGATGGTTTTTGCAGCAGATGCCTGCGAGAATTCTGGGGGTGTAATGATTTGACTTTGTGATAAATGACGAGATGAGAGAGCGAACGAGGCAGCATTCCACACTACTTGTCAATCAAGAGGCGAAGGTACATCTGGGACATGTATTGAGAATACCGCACAAGAGCATAAGCTATAGCTGCCTTTTATTCAAGGCCGTAGAGAATTATACGTATAATGTACTCGGCGGAGCTGTAGGCTGCAGATCTAACTTGGGATGAGGCCAAGACTATTGTGGTTAACAGCTTTATAGCGGCAGTTCGAAAATGCCATGTTCTCCAGTTATGAGAGCGATGAGAGAGGTATGATGATGGTATCTCGTTATTTTGTCCTCGTTTTTTTCGTTTTTCCGCATATTATGATATTTTTTAATGTACCCAGCAAATACCCATAAGAAACAATCTTAAGGAATCCCGCATAATCTGTTTCTCCTCGATCTATCGTCTGAATATTATGCTTAGATTTGTGTTACCTGGAAATAGTTATATGATGATAGGTGCTCGTTTGGACACAAATAAAACACGAAGAAATGACCACAATTTCACACGTCTTAGAAATTGTAATAAACCAAGTTTTATTATCTGATATTACCGGCGCCTCAACCACTATGTATTGGATTATACGCTAAGCACACTCCATGCATACATTGTACAATGTACATCTATGTGCTCCTAATAACGTGAAATAAATTATTTGAGAAAAATCGTTAATTTTAATACTGGGCATTTCAAATTTAGTTGCATAAAATAACATCAAAATGTATGCCTTTATTTATACTGTAAGAACAGTGCAATGTAATATATATAAGAACTCCGTATGTCAATTAACATCTTTTACACATTTATGCGATCTTGATACCTTACTTGCACTGACAATGAATATTAGCCATCAAGAACTAAATCATAAGGCAATTCATTCAACTCGTGTAAAGCTTATCTTACACCCTCGAACTTCATTAGATACTTAAATAACTAACTAATAAACACCCCTTTCTGAATTAACTTTAGCTACAGTATACTCGTATGCCATTAAGAGTTCAAAGAAATATATTTTTTTTAAAGTAGTCCAGAATTTACTTTATTATCAAATAGCTAGGCGTACAGGTCACTGATAATGGTGATCCGCAGAAGAAGCTCGTTTCCCGCCTCCCCGCCAACACTGGAGAGTCTATTAACTCCATTCCTAATGCTTGGGACTCTTAATAATAGATATACCGGAATAGAATGTCTTTTTTTAATTGTTTTGAGTGGTCAGTTGAGCTTCGGCAGTCGATCTTTTACTACGTGTTCTATGTTGTTTCTCTGACTACATATACCTGGAGTGTACTAGGACTTTTGAACAAAAAAAACTACAACCTTATATACAATGGAGAGCTTTGTACCGAATGAGGAATTTATTCGAAATATTATGCTTTACCATTTCATGAAGAAAAAAAGTGCAACACTTGCTACAAACTTGTGATTTACTGGGAGATATTTTGAATGTTTGTACATACATGGTGGTATAAACAATTTGAATCCGGCAATTTTTAATGTTTAATTATTTTTTACATTATACATATATATATAATTGATAAAAATATATTTGGTGCATTATATATATAATTATATAATATATATCTAAATATATGTAATTATATATATTTAGTTATAATATATATGTATATATATATATATACATATTTTTATATTTACCGATTATATTTATATTTAATAAATGCACCATATTTTTTATTAGGAAAACGACATTCTTTTGCGGTACACCTTATATCTGGATGACTCCATAATTAATAGCTTTACTCCAAAAAAAATTAAGCTTTGTTAGTATTATTTTACAGCAACCGCTTTCACTATTCGAAGTGAATATTCACCGAAATTCATACATTTCATATAAGTCTTTTTTATGTGTTTTCATGGGAAACAGGTGTTTGAGTTGATGCTCAAAATATTAATAATTATTAATAAAATAGATAACAGTGAATTAAAAAAATGGATTATACCGTCAGGTTTTAATAAGAGTCAGTGGTAACATATACCAGGAAGACATGAATATGGAGAGGCAGACAATATTTATAATAGTTCCATTACGGACCCTTACAACTCAGAGCAAAGTACTGTGACCAATTAATGCTCTGCGGACGCTTCGCAGGCCATGGATCAAGTCAGATATCGTCAACATTCCATTTATATTTTCTTATTATATCTGTTAATAATAATATTCCCAGACTGAAATGGAAAGATCTTGTTGATACCTTCAATACTGCTATCTTGTAAGCGCTTCATGTGGGTTCATCAACGTTATTAGAACTAAGGTCGGCATTCGGGATTCATGTGAATGGGTGGTGTTCACGTGATGATTAAAAATCAAATATGATAAGTATGCAATAGCTTTCACAGGTGGTATTCAAATATACAATTTAAGAAATAATTTATTAAAAATAAAAAGCATCAACTATTCAGTATATAAATCAGTTATTTAGATTTTTTCGATCGATATTTCTTAGTGGAATTGCATAATATCAGATATAAATGAAAGATTTTTTAGAATTTATTCCACATATTTTATTTTTGACATGTTTCAGCCAGGTCGGGTGGCCATTCTCAAGTCCAAACTTGAGAATGGCCACCCGACCTGGCTGAAACATGTCGTCAAAAAAAATGTATTTGGAATGAATTCTAAAAAATCATTTATTTATATCTGATATATAAATCAGTTATAAATTATACGAGTGTTAAGCTCGTAGCGTGATCTGTTAGAAAATATTTTTGCAATATATTATATATCTATAGTAAACAAATTTTTAATAACTGTGCACTACTTGTAGGTCAATCTACTTTTATATTACCCCTTATAAGATCGATCTTGAAAATAATATATAAGTTAGTTACCAGGAGGTGGTCAAATCATAAAAAAAAAATACTCGTTTTCGAGTACATGTACATCTAATAAAATGACATCCCCCATCTTTAAAAAAAAAGGGTGACAACAAATCGCGAAGTCGTCATCGGGCCGCGTGGAGGAAGCATGCAGGAGCAAGTCGCAAAGCAAAGAACTTGAAGCACAATTCGCGTTTATTTTCAATATAACACTTCGTTTTCTCCGCCCGATCATACATGTTGTATCGTGGGCCTCGGTCGGACGGAGACTGTGCGCGGGCACGAGCTGCCAGACGGGTACAGTAATATGTAGCGCCCCAAAGATTGTCGCGGGTCAGAAACTAAAGTTGACTGTTGAAAATAAATAAAATGGAAAGACTAACATTATTTGACGTGCAAGTCAGGCGAGCGAACAAAAATAAGACAAAAAAAATCGTTTTTCAATGCTTTTCGGCATCAGCCTTAAAAAGAGCTTTGTCAAGCTGATATCAAAATAAAAAAATACATTTAATTTCAACAACTAATAAACAAAAAAAATAGAAGGTTACTAAACAATAGTTTAATTTTGAAGCAGAAAAGTAGTTGTTTTTGCTTACCACAAAAATAAAGTAAAATATCTACCTATTTAATCAGCTCTATGTTACCTAAATAAATAAGCTGTCGATCAAGTTTAGTAATAAGTATGTAAAGTGTACAAAATATCTTCGTTACAATCCTTAAAATCAAAATGTTGTTTGTACAAGAAAAATGTTGAGAAACACTTGATATTTGTAAAATAAAAATAAAAACTACAATAATTATAATATAACGGTAAATTAATACACTTACGTTTGTTTTCCTTTAATTAAAATTAAATTGTATTTTCTTGGACTCTGCTTGAGGCCAGTGTCACAGTTCACTGCGCAGGAGAATATTTTGTCTTTGGATCATATATGATGCTTGCCATTGTAAAGATGACTAAGCGCTGCGGATTGTTGATCTATCGATGCTCATCAATCAGACTACAGAACAGTATTTTGTCATTCGTCAATTTTAAAGAGACTCACTTTGAATGGGTGGTGTTAATGGTGCAACTTTCTTCAAATACCATTTTTATTATTATTACATTAATATTACATGAACAAACATTTCAACGGACGAGACTATACGATAATATATATATGATAATAGTCTACTTTTTTGCACCTTTGCTTTTAAATCGAACCCGTGACCTTTGGCATTACTCTCGAGTGATTTAACCGCTTAGCCACCACACCCCTCAACAAAACGAAATAAAAATACTAAATTCTACATAAAATGTTTATTTACTACTTTAACAAAGTTAAGTTACGAGCGAAAATTTCATGCGATATACAGTTATTGTAATAAATATGGTTTTATTTATGTATTTGTTTATAGTAAATGTGTAAAATGTCGTTAGTGGATCGAATACTCTCCTTAAATGGTACGTCATAAAATAATAGCTTTTTAATATCATTCACAAACCGATGTCACTTTGTAATCAATGTATAATATATAAATGCATATATGTTTAGTAATTAAATATACACATATAATTATACATCACATTTTTTATACGCATCAATTCATTCAGTAACAATATCTGTGGGCGTGGGATTCGAACCACGAGCCTTGCAACCTTTACTCCGTTCTACACACCACGCAGTCCACTCGACTATTTCTCTGCCTGAATAGATACGCGAAAGATGAGGAATTTATACCATTGTTAGCATCGTATAACGATAGATGTCTCTATAATATATATTCAGAGTATGTATATTATTATTTTTTATTATTCAATCAGTTAACATTTATTCACAAACTTTTTTATATTATTACTTTCCTACAATGCGATATTTTTTCTGAATGAATTGATGCGCATAAAATTTTTTATGTAAAATTGTATGTGTGTATTTAATTACTAATAATATTGAAATATAGTCAATGATCTATATAAAAGAAGATTAAAGTACTGAAAAAATAATCTAATAAAATAAAAATAAAAGGCACATATGTGTGTTTATCCTTTATGCATTACTACACCATTCATCTGAAACTTTCAGGAATTATAGTATTGTATGCCCGCGGAGATTACTGTAAAAAAACACTTCCAAAAACAGAAACAGTAAAAAAGGAATGTGTTGATTGTGGGTATCTGCGTATCGCTGTTGCGTCGTATACACGATCCAGTGCCGACTCTAGACCCTGCGGCGCCCTAGGGCATTTTTTTTCTGGAGCCCCATATTGTATGTATTTAAAATATATACATATGAAATACATTTCCCTCGGGGCCCCTGGTTGATTCGACGCCCTGGGCCACCGACCCACTGCGCCACCCCCTAAAACCGGCACTAACACGATCACTCATATTCCTCAGTCAATTCTATTCGAGTTTTAATATATACCATGTTTAACGCTATCAAAACTGTAAATAAGTTTTGAATCGTTGTTTATGTGTGATTATAAAAAACAGGACAGGAATGGAGATATGCGTTCCTATAGCATTCAATCAATATTAATAAAATTTACACATTGTGTGCATTCTTACGAAAGTTTCTGTGTAAAAACGGGAACGGAAACGAGACAGGAACGGGACGGTGATGATAATTTCCATATGTTTCAAAAGAAGAAGTAACCAAAACCATTTTGTTAAACATAATGCATTGCAACGCAGGCCTTGTTAAGCTGGTTAATATTAAATCGCTACGGTTACTTTTTTTCTTCGTGTCTCTTGTGGCCCCTTTTCACGGCTGGGATTCAAACCGTGGTCTGGAACCTTCAAGGCTGTCGATTCTGCCAAGAAGCTGTCATCCATCTTGTTGGGAAGACTTATGGTCAATCTATGGAGATGCATTGTTGCTGGAAGGATTGCTGGGAGAACCACACGATAGGGATAAACTTACATTATATATAGAAAAGTTAATATTTCGTGTCGATTGTAATAGAACTGTCTTCTCAGTAGTTGAATTTGATGTTTTGTTCTTTTATTATCGTTGTGAAAAATAAAAAAAGATCACACTTCGTCAAAATGATATGAGATTCATATTAAGTGTGAAATTAATTATATTTTACACGAGAGAGATTCTGGAATATGGGAGCTTAGTTTGGAATCCCAATAAATCCAAATACATTTTCATGCCCGAAAAAATTCATAAAAAAATTCTCCGACGTCTTTATTTTTATATTTACGGCAACTATCCATTCAATTCATTTAATTCCGAACATTACCCAACTCTTTTTCTTTTAGAGATGCTTTCTTTCCATTCGCTAGAGTCCCGGAGGAAAATTGCTGCACTCAAACATTCATTCCTTCTTCTTCGCGGTTTAATTCACAACCCTGGGATTCTTGAATGTTTTAACTTCTATGTTCCAGATAGGTACACCCGTGCTCGTAGCCATATATTGTTTTTGATCCCAGTCGAGGCTTGTGGAGTTTCAAGCACTCAATTTGGTTCAACGGCAATGTCGCTCCTAAATGGCCTACCAGCACACCTCGATCCTTTTCCTCTTTTGTCGATGGTATTGTTCTCCTTGATCTCTGTGATCTTTGACACATGTCATCTTCTTATTTTTTTGTGTAATTTTTATTTATTATTATTTTTTCTCTATTTATTGTATATTTATGTATGCTAATTTTTCTGTATATTTGTAAAAAAAAATAGAATTTCGATTCTGTAAATAAATAATTAAAGTAATAAATAAGTATGCAGTGTATGATCCGTTGTAATATAATTATGTTTCGTAATAATGAAATGCAGCGAAAATAAAAATTCATCTGTCTGATATTTAAATGAAAGTATATGTGTATTGTTTGACAAGACCAGTCCGGTTTTAGACCCTGCGGCGCCCTAGGGCATTTTTTTCTGCCGTCCCATATTGCTTATATTTTACAAAATCTAAGCAAGATTTGTTGACCTCAGTGCCTATAGCTTATTCGACGCCCTTGGGGCACCGACCCACTTCGCCACCCCCAAAAACCGGCACTGGAGAAGACTGTCTATGATACAAAACAAAGGTAAAACACATTGTATGCAATGTGATCAACGGTCTTCCAGGATGACGTGCTCGGGACATACATGGACTTCTAAGCTTTAGAAAAATCAATGATAAGTTAACTTAGTAGTATATAATTATTTGAGCAACGACGATATCATACTGTACTTACGCTCTTGTTAGATCACTGAAGTTAAGGAAAATTATTCGCGGAGCTAAATTTGGATGGGTACCGCCTTTTGCTTACCACGTGTTGTTGGTTGGGTTGAACTACCCTTTAAAACCGAATGGTCTGAGCTAATCATCAACAATTTATCCGAATATGACCTATTCCCTAACTGGATCATATGGCACCAACGAACTGCCTCCATAAATTTCTCTCAGCCAACACAGTCTTCGCTTCATTCCATGTCAGCTCTGCCTCCTGTAGCTATGCCGAGTACACAATATGGATAGTTCCCCACGGCCTTTAAAGAGTGCGCGAGCTCGTTTTCTTGAAGAAAGGGCTTTAGTTTATGCTCTCTTGCGGCATCATTAGGGCATGTCACATCAAGACCCACATTCACTTTTTGATCAACTATAGACAAGCCTATAAATTAGTAAATAAGTATTGTTAATCGATCTTCACTTTACAACATACTTGCAATTTTAAATTAATCAGAATTAATCACAAAAAAGATTTCTTAGGCGCAATACGGTGACCCTATTTTCTTGCAAGAGTGATCCTCTTCTTCTCCAGTTCTCGTACTCCTGCCGTGAGACGATCTATCACTGCTGGTCCATCGTCATTAGTGCTGATCCCTCCCGCCGCTCCGCCTAATTGCGCGATGCTTTGTGTCGGCCGCTGCTGATTGACCGCCATCACTCTTCTTCGGTTCCCGATACTCCATCACTCTGAAAGTGGTCACCCTACCAATCTACAATCCAAAATATACCAAAAATCGTACCCGAGGACCATATTGGTCTTTTTTGTAAACCAACTTTTCTTATCATATCCGTGCCTTATCCAAATCATCTCATTATCATAATTTCCGCTCCCCTAACTGGAGCATAAGACTGTCACAAACTGCCGCCACAAAGCTTTAGTTTTATATATTCTGCATATAGCTTCCGACGGCTTAACAGATTATCAAATAATTACGCATAATAATATTAACATACATATTATGTGCGTATTACAATACTTTTATCTAACATATTTGTCTAGCGGCAATAACAAATCGTTGGCGCGGTTCTCGTTAAAACACCTAAGACAACATTTCGCACGGACCAAAATTTGCACGAGTCATCGCATGTTAAGTCGCTTCTTAGGACCAAATGATGATTCATGCCTCGGAAGCGTTGGGCTAATCATCCGATTTCTTATCATCTTAAAATATGCCTTGGAGACTACAGGTGCAATGTGTTTAAGCCCTCCGGCTTCTCCCCTTGTGGTCATTGTGAACTATATACTTTAACTTATATTATGCAGTGATGTCTAGGGATGAGCGATGCACAATGGCAACTCACAGAACTAAGTGGCGGCAGTGTGGTGACTATATGTTCCAGATAAAAAATGGATATGGGGGGAATTGCTTTATAAATACTTCACATCATTTGTTATTGCATTTGAACGTGCGCGTATTGACTAAATTGTGATGTTTGTTATTTGTTCCAGGATGCAAGTCCTTCTTCAAGCGATCCGTGCGGCGGAACCTGACGTACTCCTGCCGTGGCAACAGGAACTGTCCCATCGACCAGCACCACAGGAACCAGTGCCAGTACTGCAGGCTCAAGAAGTGCCTCAAGATGGGCATGCGGAGAGAAGGTAAGATACATCAGCATTCTATCATCAGTCCATCCAATTCTCTGTTTACCAGTTCTTAGACGCCAGTTGTCGTTCCATGCCATTTCTGCATCTGAAGCTCCACCGAGAGCATTGACATCCCCCGTCTAATCAAACTGACTCCGTTTGACCTAGATTGTCATCTGGATGCGTTTTTAGATGAGGTGCAGGTCTCCGAATCAAAGAACTTATCGAGAAACAGATTAGATATTTATTTAGGTAAAAAAAATATCTGAAATTCGGTTTGCTGCCCGAGACAGAACGTTCTGTTAACTCAACGATCCCCGGGAAGCGACTTTTTTTTATGTAAACACATACAAGAGAATACCGACAGTTGGTGATAGTAATTCTGAAGTCTCAACTGTGGAATTCTATGACGCTTACCATGCTGCATATGGTTAAGCGCTGCATGTGGAGTGTCGATCCGCCAACATCATACTCGTCACAACGACTGCAGCCCAAGATTCACGCATCATCCTTTAATATTACAGAAATTTACTATGAATGAGTGGTCTTCACAGGACGACTTTCGTCTACCATCAATTTTAACTGTTGACTGGCATTTTACGGGTGAGGGATCAAATTCACACCTATTGGTATTTCAGAGCTCGGAAATTGATTAAAACCGACTGGCCCTGCGGTAGCGAGTCAATGCACCGCACACTCATAGCGACCACCTGGAAAACTATGGCGCTCCACATGACAGGTAGTGATGTGTCAAAACAAACAAAATGGTTCATGCAGCACCACGTCTTAGAGCTACTTAAATCTTAAATATAGACTTAAATTTTTATATATATGCTTGTCAGAAGATCGCAAATCGAGGCTTCTTTCAGGCTATTCTGCAAGGAATATATTGAGTTGATATGAGCATAATTTGTTTATTTTTGTACGGATTTAAGAGCCCGGGTGCTATATTTATTTTCATGAAGATCGGGCAATTATCGCGATGCTGCCTAAGACTGGATCATTTGACTGAAGTCATACAAACAAATTTATTCTCTGGAATTGTCGGACGATTAAGATGAATAACTAGTTCGTGATAAAAGGAATTTTAATTACGTAAATTAGAAGCAGTCGTTAATGATCCAGGCTCGCACTTGTGGTCATATCGTTAGATATTCATTAGGGGAACTTCGGTAATAATATATATAATCATAATCGAATCATTAATGGCTCGATCAATCATCAGATCGCTGTGTTTGTGAGTTCTTAGTCTTTTGTGTGATTCGTTAATTAAAAAGCTTTTTCTAAACAATGCCAAGTAATGTATAGGCGCGAATTAATTATATTCGAAGCCTATTTATAATATGCCTGCATTATGTGTGTTTGGAATTGAAGCGTGATTTCATTACAACGTATTAAATGTAAGCCCTATGCATCATTAATTGATTAATGTATACATTTTTTTATTTATTGTTGCACTAAAAGAATATTTTGGATGTACATACTTAGGTATATAAATTGTGTAATACAATATAAGCTTTATGTTAGATGTATTCGTCGCTGGAGGTCTTATTATCTCATGGAGCCTGAAGTATGGTCTTAAAAGAACATCGTTCAACCCTGGATACGTGTAAGGCGAAAGAATCGCAGTGAGCAGTGGTTGAAACCAACTTGAGTGAAGATATTGACATATTTAGTGTTATATTGCTTCAGATTCAGTGCTGGTGTGGACGGATACGAAATGATGGACGTTTGATTTTGTGACAATAATGCCGTGTTATTTGTGTGTCAACCATGATATACTTATGACAGGGTTTTTGTTGTTACAAGTCAAAATATTTATCTTGAGTCTCCTGACGCTAGTTCTGAATGACATGATTTTTGTTGTCACAAATACTAACTATTTGCGCTGCGTACTCCGAAACTTATTCTGAGTGTGAGGTCATTGGCACTTAATATGTCAATACATTTACATCGTCACATTTACGTTTACACTTCAGTAACGAAATAAGATTGTATATTTTGTAATGTCATTGAAATAAAAGAAAAAAAAAAAACGAAAATTGAAATAATAGGTTTCACGACCTATCTTTCACAGACAATTCGTTCAGTGACTCATCGGTAACGACGTTTGGTGCACTGGACGTCTGGTGCATGGACAATTTGGCTCACAAGACCATTATATATATTATAGTGTCGGAAACATCAGATCCTGTCTGCCCAGAAGTGGGCGACGTCGATGGCATTACTCCCGGTCTCATCAGATATTCCTATGTGCAGCTACTCGGACACAGCGCACACTCCAGAAAGTGGGACAAGATCTGCTCCATTGGTGCGCTGGATTTCACGGTAATCTAACCTAACCTAAGGATTTGTCCAGTGATCGTAGAGTTCAGAGATCCGTAAATCCCATTAACGAAATAACTTAGGTTAAGTTAGGTTAGCGAAACATCCAGTGCACCAGTTGTCCCGTGCGCCAAATGCCTCATGTACCAGACGTCCAGTGAGCGACACGTCGTTATCGACGAGTCTCTGAACGAAATGTGGCGGAACTATTCAAATATACCTTCGATGAAAGAGCACTAAATATGTGACATGGTTGTACGGAAACTTATTTATTTATTTCCATACAGAGGAATGAATTGTATTTTTTCACAGCCAGAATCTTACTTAAGCCGCACTTTATTACAGCTGATATAAATAAATACAAAATTAAAATAAGATTAAAAAATATTTTTTAAATATCTCAAAGTAACGTTGTAACGCGTCTTAAAGTCATGCACCGTATCACTAGGAACGGTTCGAAATACATTAAGTTGTTTTTTGTAAGACGTTTGTATAGTCGGCACCAGTTTTTCAATCGTCCGCATTGAACATAACGCGCGCATTAACTTTTATTGAAACGGGCGAAGACGCCATTATTTTTATTAAATGATCGCTATTTTATTTTTTTATATATTAATGGTACGAATTTAAGAAAGAACGAAAGAAGTAATTATAATTTAAATTTATGTGTGCGCATCCTTATACCCATAACTTTTTTCGTACTGTGGAACCAGTGGTGTAGTGGTAAATAAATATACACCTGGTCAGTCTGGGATTTCTTCACTATTTTCAGGTGATTTGTTCATCAGATTTCTTAGGGAAATCGGATGATTATCACGTAGCTCGTATAGTCTGGACCATTTTGTCCAAAGATGCGGCTTAACCCAAGCAATACATAGAATATTTCAAACAAAAAATAAATCATTGAATATAATATTTTTGTGACCACTACGCTTTGTCGTATTTGTACCTCATATGAGCACATGCCAATCGTAAATTGTCGCCAAAGGGTGTATAGTGCCAAAAATATCAGGTTACGTATCTGATCTGTATCCCAAAGTTTCACCAAATACTTTCTGTAATCGAAGACTTTTTGATTTAACTCATTTAAACTTGATCAAAAAGCTCTCGACCATCGAAAAAAGCTTGCCCCAATCAAGTTAAAAAAATTAATTGAATGATGTAGTGGGAACATAATCATTACTTTTAACGAGTCCTATTGATCAACCCGACGTTCGCTCTTTTGAAAATTTGATTCCATTTTGTCAGTCTCTTATC
The DNA here is from genome assembly GCA_022606575.1 of Glossosoma conforme. NCBI lineage: Eukaryota > Metazoa > Arthropoda > Insecta > Trichoptera > Glossosomatidae > Glossosoma > Glossosoma conforme. The sequence continues at coordinate 27,603 of JAGTXR010000240.1, forward strand.
CCACGTATTGCAGTCTCTGTTATCGGATCCGTGTATTTCTCACGCGGATTAAGAAATGCACTCCCATTGTATGCGGTGCGGGGCAGTCTGTTTGCAAGTGCGGTATGCAATTTAGTGCGAAACGTGTGAATAGTGGCTTTCCGTTGCATTGTTTTTAAACGGCGGACCGGATTACCATTACGCACTTTGGCTGAGAAAAAATACCGAGAACCTGTTATGACAATTGAATAAACAAGTGTAAATTATTGCGTGAACGAGTTTTTTTTCCCAACGGGTTCTGTTTGCAAAAAAGGCCTTTAAAAGGCTTATTGGGTTAAGCTACTTGAGGGTAGAATACTCGTAAGTTAGATTTGGTTGAATGAGGTTAGGTTATGTGTTTTTTTTATGACAACATATACAGGTCGACACGTAAAAACCGTTTCCACTTATAAAGTGATATCTATCTTGCGGTAATTTGTTACCACTTCATCGCCACATTTTTTTTTCACCCTTTTGACACTTTCTCTTAAATATATCCCAAGCTAACGAAAAATATCAATCCTTTGTGGTTTGCTAATATTTTGACATATTCATAGATGTCGTTGTGAGAAAATCGGAATTAATTTTTAAATACATCTTTTGAATATTGCGAAGCGCGCACAGCTGTGCTTATGGTGATCGTCTACGTAAAGCGCACATATGAGCTTACGGCGATCGTCGGGTTAAAGTATTCAGCAATGTATCCTCATGAGCGATTTTTGGGTTCACATTGGTTTACTATTGAAAAAATGCAAAATGTGTATGTAAACCTGCTAAAGGTACATTTTTAACCACCAATTTTCATTAATAGGTTATGACAGGCATTTTGCGTGTGAAGGATCAAATTCACACCAAACGGTGGCATTTATATAACATAATCGTTTGCATATACAGTGATAACCCGACATACGAGTTAAATTTGTTCCGCAACCTTTCTCATATTTAAAATTACTTGTATATCAAAGCAAAGTTCCCCATTGAAATTAATAGCGAGCACAACTTATCAAAGATGCTTTGACAGTGAGAGCACACTGATAACTGATTCATGCAAGAAAGTGTGACGCGCGGTTCGTGTGCAATTTTACTCGTATTTCAAAGCAAAAAAACTCTCGCCCGACGGCTCGTATCTCATAAAACTCGTATATTGGACCACTCGTATGTCAAGGAACCACTGTATTTTGTTATTTTAATCTCCTTCGGGAATCGAACCCACGAACTTTTTTGGGCCGACCGGTTCGGTAAGCAAATCCTGTACCACTAAGCCATACCCGCTGAAATTGGTCCTGTTGTGTGGCGTGCGTTAAAAATTAAATTCATATTGGTATGCATACCTTGTTATTAAAATATAAAACAAAATACATGGGAGTATTTTTAAAATAATACCAATAATTGAAATAGCTGCAATATAGTAAAAAGGCATTAAAATCGTTTACATAACGTAATATTAGCACTTAACACAAGTCAAAATGACGTAACTGCAATTCTACATTACTTTCAGAATACATACTCGAGCATAGATTACTTGAGATTACTTCTGCCTTTCTGGTGTATATATTCGTTTTATTCAAGATGTTTCTCAGAGCCTAGATATAGCTAGTTTGAAATTGCCTTAATTTACTTTGCAATTCACGTTCGAAATACGTTTACGGTGCGCTGTGTTTGTAACCGTATTTATTCACATACACACACACACGTGATAGATTCACGTGATCACGTAATTCCACACATCATTATGTTTCCTATGAAAAGTATGATATATGCAGATTCTAGAAGACTTTAGAATTTAAGACATGTTATGATTATGTGTTCGAAATGTGAATACAGTGTTGAACAAAATACATTTGGATTGCATTGCATTACTAGTATACTTATCACAGAAAAGATAATGAGATCTCTTCTTCTTCTTCGTGTCAGCGACGTCAAATTATTTTTTCCCAGTATCTGACAACAGCTCGTGTGTTGCCCAGCATTAGGTCCTGAGATGTGCAGCTTGTTGGGCACATGGAGCAGGATCTTAGGTGTGAGGCGGTCTGCAGGTCTCCACAGTCGCACAATAGTGACTCTCCCTGCCGGAGAATTCCCCACCGCTCGAGGTTGTCCTTTGTTCTACCAAATCCGGTTCTTAACTCTATTATGAGATATGGTGTTATGATTGGTATGATCATCAGACTGAATGACTAATAAGCTATAAATTAATCATTTTATTTATTCAGCCACCAGAGCCATATTTTTTTACATAGACACAAAAAGAAAATCTTATTCAATAACATTTTTGAAAAATAATTTAAACAACTTACTGGCTCTTAGTGAGTGGAGCACCGGATCACCACTGGATGGCTACGTAAAGGCGCATCCAGTGCCCCTCCAACCGGGAATCCCACCTATCCGCTCATACACGACCATGGCGTTGGGACTGCTATTCAACTAATAATATAAATTAAAAAATACTTAGCTTAAATATGGCAACGTTGAGTCTTTTTCGTAAAGAAACAGGACCTTGGTTTCATGAAGGTACAACACATTGCACAATCTAATTTATTAAAATAATAAAACATTTTTAATGTCTTAGAATCTTGGATAAATTTTGCGATATTTTCAAATAAATGAGGTTCTTTTTAAACGCATTAGTTTGATATTCAGATTAGATTATAGAGTACAAACTAAAAAAAAAGAACTAAAAATGAACTATTTATTTAATGCGATATTTAAGGTGCAAATTGGCGTGCAGTATTAGTCTTGTGTTTCTTGCAAACATGTTCACTTGTTATGTCGACAACTCACGCGATTTTGTATGTTCGTATGTTCGACCTCCTTGCCTCGCAAGTGCTGAGTATCGTGAAAGTGTTCAATTAATAACACGAAATTACGTGTTAAGCAAAAATTGGCCATTACATTTCTGGTTTAGCTTTAACAGATTCACTCACTCATTATGACATATCAGCTCTCAATATGGAGCTTATGGCTACCACTAACAGTACCAGCCTTAGACCCTGCGGCGCCGTAAGGCATTTTTGTCTAGCGCCTCATATTGGTAATATTAAAAAAAACTAAAAATTATTGGTTGCCCTCGGCGCCCTTAGCTTACTCAACGCCCTGGGGCACCGACCCACTTCGCCACCCCTAAATCGGCCCTGACCACTAACCTTGAAGCAATGTCAGCTAATAGTTCAAACACATTGTCACTATTAAACTCTACATTCCTGAAAGATGGACATGAAGATACGGCAGATTAGATTAATACTTTGCGAGAAATAATAATTTTATTTATTTGATGCTGATTAACCGTAAAGTTGTATATTACTTCAAGACATTTAATTTAGTTGTAGTTTTTTTTTTTTTCGAAAAATAATTTCAACAACGGAACATCTAGCCTGTTATCTTCGAGAAGTGGTCTTCAGAAGAATTCACGGAATTTCCTGGAGAGACCACGTCACAAACAATGAGGTTCTCAGCATAGTCAAGGAAGGTAGGCACCTAGAAGAACCATCTCAGAGGCGAGCCCGAATGATCGGTCACATTTTGCGGTACTATGATCTTCTTCACGACATTGTGGAAGGGATGGTTGAGGGTAGAAACTGCAGAGGGCGGCCGAAGAGGGTTACAGAAGGTCTTAAAGATTGGTGTTCGATTTGCAAGATTTAGTTGCAGTAAACCAATCCACCGGATTGATACTACGAAGAAGAAGCATTGTAATCTTTTAATAACCCATTGAGATTTTGTATACTTTCTCTGGAAAATTCTGATTTCCAAACGACTTTCTTGTACAGAAATATTATATATATTTCACATATCACGATTCAAGATCACAATTACAATTTATTACTGAATATTTTTATTTGTAGTATCAGGGTAGCATAATAAAGCGTGCATTATTCCGTGTTTATACAAAGGATAATTAATTCATAACCTTTCGTAATTCTTTCGCCTGCATTTACGGAAGTGTACGCTTTGAACCTTAAAGATACCAGGGACAAAGGAGTCGATGATTGATGAACCAAAACAAAGGGGACTCGGTCAGATACGCGAGTACCGGTTTATAGGCGAGAGGGTACCGGCCAAGGGAAGCCTCTTCACTAAAGGCCTTTTATATCCTTTTGTCTGTTGCTGTACCATTGTAAAGTCCTGCACTCCTTATACGTCCTGGTATCCAACGGACAAGAAATGACGATAATGAAGCGATAAAAGGTGATTTGATTGAGTGATTAATAAAATAATTGAAAAATGTATTCCCAAGCACACAGCGTCATGTAGTTATAGTATATTATAAGTGGAGCAATCGACCAGCATACTGTTGTACCGATTTAAAATTGCACACAGGTAGCAAAATTATTACTTTACTATGTAAAATTTGCAGCTTCCCTTTTTTTGATGCAACATATTTCGGTTACGTCGAGAAGCCAAATAGTCTTGGAAATTTGTTTAAAATTATAATGTAATTCCACTGAGAAATATCGATCGAAAAAAAACAGTTTTATTAACATTAAGTGATATTATTATATATCATATTTTTATTAACATAAATCTTTACAAAAATAATAAGATTACGCATTGTTTCTTCTCATTTTATTTAGTTCTGAAAATGGTGACAACTTTATTTATAATATGCTTCTATTTGAGACTAGCTTATGCCGTTTGAAGAGCTTTTAAGATTCATAATCATCATTATTATCAGTTTTCGTCCGTCCACTGTTAAACGCAGGCCTTCCGAATTCAGACTACTCCTGCTATTATTCTAATTTCGTCAGTGTATCTTTCAGGGGGCCGGCCAACGCTCCGTTTGCCAGTTGTTAGACGCCACTCCAACACTTTTCTTCCCCATAGACTGTCCTCTCCTTGACAGATTTATCATGCCCATTACCACCAGAGTGTTCCTATTCTTTTGATAGGCCCCACATCCCCAGAGGATGTCGAACAAAATTTATTCCCGGTTTACAACCTGACACTGTAGCCCTGCTCGAGAAATACACTGACTGCTTTGATACCAGTCCATTTGCAGAGGAAACTATGCAGCTGGGCAAAAAGGTGTCAGCTGCAGTGGAGCAGAGCAGCCGGAACGCTGGATCTCAATGGTGGAAAGCCTTGACCTTACCACAAATAGCCACAAGGCCTGGAGACTCCTGCGAAAAATGGATAACGATCCAACAGCTCCTGTTAAGCGCGCGGCCACAACTGCCAATGAAATTGCTCATCAGCTCCTCCTCAACGGGAAGCTGAACAATAAAACGAAAAAGCAAAAATTGGACAGAGACCCTCTAATTGAACACAGCGATCTGTCAAAACCCTTCTCAATGGCTGAATTGGAGTGTGCTATCAAAGCCGCTAAAGACAAAAAAGCGGCTGGATTGGATGATATATGCGTAGAACAGATAAAACACTTTGGCCCCCAGGCTAAACAATGGCTCCTTGAAATGTTTGATGCCTGCATGATCGGCAGTCAAATCCCAAAAATATGGAGAAAGTCCAAGGTCATAGCCATTTTAAAGCCAGGGAAAAACCCTGATGATGCTAAAAGCTACCGCCCAATATCTTTACTATGCCATATATTTAAAATCTTCGAACGGATACTACTCAACCGACTCACCCCCTTTATCGAACCTAAAATGATACCCCAGCAGGCGGGCTTCCGACCCGGAAAGTCATGCACTGGGCAAGTACTAAACCTGACCCAACATATCCAAAACGGGTTCGAACTAAGGAAAGTGACCGGAGTGGTATTCGTCGACCTAACTGCTGCATACGATACAGTGTCGCACAGCACACTCCTCAGTAAATTGTACAGAATGACAGGTGACTTTTCGCTAGTGCAGATGATCGCGGGTATGCTGCATAACAGGAGATTCGCTGTGGATTTTCAGGGGAAAACCAGCCGATGGCGTAACCAAAAGAACGACTTACCACAAGGCAGTGTACTTGCTCCTATACTATTTAATATATATACAAACGACCAACCCACCCCTAAAGACACAAAATCTTTCATATATGCGGATGACTTAGGTTTGGCAGCACAAGCAGTAACGTTTGAAGAAGTTGAGGACATCCTAAGCCAGGGACTCAACGAGATGTCCCATTACTACGAAACCAACCATCTCAAACCTAACCCATCAAAGACACAAGTCTGCTGTTTCCACCTTAGAAACAGGGAAGCTAACAGAAAGCTTCGTGTCACGTGGGAAGGTAGAGTACTGGAACATAGCGACCATCCAAAAAATACCTCGGAGTCACTCTAGATCGCACCCTCACCTTCAGGCGTCATTGCAGCAACACCAAACAGAAAGTTGCAACAAGGAACAACCTCATCCGCAAACTGACCAACACTCACTGGGGAGCCCAACCACCCCTTCTTCGTACCTCAGCTTTAGCACTTTGTTTCTCAGCCGGAGAATATGCGGCACCAGTGTGGGGTCGATCAGCCCACTGTAATCAAGGATGGATATTGCCCTGAATGATGCATGCAGAGTCGTCACAGGCTGCCTCAAACCAACACCCATTTCTAAACTATACCCCTTGGCTGGTATTGCACCACCGAACATAAGACGCAAAGTCATATGCGCCGAAGAAATGCGTAAGGCAATCAACCAACCGTCCCACTGCTTGTATAATCAGATACCCCCAACACCAAGATTGAAGTCTCGAAGCAGCTTTCTGAAATCCACACAACCTCTCACATCCGGCCCTGAAAATGAGAAACTCCAACTCTGGCAACAAATCGCACCAGAGGATTTCATTACTCCAAAGGAAGGCCTCCCAACTGGCAAGAGCCTTGACTGGCCGACCTGGAAATCCCTAAACAGATTAAGATTAGAACAAAGGACAACCTTGAGCGGTGGGGAATGCTTCGGCAGGGAGAGACACTATTGTGCGACTGTGGAGACCTGCAGACCGCCTCACACCTACGATGCTGCTCTATGTGCCCAACAAGTTGCACATCTCAGGACCTAATGCTGGGCAACACACGAGCTATCGATGTTGCCAGATATTGGGAAAAAATAATTTGACGTCGCTGACGCGAAGAAGAAGATAGGCTCCACTCTTAATTGTTGCTTAATTCGCCCGTAATAATTGCGTCCACTGCATTTAGTTGATTTATTATTTTTTTATTTATTTAAACACGTACAGGAGAATACCGAAAGATAGTGATATTAATTCTGAATTCTCATCTGTGGAATTCTATGACGCTTACCATGGTGCATATGGCTAAGCGCTGCATGTGGAGGAGGGTTGATCCGCCAACGTCATAGGCTACAGCCCGAGATTCACACATCATCCTTTATTATTATAGGAATTTACTATGAATGGGTGGTGTTTATGGACGACATTCGTCTACCACCAATTTTGATTAAAAGGCTGTGACTGGTATTTAACGGGTGAGGTATCAAATTCACACCAACCGGGGGTAATTTTAGAGCTCAGAATTTGATAAAAAATCCATTTTTTTTAATCTCCGTCGGGGATTGAATCGACGATCATTGGCTTTCAAAGCAAACGCTTTGACCATTGAGCTATACCTGCCAGTTGAATATTGAACATTTCATATTATTAAAATAACTGTGACATTAGTTTAAACTTAACTAGTTATCGAACTCCGATAGCTCGCATAAAAATGGAGAGCTTTTACTCATGAGCATCCTCTTAGCCCGAGTCATTCCGTCATATCTATACAGTTATTGTATAATATATGTATTATCGTGGAATGTCTAATCTGCCAGAAACGGCTTTTTGATAGTCGACTAACATATGCGAATATTCCAGTTATATGCAGAAACTTGCAGAGGCCATATGTGCGGCATAATAAAATGATACCCAACATTTATTGCCGGTATGAATTCTTCGCGGATTATGTGCCGTATACATTATATATGTAAATTAGTATGACTAATACAATAAAAGAGGATTACATTATTGCATACATATCTTAAACGTTCGATAATTGTATGAAACTATAATCTACAATAGATTGTTAAGATTTTTATGCAAGCACACGATATAAGAGAAATCCGGCCCTTAACCCTTTCATTACGGATCCGGTTTGAATACAAATTGTACTGTCAATTATAAAACTAGTATTTGAAGCATAAATGTACTTGTCTGGTCTATTTTCATATATCACATAGGTTCTTGTATCCTTTAGCTATCAGATGATGCATAAAAAACCATATTAAGAAAGTAGCAAATCGATATATCACGTCAAACGATGTCAACGGTCGGGGAATCTTTTGACGGCATATGCCGACAACCGATGCGAAAGGGTTAAGTATATACGGTGGAATCTATAGAAAAACTCTACGCGTGTTGAAATAGCAATAAAATAGTTTTAGTAATCCTACTTATCGTCAGTGTTCAATAGTTTGATTTTTAGACATTAAGGAGTCATTACATAGTTAAATTAATATAATATGGAATGTATAACGTATGTAGTAAAGTAGATTAAAAATATAATTACTATTATCGGCCTGTTACTGTCAAGCATAGTTCACTCGCACGAATCTCCATTACTATCGGTCCTCTGTCTTTTGCATCCAACCTCCTAAACCTAAAGATCGACATTATGTTTGTTGTTTATTGGAGGTTTCTCCATCATTATCATCAGCCTGTGTCCGTCCAATATTGAACCATTGTTCTCCCGCATGAGTCTCCAGCCTTCTTTATTATTCTAATGTCTTCAGTCTTCAGTCTTTCTTTCAGGAGATTGGCCAACGCTCCGTCTGCCAGTTCTTGGACTTTTCAACACTTTTCTTGCCTATCAACCATCTTCTCTGAGACAGATATGGCTTACCCATTGCCACTTAGTTTATGTGTATCGATTTCGTTCATATAACATCTATAATTCAATAAAATATACATAAAATTGAGTATAAAACATTTTGAATGACCCTTACTACATATAAGATTTTTTTTTTCCAGCTGTAAGGAAATGTGAGGAAACATAATTAGCTTAAGGTACAATAAAAACTGACGATTTTAACCACTTGTATTCACAACGGGTCTTTGCGGGTCCCTCTAAGGACGGGGACGAGGGCATCGAAGTCTTGTCCGCAACTATTTAGGGTCCAAAAACACAGTTACTGAGCAGTGGTGCACAAATTGATTTTTGTGAAGTGTACTTTATTTATTGTAAGTACGTCTCACTACAACTCATTTATTTCCAACATATTTTCTACACAGAAAAATTATCATGTCTTGTTACCTGCTAGGATATCAAATTTCTAATGAATACGCTTGGTTAAAAATCCTCCAGCATGACTAGGGATAAGGTGTTTTTCTTCATGTAAACAGATATATGAAAATAAATAACACTTTATGATTTCAAATATAGTTAAGGAACTGTTCTCCAGCGACTTAATTTGAATGAGTAGTGAAGTAAGTTTACATGCAATTTCTTTGCTCGTGAACCGTAGTTGGCCGACAAATGATAATGGATAGACCGATAGACAGTGTGCCCCTCTATACATAAAGTCAGTGTGCCCCATGGACAAAAGGTTCATAAGTCTTAGACAATAGGTAAACAAAGTAGTATATGCACCTTTTGTGGGAACACTACTGCTTAATCCGTTGTATACTAAAGCCATTTGACCATATATAATCAATGCCTTCTTCTAAAAAAAAAACGATGTATTTGTATAATTTTTTACATTATATTTTCCTATTTTTTTTTTATTTTATGTGACGGCGTAAAAGCGTATCAAATTGCCACTAATCTACACTTTTGAGCATCGTATACTAAAGGCATGTGTAATTTAATTCGTGTTAAATTTAAAATTATACAATGTGAAACAACCTACAATAATCCAACTGAGGCTAATTATAAATATGAATTATGTCAACATCATGGACTTGACTAGAATATCTTTTTAATATTATGGGAAACACATCATCCTATAAAAGCTGTTAAATATTAAAATTAATCAGTGTTACTGTTTCCTTGAAATTCCTATATTGGTCATCTTCTGCGCGTGTTTATTTATTCTTCTTCTTCTTCGTAGTATCAATCCGGTGGATTGGTTTGCAGCAACAGAATCTTGCATCTCGATCTCCATTCCTCTCGGTTAAATTTTACTTGAGATGCGATAATTTTTTGCTGATACATGGGATGTCTTCAAGACCTTTAATGTGATATTTTTCCCTTTATTTCCACATCCTAATGCCGTTGACCATAAAGGTTCATCCGCCTTAGGAGAGCATTTACTACCTCCAGGGCAATAGAGTGCCCAAACCAGCTTGACCTGATGAGGTATATTTATTATAAAAATGATAATTTCATACTTGACCCAACAGCTAAGTTGGAGTTAGAGTTCAACTTAAAGACTACTCTCATTTTAAAATTACTATTTTATTATAATATATTTCTCACAAGTTAAATATATTTCTCTCAAAGACAATGGTTACCGTACTGATATCTTTTTTAAAATAGTGTTTCATGTTTTGAAAATTTAACCAAAGTCCGCCCGCCGTAGAAAACAAGTAAGTGCACGCCTGGCCAAGTACCTGCGAATTTTTTGCATTTCTCGACCCGGCATAATTATGGTGATTAATCTACCTTATGGGATACCCAAAATATTTCCCATGAACGGTTATGACGACCATATGAGATACTATTAACAAACTTATTCCTCTTCATATATGGTTAAAGTGCTTGATTTTCATGGGAGAGGTTGCGGGTGCGATACTATATAAAAAATAAGATACATAAAAATGAATGTAAATTATGTCATCTCAGTCTATTTAAGATGTCTTAGCACATAGTACATAGCAATAAAACGCTGTCTTAGTTTTTAAGCGTCATCCCTATTTATTATGTCCACAAAGCATTAAAACCTATAACCTTCGAATTAAAAATATGCCCGTGAAACCCAACAATCTTTAACATTATGAAAATTTATTATCCAAATAGCCCTTTTCATAACGTTTAAGGCGTGCGATAAATTATCCCACAACATTTTTTTTCAAAGTTACAATACAAATAATAAACATTACCGAGTTTCGCACAATGACTACGGACAACAATTATTCGAAACGCAAAGACCACCCTTAATTATTTACACTAGTCCTTATCTGACGTGACCTTTACTGACCGTTGTCCATGCGAAATTTGATTTTGAAAAAAGTGGGTTGACCCTTTCGCATGGGTTTATAAAAGACGGTTACTTTCGGACCAAGGGTTGAGATTTTGCGTGTCCGAAGTTTCCATTGTGCCAATTTAATTTTAGAGACCGGTTTTTTGACAACGGGAAGACCTATAATGATGATCGGTATACATTTTGCAAATGAATTGTATCGCTTCTCATGCTTTTTAAATGATTTATCATCACCAAAGGAAGCTCTAGATGAGTTTGAAGTAAGTTTTTGTTGTTGTTAGTAAGGTTCTACACCGATTATTGTAAAAATTAACAATCATTTTTTTTTATATGTAAAACGTTAATGCTAAATTTGTACAATTATAGATAAAACTTAAAGGCTTCGTCTATTCCTGTTACGCGGCCTAACATATTACAAATAATAATGTCCAATTTGAGTGGGACACCTGATGTAAATACGAGAGAAAAGCTAATTATTATATTATATTAAGCTATGTTAGTGTTGGTTCTTCGTCACACTTAAATTATTGAAATAATAAATTTAAGATATTGACATATCCGTTTACTAAAGGTCTTCGGAATCGCCAGGCCACCAAGATCCTCATTGGGACGCAATGTGGAAAATGAGGAGCAGGTTACGAAATAATGAACTTTTCGTGAAGCACATTGTTAAATATTTAAAATAAAAGATTGGCAAACTTCGGTAATCTGCCCGGGACGAAAGTTTCTTCGTTCCTCACAGGTGCCAGGCAGACTCCCACTTAGCATCCGCAGTAGTCAGAGTTACTCCCCGTCATTCTACTAGCTAATGATTCGAATCCCATGATTAGTAAGATGCACCAATGTTTCGACATTCAAAAGTTGCGATTTCTGAAAGAATCGCTGAAAACAAAATGGTGTGGCGATCATATTCGTTATTCAGTATCCAGGATCATACTATTTATGGTGCAGATTTCAGCAAGAATGAGATTTACTTTTTGGTTTAGTAGATTTGTAAGTAATGGAAGCAACTCAGTATAAATTACGATTTCTTGATGAATTAAGATATGCTCTTAGACTTTTGATGTATTCGTGATACTGGGTCGACGTCAGGTCTTCCTCACGATCCTGAGACAACTCTTGGACTGACGGGAGTATCGTCATCTTCCACTGAGAGGTCTGCAACAGCTGACAATTGACACGTGACAGCTGACAGCATATTGCTAGTGGCAATATCACTTTTCCATATTTGACATTTTGGCTGCCAAACGAATGAAACATTAAATTAAATACTATATTATTTACGTAAACGCATGTAGGTTTCTAGATGAGACGTTAAAGTTTACTTCTGTGACGATCGATCACGTCAGCTGGACAATGCATGCAAAAATATGTGTAATGTTTGTGTAAAGGTTCAGAAGATAGAAGTGTTTTGTAGATAGAAGACGATCAATAATGCTAATGAATACTAAAAATATTACACAATAATGTGTTTATTGGTAATATCGAGAGAGGGAAGAGACACAGATGCTGCAACATCATCCCTAAACTTACCTTTATTTTGCAAACATTGTTTTTATTTTATATATGCAAGAAATGCTCTAAAATGCTGAAAATGATTATCGTTGTTTTCAATGCTTTTATTATTTTGTTTGTACATATTTTTATATGTTCAATAAGCTTGAAAATTATACATTAAACTGAATTCATGTTGTACTTTACTCAAATAAGGTTTTATGACCTAGGTTTACCTATCTAACCAATTACAAGAAAGTTACTTTGTTTTGTTTGATGTCTGATTATACATCAGTTCAGTAGAATTACAACTGTTTGTTCAAACTGTTAACTTCAACAATACAAATATTGTACATCTGTTAACACACTTATTTGTTGTAAACTTAGAAAAAACCAAGTTAACTAATACTACTTATTCAGTATTATATATTCTTCCCACTGCAGTTTCAGCTATATACGTATACGTATACATATCGTCCGTCCATAGTATGTATATTTTAATAATGTAAGGTACTTTTGATGAAATAACTTCATACGTTAAAAGGTTTTTCTTATAACTTTTATACATGGATATCTTTTTTTAATTTTTGCTCTTTCAAGCTTAATCTTCAGAACCTGTCCCGTAGCATTTTCTTATGTAACATCTTATTATAAAATAACTTATTGACATCCTCCTTTCTAAGTTAGTCATTGAATTATGCGGTGGCAGGATGAGGAGCAGATTAACAACACAAATACTTTTTATGAAGCACTTATATATTTCGATAACTTTTCAAACTTCTTGCCCGGACCTAGTCACAGCATTCAGAACGGGCCAACCACAATACGACCTCGCCGCCGTCGGCACACAACTGACGGTACCGGGGACTGTGGTCGGTGACACCCAGCGCCGCAAGTGACGATCTATATAAATAGTTCTCCTAACGGCATTACAAAATAAAAACACATGCGTGTTCGATGAGCGAACGAAAATAAGAGACGAAAGATTGTGTATTGAGATTTTCGGTACCAGTCAGCAAGGGCTATATCATTCTGATGTCATTACATTATTGTTATGATATATATTTTTTTATTTAAAAGATAAAACGATATATAATATTATTAATTTTTCTCAATCCTTATTACATTTCTGTTCCTTAATTGTGTCGATGTATTTATGTAGATATTACTTACGCTACACAGTGTAGATGAATTAATTTATTCTGAAGCAACACCGAGTGAATTATCTGTATAGCTTTACCCCTTTTTAAAATAATGACATCACAAAGAACAATAAAAAGTAGGTCCAATTTATGCTTTAATAATTGCTTTCCAATATTTCTCAGTCAAGATTATCTTCGTCTTTCCTATAAGGATTCAAAGTGCATATAATTCATTCGTATTTATGAGTTAGTTGCTTACATAATAATTAGAATAGATTTTATTTTAATGAAAAAATTAACTGCTTAAACACATAGTGATTTACTTGGTGAGCAAGTAACGAGCAATTACATTTTCTGCTTTTATCTGCAACCATTGCTGAAACCTTCTGCATTAAGGTTAATCTGCAGGTTGAGAAACACTGGACCGAGAACTGCAATATCGTGGGAAGTGCATCTGTCAGAGCTCTCTGTGCAATGTGCAAGGTAAATAATGCAACACTGCATTACAATCTGGCGAGTTGCATGGAATGGAAAAGAAAGTTACATCTCGTTGTTTGTAAGACTAAATCTGTTGCATCCACGTTCATAAAACCATGATTTTTTCGTGTAATATGTAAAAAAATAATGCATGACTTTTTTTGTTAGCAAATATCAATGTTCGGCCACCAGAACTATTACTTGAGGGATCACGAATGTGAAACTATTTTGCATATGGTTCCCAATCGGAATAAGGTAAAAAAACCTGTCACAAACTGCACCAAAATGCTCTGACAGCCTTTTAGTCCACGCCTTATCGCATGTTAGCTCTGCTTCCTGCAGCACAACCGAGTTCATTCTACGAGTATGTACTTCCCGAATCTTCAGATGGCGCAAGCTCGGGGATATGAAGCAAAGGCAACTGCAGCTTATGCTCTCCTGCGGTATTCGAAGTACATGTACCAACCAGGTTCAAATTCGCCTCTTTTTGAGAATAATCGCCGAATTTAGGATGAAAAGCTACATTGTTTGCTCTCTCAGGTCGTAATTCACCACAAAATCGAACCATCGTACCCCCAGTATTCTACGCAGGCATCTTCTTTCGAAACCTATTATAGGCTGTTTCGCTGTAGGTATGTAATAAAGAATCGGGACGATTCAGGCGCCGTATTTAGTTCTCTTATAAACTATTTCTTATCATTTTTATATCTTCGACTATCATTTGAGCGTCATTCGATTAGATACCACCGGTACTTTTTTAACGCAATAAGTCGAAGGGTTGAAAACAAACAATGGTGTGGATTAATCCAGGAGAGGCTGGGCATTCATAAAGCAGTGGACAGAACAGATATTGTTTGATAGTGATATACCTGGACTTGTAATGTATAATATCCGGAAACCATACTATACCGCGGATGAACCGGTTTAAGGGTAAATCAGATAATGTATGTTGCGATTAAAATTAATTATTCCCATAATGGATCTATCGTTCTATTATCCCCATTGTGTGACCTTAGATCCCTTTGTTAGTTAAAACGCATCCCGCACTATTTACCTTAGCCCTGGCGGGACCCGCAGTAAGTAGGAAGGGTCAACAAATGTACCTCTTTGACCCCAGTGTTTTTTACGGTTAAATATTTTTAGAAGAATCATAGAGATAAAAAACATTTTTTTTAATTCATCAAAGCGCCAAAGTATCAATAAATCTTAATGGTTTTAATCATTATGCAGTAATTTCGATAAATCGGATATCAAAACCCTATATATAGATATAGAGGAGATTTAACAACTATTCTTTTTCAATATTTGCGGAATACTTCATCAATGAATTATAAAAGTCTTAGTATTCATGTATTTTCCATTACACTTACATTAATTTTATGTTGATCACCATATGTCTGCAACTCACCAAACAACAGGACGCTCTTAACGTAAATAATGCCCCAGTGATCATTGTTATATATATATATATATATTGTTATAGTGACAGTAGTTTGAAAGGTAATGTTACGAAAAGATATGTTAGGCTTCGTTTAGTTACGTTAGGTTCCGTTATGTTAAGTTGTATGTAAAAGCATCCTTGATATGTGACAGTAATTTAACTTGAATAAACTATATTGTTAAAATTAGTCTCTAAATGCGTAACTTTAGAATCAAGATGAATCATTACGACGTTTATTTCCTATTGTACTTTTCGGCATGCAGAGAGAAAATTAATAAATTTAAATTTTGTAGTTTTTCTAAGAATATTGCTTTTCAAACATCTAAAAAAGTAACAATCATATTCGTACATAATATCTTTGTCAGAATGCTCTGAATAGATATGTGCAATAGAATTTGAAGCAACCTCTGGTGACGGCGATTCTAACGATATCTATGGGATATACAAGACAAACATTAATAGACTAGACATGGATACAGAAATTGGTACAATTGATGAAACAGAAATCCGCCAAATCTTTAAAAAATCTTCTTTCTAACTAAAGCTTATGTTTAATATAATCTCTAATATATTATATACCAACGGTTACATACCTCTGTTTTTCTATGCTGTGTATCTATTTGATGTCTAATTGCAGGTTTGTGAGATTCCTCTCCCCTGTTCATTCTTTCACCGTTTTTTTATCTCTCTTTATTCTCGATGGTATCTCTCCCATTGTCGTTAAACAGACGCGATGTGATCCGAAAGGGCCAGAGAGCCGATTATGAAGGCAAACAAAGAGATGCATTTTGGGTATCTCTTTCTGGAAGAGGAGATCGTGTCTGTGATACTGTGATGGGATTAGAGGTGAGGAACCTATGAAAAGGTGTAAAAATACTGGAGTGTGCCGAATAGGATCACAGCTAAAATATAAGATAGGACCTAAAAGAAAATAGCTATTAAAAAAACACGTTAAGGTACGTTCTGAAAATGATTTTATGTTGATGCGTAAAATGTTAGTGTCCCATTTCACTACTATCATATAAAATACTTTCAGGCGGTTGTAAATAAAGATTGGTATGAGGTTTCGCATATTTACAAATATGATTTTAAAACAAACATTTACGTTTTAGATTTGAATTTTACCACCAAATAAAAAGACACATTGTACGATCGAGAAACTCACACGTTGTGAGAAATAAACAACTACTTAAGATAAGTATATATTTTATTACATTTATTTACATGCTACTCAGTTCCGGTTTTAGGGGGTGGCGAAGTGGGATGGTGCCCGAGGGCGTCGAATAAACTATGGGCGATGAGGAAAAATGAATCTTGCTTAGATTTTTTTAACCCTTTCATTACGGCTCGGTTTGAATACAAATTATAATGTATGTTATAAAACTAGTATTTGAAGCATAAATGTAAATTCTATTTTTTTGTTTTTTTTTTTTTTTTGTAAATTCTATTTTTTTTAAATTTATTATCCTGTCTATTTTTATGTATCACATTGGTTATTGTATCCTTTAGCTATGAAATGATGCATAAAAAACTATTCTAAGAAAGTATCAAAACAATATATCACGGGTTAATTATACATTCATTTTACATTCATTTGAAGCAATGTTGAATATATAACTGCCATTTGATTTTATAACTGACCACATTCATACTGACACAGTGGATACTTCCAATTTATTTAGTCTACTGCCTATTGATTTTATTTACAAGCAATTGATTTAACTTACTGCCTAAACCTCGAATTAGTCACTGAACAAAGAAATAAAGGCCATTTTAAATAACTTCTTAGGTTTTCACGGCCAGATTTGATATTGTGGCTTTTGGTTTTAGCCGTGTGAGGCGAATTACTCCTTTCCAAGATTTCACAGGCCATTTCATTTTCTATTGAACATTTGTTTGTAGATAAGTTAATAATTCATTTCTTTTAATATGTGATACTTTAAATGCATTTTTAAATATCACATGCATGTTCAGGTCCCAACACCAATATTCTAATTTCAGTCTTTCTAAGATTAAAGGCGCAAAAGGCTCCCACATCAATCATTCTATATGATTTATGCCCTTAGTTATCTCTTTTTCTCATAAACTCCACAGCCCGTGGGAGAAGGACGTAAAATAATAACAAAACCCTTTTCTTAATTTTTTTTCGGCCTTGACCTTTTTTGATTTAGTTACGTCTTATCCTCATCAACGCCTCCCAAATCGGTTCCGGAACAACCCACTTTACGAAGCACTGGAATGGATTCCGAATACCAAAATGTTTGACAAACACTTTAATATTATCTTATGTGGAACAGAAAGATTAGACGCTCTAATATAGATATATCAAAGTCATATTTTCTTCAAGCCCCCTAACTCTCACGTTCGTAAAAAAACCGTGCTAGTATGTAGTTATATGCTTGATTTAAGCTACTCTATCGTACCAAATGGCTCATGCCTGGATGGTTGAGCTAATCTTACAATTTCTCTAGAAAAATTATTTAAAAGGTCTCAAATATACAATGGATACTACAATGGTATTCTTATTAAGCTCCTGAATTTCCACATTTGGAAGGCCGTTAGGAACTATGTACAGTGTATTATAGGGGAACCTCCGTGTACATTATGTGAAAATTATATATTTATTAGATTTTTTTTACCAGCCAACATGATTGGCCGTTATAGATTCCACTAAGTGTGTATATTTTATGTAATCAATAAGATAATCGTACACATTTCACTTAATGATGATTTAACATTCTGCATTACATATTATTGACAGGCTATGACCGCTATTTTCATTAGTTGAGAATTGTTAGTCTTTCACTTAAAGAGGTATGAATTTGTACTCGTAAATCATTTCTATCAGAAATTCATGATATTTATATGATGTGAAGACATAATGTGGACGTTTATATATTTTCATACTTATTATTAATATCATAAGTTGAAAATAAAAACAACATTTAATTGCGTCACCGTTGCTGTCGTAAAATTATAATCGTTACGTCATACCTGACGCAAGCACAAACTTTATAGCGTAAGCGCCGCAACGTAAATAATATTATTTACCTCACAAGTATATATAAAACAATTCACGTCTACATAGAACTGCGAGTACTTAACAAATCTCTCAACGATTCTAATTTAATATAACAATTCTAAAAACAAACGTACATTGTATTAAAAGACATTAAACCTTTTCCACGTGGTGGCCTATGAGTGTCGAAAATAATTAACTTAAGTAATTTTATATGAATTTAGTCTCTTTTATAGATCATCATCATCATCATCATCATCAGCCTGTGTCCGTCCACTGTTGAACGTAGGCCTCCCGCATGAGTCTCCATCCTCTTCGATCCTCCGCCTTCCGCATCCAGGTCACTCCCGCTATTCTTCTTATATCGTCGGTCCATCTTGTAGGGGGTCGGCCAATGCTTCGTTTGCCAGTTCTTGGGCGCCATTCCAATGAATGGCGCCCAATTTTATAGATCATTAGAACTTTATTTTTTAACAAAATAGTGAGTAGCAAAACGAAGCTTGACAAAATCACATTTTACTTTTTAATATTGTATTTTAGTTTTAATATTGTTGTATCGCTCATGACTGAGTATCAGGGCGCCATTTATTTCGCACGAGTCTCATGAAATCGCCTTTAACCCTTTTGCATCGGTTGTCGGCATATGCCGACATAGATTCCTCGACCGCTGACATCGGTTGACGTGATATATCGTTTGCTACTTTCAGTATTCATTGTGACATCTACGATAAGAAATTGGAAGTGCAGTCATTCCCTTTATCAGCCTACATGTATTATTTACAGGAATCTGTAAAGCATGTAAATAAATATCGTTAGGTTTCGTCATAGGAGCGATTTTTCTGTAAACCACATGTGTGAATGCCACCACATGTATGGAGTTACATAATGAACGTTTGTTAAATATAATAGTTTTTTATGGATTATCTGATAACTAAAAGATAGAAGAACCAAAGTGATACATGAAAATAGGTCAGATAAGTACATTAATGCTTCAAATACTAGTTTCAAGCAAAAAAATGGTTTGAAAAATTCATGCCGTATTGACAGTATAATTTGTTTTCCACCGAGCCGTAACGAATGGGTTAATAGTGCTCTTGGTAAATCTATGTCGACAGCAATGGTAAATGTATATATTCTGAACGGCTGTCATAGTCTTCGCCTCATCTTATGTCAGCTCTCCGTCACGCAGCTTCGCCGAGCACATTCTATTTATAGTTCCCGACGGCCCTGCAGACTGGCCCGAGTTACGAGGACTTGAATAAAAGCCTGCTGTAGTTTATGCTTTCCTGCTGCATTCTTAGTACATGTCTCGACCTCTATAGTAGTATAGTAGCAACTTGACCGACTATAGTATGGAAGGCTGCCTTCTCCGCTCTGTAACTTCGTCATTACTCGTAAAATCAATCCATTGTATCTCTAGTATTCAACGCATGTATCTACTTGCGAAACTTTTACATTAGCTTTTGGAGAGATGCCAAGATTCGCATCCTTAAAAGAGAATGGGAACGATATTTGTATGATGGGATCAATCACACGCTAGTGAGGCATCAAACTTGTGATGCTATTTAATAGCATAATAGGTTAGCGCACTCTTCTCTGCAGCACAATCCGAGCTTCGGCCACCATCGATGGTTACATCGACCATCAGCGCCTAACGATACCGCGGTGGTGGTAAACGTTTCCTGGTCGAATCACCATGGAATTCATAATGTCTGCTCGGTGAAGATTGAAGCACCTCGTCTAGTACCTATCTAAGTGTCTAACAGCCCTTACCACTGAACGTGGAGTGTACAGTCATGATGGTAAAACTGTGAAGTCAATTATGTTAAATCAGATTCGTAATTTGATATGAAAAGTGCGAATAACGTAGACAGACGAATGAACCCACAAATTTGTGTCGCAATATACATGTACAGTGAGACACCGCTTAACGCTGTTTCTTTTAGCGCTATTTCTGTTTAGCGCTCTTTTATTTCAACCCGGGCAAACCCCGAAATTGTGCTCAGCTAGATTTAAGTCAGAGCAAAGACATTCTGTCGAAATGGATGAAATAGTGGAATTAGCGAAAAAACGGTTTAGATGAGGTAAATGTGGAACGTATCCCCTGCGTTAAGCGGGGTCTTACTATATTACCAAAAGACGAAGAGGATCTCAGACACATTTTTAGAAAACAAGATAAAAGTTTTAATATCCTCATCTCTTTCAAAAGATTGTTATTTAGTCGCGTGAGGGCACGAACTTTACAGACTTATGGCTCGGAACTAGTCACAGCATTCGGCCGGGGAAAAATACAATATGCTCTCGCCGACGGTCGGCCCACGGCTGGCGCACCCGTGATGGGCTGTCGCACAGCGCCACAAGTGACTATCTCCGTCACTAGTCAAAAATGAATTAAATTCGAACAATTTTCCATTGAACAATTTTTTTTTTAAACCTTTTTAGGATGTATAGTTCTAAGCTACTGTGTATAGGCTTGGGTTGAATTATCATAAACGTAATTTATTCATCTCCTAGAATACAAAAGGTTAAGAATTAGTCATTCGGAGGTATTCAAGTCATATGTTATTGTATCACAAATACTCATTGTATCATAACTGACTATGGAAAAAAAACACAAATGTAAAATATTGTGTAGATTTTTTGTCGATACTACTCGTATACAGGAGGTTTCCTTTTTATATTCATTAATTAAGTTTATCAATGGTTTCGACCTCCGAAAACCAAATAAATTCACACTTGTTGTGGAGATGGCTGCATGCGGGAAGCGTGTGTTGTGTTCGTGTTTGTGTGTGGGTCGGGGAGATTGCAAGTGTATATTTATCTGTTTCTTGAAGAGATCCAGATTGTAGGAAGGAGGAAACACATACGCTGGATGAGCATTCCAAAGCTTACCGGTGGTATTAAGGAAGGAACTTTGGAAACTGCCAGTTCTTGGTTGACACACATTAACCGTGTATGGATGTTCGGTAAGTGTAAGACGAGTTTGTCAGTTGTGGGTGGGTGCAGGAGAAATTAGTTTTTTAAGTTCCGAAGAGCAGCGACCGTGGTAATAACGGTAGAAAAGACTTAGTGAACCAATCATACGCCTGTGTTCCATTGATTGCAGGTTAGATGTAAGAGTGTCATTGTTTATCAAACGAATTGCTCTTATTTGAACTGAGTCAATTAAGTTTAGAAGGTATTTTGTGGCTCCGATCCAAAGGTGACTGCCGTATACAATGATAGGTCGGATTTGTCCTTTATATGGAAGAAGAAGTTGATTATCATTAAAATACCGACGTGATCTATACGTTACGCTTAGTTTTGTGGAAGCGAGACCGGCTTTATACTTAATTGACTCTCATAATATTCATTGTCTCATAATATTCATTTGCTACAAATTTCAGCCCCCTGTATACAATGATTATTGTGTGTATTTTTTGTCTGCTTGGAGGTTATTTACAAGTGATTAAGATATTCAGGTTTCGGTTAAGATTTATTACAGTTCGGTCCTCTCCTCTTGTAAAGAAAAATATAATTCTTATTCTTCTGACAAATTTACATTTATCTATTCAAACATAACGAGTATGTATATTCAGGAATTTTGATAACGTATCGTAGGTTAGTTATGGTGTTTCTATGACACACGTGCCGGATTGACGATTTTGCCGGCGAGTATAGCTTAGCGGTAAAGCGTTTGCTTACCATACCAAACAAAAATTTAAAAAATATTTTCAAACGATTAAGAACTAAAATTACCTTCTGTTGGTGTTAATTTGATCTCCCATTTGTAAAATACAGTCATGGCCTATTGATAAAAATTGGAGGTACGCGAAATTTGTCGTTAAAAATGGATGATGTGGGAATAG
Source organism: Glossosoma conforme (assembly GCA_022606575.1). Lineage (NCBI taxonomy): Eukaryota > Metazoa > Arthropoda > Insecta > Trichoptera > Glossosomatidae > Glossosoma > Glossosoma conforme. Next base: position 50,114 of record JAGTXR010000240.1, read on the forward strand.
TCTATGACGTTGACGGATCACATTTCACATGAAGCGTTTAATCATATAAAAATATAACGTCTCAGAATCAGCGGATATGATTTCTACGCCACCTTAAATCTGTCGGTATTCACCTGTTTGTGCTGCCGCAAAAATAAAAATAATCTTCGGTACGCTCTTACAGCATCTTTGTTTTCTCCTTGATTGAACATTAATCTCTTCAAGTAACATTTATAAGCACTTGATACCCCCTAAACTCACCCAAACACTAAGCATGATATTCACATGTAGTGTCTAAAGGACTCGAATGAGCGTTAATGTATCCACCGAAAGCACCTTTTGCTATAGAACAAGCTATTTTACTATAAACTTACATGATTCTGAATGAGAGTGTCACTAAAGAGACTTTAGTCAAGTCTATTAACACAATTCTGTTCTATTTAACCCTTTCATTACGGCTCGGTTACTAAATACTACTAAAAATTACTAAATACAAATTATACTGTCTATTATAAAACTAGTATTTGAAGCACAAATGTACTTATCTGGTCCATTTTCATATATCACATTGGTTCTTGTATCTAGCTATCAGATGGTGGAAAAAAAACTATTCTAAGAAAGTAGCATTCGATGTCAACGGTCAGGGAATCTTATCACGGCATATGTCAACAACGATGCGAAAGGGTTAAATTGTTAGTTGATAAAAATATTATTATTAGATTTTTTTTAAATTTAATTGAACATATTTCACTGTAAAATATAGTACTTCCATGGTACTACGATAAGGTATATGTATTGATATCAGCTTGATATGTTTCTTTTAGGCTGATGCCGAAAAGCCTCAATAAACGATCTTTTGTCTCTTATTTTTGTAGACTCGCGTGACATGCATATCTAATAATGCTAGTCTTAATTTTATACATAGCAAACGGCGTTTGCATACGCCATTTCATTTGTTTTGACAGTTGCTCCTCATCATGTTGGTTCAACTGTCAACTTTAGTTTCTGATTTAGCCGCGATAATCTTTAGGGCGCTACATGTTACTATGCCCGTTTGTCAGTGATATAACATGTTACGGTTGGGCGGGTAAGCCGAAGTCTCATATAGGAAATAAACGCGATTTGTGCTTTTAAACAAGTTATTTCATTTCATTTCAGTTTATTTCATTTCATTTCAGTCATTATTTGCTTTGCAACCTGCTCCTGAATCCTTCCTGCACGCGTCCCTATGACTAAGCCGTCACTTTTTGACGCCTTTTAAAAGATGGGGGGTGTCAGTATCATAATGAAATTGCGGTAAAAAATTGTAATATTTATCTTTAATTTTCGTGTGCGAAACACATAAAAAATGTTCCCCATCGCTGGTACTAAAAATAAATTCTCGGTAACGAGTAGATAAGTATATTTATGTAAAAATTTAAATATGTTTTATGTTTCACCAAATAAAGTTCGAAATAATTATTTATATTATTATATACTTACCTTTAAGATAAGTTATAGTTTGATACAGCGAATGTCAGCAGATTATCCATTATCATTATAATTTTATTTATATTTATTATACGATATTTAAATATAATTATAATAATTTTATGAAAGATTTTAATAAATTCATTTATGTAAAGTAAGCGATTGTGATGAAAATGGATATAATATTTTGATAGGCGAATTGTATATATTATAAAAATTCTAATTATTTATTATACTATAATATATTTACACTACTAAGACATTAACGTAGTCGAATAACTCATAATAATCACCCTTCAGCTAATTAGGATTTCATGGTTTTAATTACTTTTTTTTTTATTAATTTAATTAAATAATCATTATCATCATCATCAGCCTGTATCCGTCCACTGTTGAACGCCTCCCGCATGTGTCTCCATCCTCTTCGATCCTCTGCCTTCCACATCCATCTTGCAGGAATTGTAAAAGTCTATCGTATTTTATTTTACAACTTGCCACTTCATAAAATGAATTAGTCAACCATGTTTGTCTTTGCATTGTCTAATACTGTTATGTAATAGGTCTAACCATATCAATTTATCAGTGATAATCTCTAAACCTTCTTGATTATTTATACATGAAGTGCTTTTACTTGCACAATGCCGGTTTTAGGGGGTGGGAAAATGGGTCAGTGCCCCAGGGCGTCGAATAAGTTAGGGGCGCTGAGGGCAAATCAATCTTTCTTATATTTTTTATAATATAAACAATATGGGGCACTAGAAAAAATTGCCCCGAAGAACGTAGGAGCCTTTTCCATGTCAGCCTCGTTAAACGCGCGTATAGCCCCGATGATTTCCTTGATGAAGTTTAACAGCAAGTGACCGTCAGAACTAAGCAGCAGTTCAGAAAAATCCTTCCAAGAAATGGTAGAGACTCCCAGGCGACAACACAGAATTATTCCTATTCTCATGGATGATGACACTCCATGAGAGAGTGTCTCACTGTCTGTAGTATGCCTGGATCACATGGACATGCGCCGCAAGAAGAGAGGCCAAATCTTTTTAGGTATTCTCTGAAAATTTTGTTTCCCGTGAACGCTTGCGTGAGATGTAAGTCCACGGAGTTCGTCTTTTTCCACGTCACTAAGTGTTCTATGGATGGAAAGAAATACTTGGTTATTACTCCGGAAGTTGATTCTTGATATGCGGTGGTCCAAGTATTTAGTTAGTTGTTGTGCTTAGTTTCCCCCCCATTTCTAAATGGGTTACCAACACAACTCGATCCTTTATGCAAATCCTTCTCCTCTTTTGTTAATGGCATTGGTTTGCTGGATCTTTGATATTGTTAGTTCTTATTTTATTTTTATTATATAATATATCATATATGCATTTATAAATATATTTTTAAAATATGTAGTGATAGTATAAATACGTATTAATTCTCAAGTCAATTCCAAATAAACTAGCACTGTGTATAGAATTGAACAAACGTGCAAAGGTCACGGTTTGAATCCGAGCGTCTGCCGTTTCTTTTAGGCCGATATTGATCATCGGAAAAAAACGGTGTCCCGACGTATCGCTTATAGACAATTCGTTCAATGACTCATCGGTCATGACGTGGGGCGCACTGGACGTCTGATGCACGGGACATTTAGCGCACGGGACAACTGGTGCACTAGCTGTCTCGCTAACCTAACCTAACCTAAAGATTTGTCCAGAAATTGAAGAGTCCAGAGATTCATAGGTCTCGTTAAAGAAATAACTTAGGTTAGATTAGATTAGCGAGATATTTAGTGCGCCAGTCGTCCCGTGCGTCAAATGTCTCGTGCACCAGACTTTACCGATGAGTCGTTGAATGAATTGTCTGTGAACAAATGCGGCGGTACCGAATAAAACACGCGAAAATAATAAGAAGGAATTATTTTTTATGGATTATTTTTAGTTGTATGCTGATTTAAATTGATGGCGTTGTATGCATTATAATTTTGCACACAATGCCATCTCTTTTCAAATTTGATTAAGTATTAATTTAAACTAAAAAAAATGAAAAAAATTCAAATAATGAGAGAACACAGCAATTATTAATTCTGAGGCGGAACGAAGTTTGCCAGGTCAGCTAGTATTATTCTTCGTAGTATCAATCTGGTAGATTATTTTGCAGCAACAAAATCTTGCATGTCGATCACCATTCTTCTCGATCTTCTGCAACCCTCTTTAGCTCAGCATAAGAGCTGCAACTCATGTCCTCGAACACTTATTGCAAACACTCCCGTCTAGGGCGCCCTCTGCAGTTTCTGCAGAGCTAGTATTTAAAAAATAAGATATCGATATTATTGTATGTATCTATAGGTGGCAGATTGGACCCCCTTAAAGGTGGCTGTTCCCATCTTTGCGACCTCTCCCACAATCGGCTGTCGCCCGCTGGCAGATTTGGGGCACCTGGTCTGCTGGGCGATGGTTCGAATCCTATTTGTACTTAACTATTATGAAAATATCATTTTTTATTATAAGAAAACGCATGCAGGAGAAAACAAGAGAAAAATACTATGCTACTCTACACACCCTTCCCACACTCTGCGTCCAGCCGACTCTTTGGAGCATATGAGTCATCAATTTCAAGGATATAGACATTTTTTAGATGAAGATATACGGGTATAGCTCAATGGTCAAAGTGCTTACTTGACAAGCCAAAGGTCGTGGGTTTCATCACAGACAGAGATTCCCAAAAAAACAATTTTTAATCGAATTCTGAGCTCTTAAATACCGCCGCTTGGTGTGAATTTGATCCCTCACCCGTAAAATGTTAGTCATAGCCTATGAATTACAATTGGTGGTAGACGAAAGTCGTCCCGTGAAGATCACCCATTCATAGTAAATTTCTGTAATAATAAGGATGATGCGTGAATGTCGGGCTGTAGTCTATGACGTTGGCGGACCAACACTCCACATGCAGCGCTTAACCAAATGCAACATGGTAAGCGTCATAGAATCCACATATATTTTAGAGCTCAGAAATCGGACTTACAATCCTTTATTTTTAATCTCCGTCGGGGATCGAACCTACGACCTTTGGCTTGCAAAGCAAACGCATTGACCATTGAGCTCTACCCGCCGGTAAACAATATATGTATATATATTTTAAGTAAATTAATACCTTTTAAAATTATTATAAATAAATTAAGCCTGTTTCGTATTATTTTGAAACCTTCTTCTCGGTCTTTTATTAAAATTAAGTTCCTTTAAGCAAACACAGTAAAAACCCAAGTGCCTTTATTACAAAACCAGATTTTATCTATCAAAAGCATCATCTGTATGACGCATACTTTCTTGGTATGTTCCACTAATAATAAAAAATATCTCCCAACCACCAGCAATGCAAAATAATATTTATTCGCCTTTAATCTAGCAAATACTTTTGTTTGCAGAAAAATATGTCACTTGATACGTTATTGAATCACAAAGCAGTTAATAATATAAAAATATATGCAATACAAAATTATCTTTATTTCAAATATAAATAAAGATTTTTTTAGTTTGCGCAGAAACAAGGCGCTTGTTGCGTTTTGAATGCACGAGATATTAATCTTAAAAAATAGTTAATTTAATATGAGAATAATTCGTGCATACGTGTCTTATGAGATTTTTCTAAGTGCATCGCAATTGCGGTTCAAGTTTACCGTGTGCGTAAAGTTCACATTCTTCATTGTTTTGTATGATTTTTGACCTTTAATGACGTAGGCCGATAGGTCTTTTTGTATTCTAGAGTTTGCGCTTCGTGCTCGCGCATTCAAATGTTTCATATAAGAAATGTGTGCGAGTGAGAACATTATTTATATTATTTTTTTATTGTATAGAGGCATGGTGACGTTTCACGAGTGCGAAGAGTGCAGAGTGTTTTTTTGTATGTTCTTCTGCATTCCTTTAGAGATGAAAACGTACAGTGGCGGAACGGAGAAATTAGCAATTATATTTTAATTAATATTAGTTGCGATTACAGTTTCCAAGTTGGAGCATATGGACTACACAAATTACCTCAATTGCCTGATAGATACATAATAGAATAATCCACAGTTTAATATGCTACCCTGATACTACAAATAAAAATATTCAGTAATAAATTGTAATTGTGATCTTGAATCGTGATATGTGAAATATATATAATATTTCTGTATAAGAAAGTCGTTTGGAAATCAGAATTTTCCAGAGAAAGTATACAAAATCTCAATGGGTTATTAAAAGATTACAATGCTTCTTCTTCGTAGTATCAATCCGGTGGATTGGTTTGCAGCAACAAAATCTTGCATCTCGATCTCCACTCTTTTCAATCGTCTGCAACCCTCTTTGGCTCAGCATAAGAGCTACAACTCATGTCCTCGAACACTTGCTGCAAATACTCCCGTCTAGAGCGCCCTCTGCAGTTTTTACCCACAACCATCCCTTCCACAACATCGTTAAGAAGACCATCGTGGCGCATGATGTGACCGATCCATCGGGCTCGCCTCTCTGTGATGGTTCTTGCTAGGTGCCTATCTTCCTTTATTACGCTGAGAACCTCATTGTTCTTGATGTCGTCTATCCAGGGAGTTCCGTGAATAATTCTGTAAGACCACATCTCAAAGGCCTCTAGTATTTTTTATCACTTACTTATTTCATCAATTAATATATTAAATCATATTTCAGTTAAAAGTCCTTTAAGATTTCGAAAGGTAATATACATTAGCAAAATACATATTTAATATATGTTTATTTGTAACACCCGCTTCCGAGTCGAGGAACATTCAGCGGTGGGCTGCTTATATATTAACAAGGGGCTCACCTAATATTTAATGTGAATATTTGATTTACATATTATATATCTATAATATTAAAGGCTTTTGTCCAAGAGAAGTAATGAATTTAACTCTATATGAAGCAAGGTGATTAGTCCGTTGCATTGGGGCAATTTTGCACATTACGTTCTGTTTTGTGAAGTATGTTTTGAGGTTACTACTTACTTTCGAATACATCTGACTAATCATCCCATCTTATGAAAATGCTTAACTTGTTTGGTTATTGACAACCTTGATTAAAAATAATTAATAAACAATTCATGACAATGAATCTTTAACCTACTTTTTAATGTAATCGTATGCAAGAGAGCACAGCCGGTCAAAACCAGTGCACTATATGACGCTCAGCCAGGGAGGCTGGACGCTGCATGCGGGAAACGTGTGTTGTGTTCGTGTTTGTGTGTGGGTTGTGGAGATTGCAAGTGTATATTTATCCGTTTCTTGAAGAGATCCAGATTGTACGAAGGGGGAAACACAGACACTGGAAGAGCATTCCAAAGCTTACCATGGCATTAAGGTAGGAACTTTAGAAACTGCTAGTTCTTGATCGACACACATCAACCATATATGTATGTTCGGCAAGTGTATGACGAATTTGTCAGTTGTGGGTGGGTGCAGGAGGAATTAGTTCTTTAAGTTTAGAAGAGCAGCGACCGTGGTAATAACGGTAGAAAAGACTTGATCGATTCAATTTTAATTTAATGTTGATTATTGAAAGATTGATTCGAAAAAAAATGTATTCGTTCATTCCAAGATTGACCTTTCTGACCCTCATACTGGGAATGCCTTAATATTGCCCACTACTAACATTATATGACGTCTTGTATGTGTTTACTTAAACTAAAATTTAACTTGCTTTCGGAATTGGGTCAGCATACAGAGTTTGCCATATTGGAATTGTTTTATGCAGCATATATTATACTAGCTGGTGTGCTATTTTGTGATAATGCTCCCCGGCTATTGTTTACATGCAAATAACTCGTTTTTTAAACCGCGACACAGTTCAGTTATTCATCGGCCGCCACTGGTCGCTTATAAAACCTCGTGCGCGTGCGCACATAGAGACAATAAAAATATTCCTTCACGAATTTCCAAGAAGTTGTATCTGAAACTCGTTTTTGCGACGAAACTGACCGAAATCTAAAGCAAAACATTATTCCGTACATTATATATTAGTAGTCGTCCATAATACAATAAATCAAGAGACATAAGTGGTCTTGATTAGGACTTACACTTCCGATGCCGTAGGAGAGCATAAGCTATAGCTGTCTATTCTGCCCTGATCACTGGTCTTCCCAACTGAATAATAGATTGGGCACAGTGCTTTTAATGACAGATTATATTCTTTTAATTAGATTCAAACCGTAGTTGCCCATGTGGCGCCCCCTTCCAGACCTCAGAGCACATTCTCTGGGATTGTCAGATCCTCTTGTTAAAAAGAGGAGTGCTTTTCGATGCAGTTCAAGTGAAATCGCCTCGGTCCTATCTGGCATGCAGACTTTGTGACCACTCAAAAAAAAATCGGGAGGCAAAACTGAAATGGAATGAGGCGAGGACGAGCATGGCAGTTGACAGCTTTCTGGCAGCAGTTCGTGACTACCATATGTCCTAGTTAGGGGAATAACATGATTAATTAGTAACACTAGATTTACAACCGAAACGAATGCATTATTTTGTGTTCTATTTTTTAGATGAAATGATAGTTATTATCATACTACGTAATCATTACAACCTTGCCTACGGTATCCACTTCATTATTGGCCATCGTAGTTACTGAGGTTTGTTTAAAAGCCAGCTATTGAGAAGACATAAGTATCACAACCTGGAATAAATGTGTTAAGTCAGGTTCATATTGTTTTGGAACGAAATATAGCTTTTTTCATGTCCGTTCTCTCAGCTCTCATTATCCACGCTTTGTCCCAAATCTATCTGCACGAGGATACATACATGGTTCTCGACGGCCTTTCATTCCAAGATCCCAAGAGCCTTACTTCTTTAAACGTCTAAAATTTTATCCATTCTCTATATAACCGTGTCGGAAGCAACATGGTCAGATCCTGTCTGCCCAGAAGTGGGCGACGTCGATGGCTTTACTCCTGGCCATCATCAGGTATTCTTATGTGCAGCTACTAGGACACAGCGCACACTCCAGAAGGTGTGACAGAGTCTCCTCCACGCCGCAGTCACATTCAGTCGGTCCGCTGTAAAACTGCCAGGCTTTCATTTGTGTCCTCGTCTTACATACTCTGACCCGAAGTCTGTTAAGGGACCTCCATGTATTCCACCCCTGGTCGTGTCCAGGGGCTAGGTCCTCTTTCGGGGCAATCCAAGTTATCCATTAAATCGATGATTCTAGAAATATAAGGGACTTTCGTGATATACTATAGATCAATTGTGTTTAATCTCGGTGTTTAAACATTTGGTTAACGTTCTATAGTCTCTGGTCAATACATTTTTATAAGTATTGCTACAATTTTAATGAAAAAATAAAATATAAACAATCAGAACAAAAGGCCTTGAACCTCGTATAGGGTCATCGGTTAAGTCAATGCCAAGCTTTTTTTTTATAATAATTAAATAGCATAGCGTTGATAAAGACTTCTTCTTCCGCATGAACGGACACGTTTCTTTGATTGTGGGGTAAGATCGGAATTCAGTAAGTAATTGAGAAGAAGAAGTGAAATAAAAAAGAATACAAAAAACGGATGGATAAATAGGTGCACGTGCTTCAGACTTGTTGCCAGACTATTTTGTTTTGTTACCAACTTATTTCGTTTTATTACCGCCTTCGTGGGAAACAAGCAACAGGGTAATACAAGCAGTAAAGGACTTGTTTCATCTGACTAAGTGATAAAAGCGTTTACTTACCAAACCGAAATTCTTTGGATCGATCGACGAATGAGTTAAAAAAAACTTTTCTAAGCTTAATAAATACCCCTGGTTAGTGTGAATTTGATACCTTAGTGTCTTTTTTAAATTTAATTGTATTCTAACTGCCCTTAAAATACTACATTACAATTAATTAGAAATTTCATGAAATAATAAAATTCAGTTAGCTGTAATTGAAAATCGACATCAATATTAAATAAGTATTCAAAAATATAAATGGATCAATACTAAGCATATAAAGCCACTCTCGGAATAGAACCATGGAATCCATAGACAAGTTTTACACAGTACCGTTTGGTGGTATTTCAACCAGTCTGTAACACCATGGAGCTTACTGAAATATTTTCACTATATTATGATGATCAAATTAATCAATTTTATCTATTCCGAAAAGAACTTCCTGTTATCACTATAAGAATATTAACTACATACTCATAATACATGTGGCAGAACTTTGGTATGCGCTATTGTATTGGGTCGTAGCTGCTATACGCTCTTTGGTGATAATTCTTTGGTGGCTAAAAGCTTATACTTGGGATGTACGGCATTCGCATGTAAGATAATTGTTAAGTGTAGTGATTTGCATATTACAAGAAGATTGGAATGATTAGACAGGTCGGCGACCGAGTGGTTCAAGCTCAGATTACAAAACAGAGGTTCCGCATTCAATTCTAAACGCAGTCATTTCTTTGCGATGCCACTTAAGATATCTATACCATAATTTAAAACTCGCGTTTCGTTAAAATTCACGTTTAAATTACCCACAAACTCGTTTTATCATTACAAGGAATTACAGATTTCTTAAGTTTACATGCGAATTTTTAAAAAAGATATTTAGAGGCACAGATTGTTTGCTCTTCCAAAGAGTAATACTAACCTGCCAAATACTATGCTTTTTGGGAGAGGGATCAGACTGTTAAACCAAATTGCCTCTGATATTGATATATTTCACGTAAGGGAGGCTCAATTCAGGCATGAACTCCACAAGTTTCTTTGGAGAAATGATTTGTTGGAGTCGTCTGTTTGATGAGCATTGGGACCTTCTGATGCTTGTTGTGATTAAGTACTAAGAACAAAGCAATAAAGACAATCAACAAAAGGTCCCAATGCTCATCAAACAAACGACGCCAACAAGTCATTTCTCCAAAGAAATTCGAGAAGTTCATGCCTGAATTGGGCCTCCCTTACGTGAAATATATCAACATCAGAGGCGATGATGTACAAACATCGGTCCACCAGCGCCTGGCGCCTACTTATGTAGACAGATAAATGCGTAATATGCTTTGTACATGCTCCACATGAAATAGAAATATATTTTTGTAAAATTTATCAAATTAATTAATATATTTTTGCCTTTCGGTGTGCCACGGAATTGAAGTAAGGACTTGTGTGTCATTGGTGAGAAAATGTTGCATAGTGAATATCAATATGACGACTTATTGTATGCCGAATCATTGTAATATCGAATTCGACTAATATTGTACGATATACATTTTTACAGATTAACAATTAGTCTCACATTAATAATGCGAGTATGGATGTTTGCAAGCAATTGAACTTATAAACGCATTTTTTATTTTATTATTTCTTGCAGGGATAGATCACGCTATCACTTGCATGACGATTGAGCTCTTTAGCCCTTGACTATAGTCTTAGCGGATGTTGGTTGGATTTATGCATCTTGTTAGTGAGGTGAAGTATCAGATTAGGTTGTCGCTTGGAAGATTTGTGGTCGTTCATCTTTAAGACCATCTAATTCAGATGTTACTGGCCACTAATGACCCACTGATAGTGCACAAGGTTCAGCAATTAGGGAGTATATGTTATATTCTTTTATCGTAAACATTCAATATGAGGTAACTGAAATTAATTGTTGAAGAAGCAAGAATAAATCACGCGGTTAAAGTTATTTGATAACAACACAGCATGATTATAATATTACTTTGTTTTATTTTGAAAATACAATTACTTATGCAGAGCGAAAATAATGTAAATAAAATCAATTTATTTGTACATAAATTACGAGTACTTTAGGTGAGAGGCATGATTGTGTTTAAAGTTAATTTACTGTCTTGCGATAGACCGTAGGTTCCATCCCCGGCGAAGCTGTTTTTTTTAATCAATTCTTCTTCCTCTATATCCGTTTCATATCTGAAACATATGGTCTACTATTTTTCAATATTGATTTAAAAAATACATAAATACCTCGGTTGGTGTGTAACTTTCTATCACAAAAAGTGAAAAAAAAAATGACGTTTCAGTCTATCTGACGTTATCGGATACTCTGTATGACATGCATCGCAATTAGCCAATGTCATAGTAATTACTCGTAAGATCTTCATGACCGTTTGTCGGTATTCTCCTATAATTATTAATATATATTTACGTAAACAAATCGGGAGAATACCGCCGACAAATTTACAAGTAATAGAATACAATAACATTAAAGTTATCAACTGACAATACTTGGTGAAACTGCATAAATATAATTTTAAATTAATTTTAATTAAAAAATTAACAAATTACAAATATTTAGTTTTGATTCACATTTATTTGAAACGATTACATGTTTCGGCCTCCCTGGAGACAATCTTCAATAATGATTAAATTAAAAACTGGCAGTGGCTTATATAAGCATTAGTTCCTACGTTAGTACACACATATTTACAGATTGTATATGTGTGCCGGTAAAACCTTTAAAAAAAGACATTATAAAATCAAGGGGTATGTGTTATCTTAATATATTAAGCCATTATATAATATATCATTTTTGTATTCAATTATAAAAAATCCTTGTAATTCTATCTTTGATCTTCAGCGTAAGTCCACGGTGAATGGGTTTTTCCAGCTTGATACCTGGAAGAATATTTAGCAGTATCAACGATTTTATATATAATGTGAATCAAAATTAAATATTTTTAATAAGTTAATTTTTTATTAAAATTAATTTAAAATTATAATAAAATACAGTTTTCATCATCCTGTGATTCTTTTGTTTACATGAAAAAATAGCTCATAGCCAATATTAACAATGTAATTTGTTTAATAACAATTTGATCAGTGCAACATCAATTTTTTACTTCATTTGTCCATCAAGATGATTAATCTGGCATTGGGAAATGGACTTTCTAATAGAATTAAATAAATAAACTGATAGAGCCACTTAAATTTACAGATCAATTTGATAGATTCGAATTCGAGATTATTTGAATATGTAAATGTAATTCAAGCATAGTTAATTATTGGCTACATTATAAATTATGAAACGGTTTAACATAAAACAAACCAATGGCTGAATCTTTCTAATGATGGTAATGACAACTAAATTAAATTTTAAGATTAAGATTTATTAAGAGAGCTTAAAGAAAAGCATTGGGAGACCGTGGAAAACATCCAGAAGTATGTTACAACGTTCCCGTCGAAGAATTTCTGGATACCAGTAACAGACACGTCTCCACAAGTGTATTAATGCAGGAGAAGAGTATTTTGAAGATTTTTGCTTAGATCCAATCAATATTTGGGATCGAACCCACGACCTTTGGCTTGCAAAGCAAACGCTTTGACCAATGAGCTTTACCAACCGGCAAAAAGATACAGACTATGTACGAGTATGTTATATTTTTTTGCTTATTGCTGTATTCCTATGATTTAACTAGAAATCAGTTGCTCCAGAAGAACATAAAAAATATGTCCTTACACTTAAAGTCTTTAATGAATAGTTGACTTTGATGAGTTTTGTGAACATAATAAACTTATATATATTTTTTCGCATTAGATCGAATCCGTGATCTTTCTCATGCATGAAAGTCGAGCGCTTTACCCTCTCAGCTATATACCATCCTGCACATATCTGAGTAAAAAGGTGACTGATTACCGCAGAAACCCATAGGCTGACGACAAAAATATACTAATCGAAGTACATATGCAATATACTTGCTTGCTTTTGAAAATATTTGCACGTAACTTCTTGCAAATAGGTTAATTATTGTTCCGAGAGGCCTTGAGTAGGTGAATTGTAAAATTGCCAGCAATACTTGATGATTGGTCTTTAGTCACAATCGCATGCCATTTATGTCGACGTGTTTTTCTTGATTTCAATACCATAAAAAACAAACCCGCTAAATTGGATTATTGATTGAGCCATAATTATTATTGCCTCTATGCTAATAATTGCAGACTAATTACAGACCTCGATGGTGCATATTTGCAGTCTCTGGCAGCTCCTATATGCAATTGAAAAACATCAATTTATCTATTTTAAGTTGAAACTGTTAGAATGGTCATACTTTATTTATATTTTGTGAAATGTCATCAAGAAGGTACTTGTCTAAGAAAAATAGATTTGTTATTTAGTCAGGGGATTACATTTACTTCTAGAAAACACGGACTGAAGTTGGTAACTTCCGCAGCTAAACTGACCCCATTACGACTGTTTTCCTCTTAGTTACGCTTTGATTAAGGTGATGAATATCTTAGTACTTGAATCGCTACATATCTGGAGTCAACTTCCGGAAAAAAACAAGTCTCTCTTTCCATTCATCGATCACATATTGACATGGAAAAAGAACTCCGCAGATTTTCATCTTACTTGTATACAACTGTTTACTGGACACATAATATTTAGAGGTCCTAAAAAGTTTGGTCTCTCATCTTACGACGCTTGTTCTTGTGATCCTAGTATACAACAGAGAAAAAAATGATTTGATGGAGTGCATCATCCATAACAACAAGAGACGTATTCTGTATTGTCGGCCATTTCTTAAGAGGATCTTCTTGAACTGCTGCTTGGTGCTGTTGGCTGTCGGGACCTGTTAAGGGGATTAACTATGAAAGTTCTTATTTTTCCGATTTAAAATCGATGATTTTTAATTGTGTACTGACTACTCAACACCGGAACTTACGTTTTTATTTTAGCACCATAAAGGAAAGGTTAAGTAAAAGTAAAATACAAGATTCATTATAGCATTTTATTTAAAGCTTATGATTCGGTCATGTCATGGACACTACCAATACCTTCTAGCAAGAAGGTGTGCTACCATTCTACGTAAGCTCTTCATGTTTGCTTATAGTTAAGTACCGTGGTGTTCTAAAACGTTGTAATCCAGTGATTCATCCAGCCATAAAATGAATAATTGAGATGATTTTAAAAATATAATTTATTTCAATTTAAAAAAAAATGTTTTACCAATTTAGGATGAGCTATTTATATGAAACACATTTCAAAGTAGTGATTATATCACGATTTCAATATTTCGTCGAGCGTCTCAAGCAAAAAAAATCAAATTTGACAAGGTCTAAGAATCAGCATTAATTGCATCTCTCATTTTATTTCGCATCGATCAAACGGAAATTAATTAAGCTGAAGGAGCACGTGAAATTGTTCTTGGGTTTTAATTAACTAAAAGGTTTTTTTTGGTGTAATGAAAAATCTACCATGCCTTCACGACTGATCTCCCATCCATCAATGAGATTCGAACCTTCAAAAGCCATTAAGTAATATATTACATTGCGTGAATGTTATAAATTAGGATGTTCATGGTGAATATGTGAAAACGTTATCAAATTATTAAAATTCAAATTATTCTATTATTAAATTTCATCCAACATCGTATTACAATTATATATTTAAATAGCGAGCCGAAAGTGCACTAGTTGACTGTTTTCCTAATGAATCGTATAAGGCTTTAGTAAAATTTCGCTTAGTTGCTTAATCAATAACTTGATAGTATGGTTTATTTTTCTGAATGAGCTATCAGATTCTAGATGTGCTCTTCAGATGAAGTAGCTTACTTAACTGTTGTATACTCGAAAATGGAATCCAACTTTTTTGTGACGTAAAAATATGTTTGCTCGTGTCACCCTGCAAATTACACACAAGGTAAGACCAATATAAGATATAATAAATATAAACATAGGAGGCTATCAATGCGGCCTCGCTAGCCGCCTACGTTGTTCTTACGATATTCTTGATGTAAGTCTAATTAAATATAATTCATTATTACTCAAATATACATAAACTATACATAAAATTCTTTTTTCAACGTGTCAATCCAAGCACAAAAATAACGGCAGAAGCGGGATGCGAACCGCGGACTTTGGAAACCAACTATGCCCAGGTATCCATACCGCTCAGCTTCAACGCAAGTCAGTCTAGGCAGGGCAATGGCGCAGTTCGCCGAGCGGTATGAATACCTGGGCATAGTTGGTTTCCAAAGTCCGCGGTTCGCATCCCGCTTCTGCCGTTATTTTTGTGCTTGGATTGACGCGTTGAAAAAAGAATTTTATGTATAGTATATGTATATTTGAGTAATAATAATATTGTAATATAGTCAATGATCTATAAAAGTAGATTAGAATATTGAAATAATAAAATAATATTCTAATAAAAATTAAAAAATTCATAAAATATAATTCAAGTCAAAAATGATAAAAATTGAGATTTATTGGCTGAAAACATTAAAAAACCATCTGGCAACGCTCACGGAAAGGGCATAGGTCCACTCTGGTTTGAAGCTCGAAAGCAACTGCCGCTAGTCGTGAAAGTGGCTGGAATAGCCCACTCCCTCTCTTCCCACTTCCTTTATAGTGAAGTATGAAAGAGTAAGATGCGAATATGGTGTCGCGCTTCCCGCAGATTGTCGAGACCCAAGGCCGAGACACTCACAGCGCGATTTTGTTTCCGATGTTCACAAAATACCTCCGATGTACCTGATAAATTATGATTATTATTAATTTTATTTTTTAAATCAATGCGTAAATATATTATGGAGGAACACTTCAAATCTTAACCTTGTATTTATTACATTTTGTTTATTTATTACATTTATAGAGATATTGATGGTTATTAGATGCAATGTGTAGAAGATACACATCACAGGGAAGGAAAGGTTAAATAAATAATTACCTTCTGCATATGGGGATCCATTCTTTTCTACGGTTGTGAATCTTTATATATCATCAAAAGCTAATTCAGACGTTTAATGTGTTAAATAAGCAGATATAATTCCGGGGTTTCGACTTTATGGCGGAATAGACAGCATTCCATACTAGAATTGGTGGTTAGGGCTGACATGGAATGAGGCGAAATATATATACGAAAGGTCGGTTGCCCTCGGTGCCCCTAGCTAATTCGACGTCCTGGGGCACCGAACCCACTTCGCCACCCCCTAAAACCGGCACTGCTCGCTCAGTCTTCTTCTGAAGTTCATAAACCTTCGATAAACAATTACTATTGGCATATTAAGCCCGATCATCAAACTGTGGCGTTCTCTCATCTTCTCTCTCACAGCATCCACCACACCGTTTAGAAAACACTAATTTGAAAACATAAAATTAATAATACATTTAATATAACATTGCCATTTAACATGTTTCGATTCTTCGAAATATAACTTCTATTTTGTTTGAAATATAATGGATATATAATTGATATATACATATATATATATATAATCGTGTCGGAAACAACAGGGTCAGATCCTGTCTGCCCAGAAGTGGGCGACGTCGATGGCGTTACTTCTGGCCATCATCAGGTCTTCCTGGGTGCAGTTATTCGGGCACAGCGGTCACTCCAGAAGGAAATTGAAATAAGGAAATATGTATTTAGTTTTTAAGTACACGTGTAAATAGTAAAGAGCTTAATAATTGATATTGTGGCTTTTGGGTTTAGCCGTGTGTGGCGAATTTCTTCTCTCCAATATTTCGACCGCCATTGCAGGGGTCTTCTTCAGGGTTGATGACTTTGTAAAAGTTAAGGTTAAGTAAAAATGCAATGGCGGTCGACATATTGGAGAGAAGAAATTCGCCACACACGGCTAAACCCAAAAGCTATAATATCAAATCTGGCCGCGAAAACCTAAGAAGTTAGCTTAATAATTATTGTATATTATTTTATGTACTTACCTATTGCCAAGCGTTTTATGATCGTACGCAAAATCGCAAATCATACTTGAATTGCGTCATCAGAATTTGCTACCATTAAAATGTTGGAATAACCATTAATGTTTCTGCTATAGTGACTTAAAAGTAACAGATTAAAAAAAAATGCAATGTTAGTAAATTAATAATTTTATTACATCGGTTGTATTACATTGCATCTTGACATCGAAGCACATTTTACAATCAATAAAGATGATTTTATAGGATTAATACTCGTATTATCTTGGGGTGTTTTATCAAAAACAAGGGATCGGATGATTATCGCGACACTATCTAGGCCTGGACCAATTGGTCGTAAGGATCGGCTTAAACCGACCAGCGAAAAGCGTTTAGCAACAGACGGTGACCGATCCATATTTTGGTGAGCGAAGAAAACCGAATTAACGATGCAACTAAATAACGAATCACCCAAAAATATGCCTCTTAAACTACAGCTATCGTCTCTTGAAATCTTCAGAGTTTTTCCTTGGAGGTTGTTGGGCATATATGTTCATAGGTGGACCTCAGGTGTATATATGTCTTGAGATGAATCGTGAACAGTGGCAACTGATAGAACCGAGTTTGCAGACATTCATGGTGACCATATAAATTAGATGTGGAACGGATATGGGAAGATAATATTATCTTTGTCGTATCGCTTACAAACGTAAATCATTTTATAGTAAATTCGGAATATAATTATGCATTTTTGTCAAGAATAGTCATTATTGAATAGTAAATATGAATATAATGATAGAATGAAGGAATAAATGCAATTTAGTTACGTTTCACAACTTAATTATTTTGTGACTTAATACGTGTTCGTCACAATCTTCGTCGTATTAAAGTATGAAACAAATGTTTTATAGTCACATCGTTGTAAATGGACACCTTGATTGACGATTTTATATCGACAAGTGTAAATGCACATTTATTTCCATCAGCAACTTCCAAGGACAATACCATTAAGTGCGACAGAAACGCATAAAACGTGAATTGCAAAATGCACAATTCGCAGCTCATAATCACAAGTTTTCTTGGAAAAGGAATATCTATTGCAAACTTATTTAATAAAAATATTATTTGTAATAACTTGTTACTGTGTGACTTGTTGCACTGTGTGCTTAATATTTAATTATTACGTAATAAGGACGAAAGAATAATGGAAATTTATTAATTTTACACATGCAGTATTTTTCCATTTCGAAATTGACTTATAACCGTGTTTCCTGTCATTAAAGTAATGGTTGTTTTTCTTTTTGTTTCAGCTGTTCAACGGGGCAGGGTGCCTCCCTCTCAGGGCAACTCGCTAGGAGTCCCGGGGCAGTTCCTCGCTGGAGCGGATCCAGTAGCTGCAGCCAGTCTCAACGGTCACAACTACCTCTCCTCATACATCTCCCTCTTGCTGCGAGCAGAACCTTACCCCACGTCCAGATACGGCCAGTGCATGCAGCCAAACAACATCATGGGCATCGACAACATCTGCGAACTAGCAGCGAGACTCCTGTTCTCCGCGGTAGAGTGGGCGAGAAACATCCCGTTCTTCCCCGAACTGCAAGTCACAGACCAGGTCGCCCTCTTGCGACTTGTCTGGTCAGAACTCTTCGTCTTGAATGCCTCCCAGTGCTCGATGCCTCTTCACGTCGCCCCGTTACTAGCGGCGGTAGGTCTCCACGCGTCCCCGATGGCCGCGGACCGCGTCGTCGCCTTCATGGACCACATCAGGATATTCCAAGAGCAGGTGGAGAAACTCAAAGCCCTCCACGTGGACTCTGCGGAGTACTCCTGCCTGAAGGCGATCGTCCTTTTCACAACAGGTAAGATGTTCGACTCGCTGTTTGGTGACGTTAACCTGATGCTTTACAGGGTCTGCGTGACGACCACAACACTTTCCACCATCTCGGACGTCTTATCCTTAGTGCGACAACATCTAGACTCTTACAGGGATATAATTTCGTCCCAGCAGACGAATCAAAACACTTCATCGGGATACTTCTCAGCTTTTGATTCCTCAGCTAACTCCATAGGTTCCCCGTCAAACTACAATAGTTTCATGCAAAGTTCTAGATTAACTTCTGGGTTTTCCAGCAGCCCTAGAATGTTTTCTGCTCCTAATACGAGCAGTTTCCACAATGCTGATTTGAGTAATTTTTCACCTTATACAAAACCGCGTTGAATTTGTGATACTTCCTTTTGATATTAAAAAAGCTCTCGATCAGATGTGCGATTCATTGAACAAGATGTGTGTTATAAATCATAAGCTATAATACTTTGTATTTTGTCTTATTTCTATCAGATTAATAACAATTCAATTTAGAATTATTTTTTTATTACTTTTAGTATTCAACGTACCGACATTTCCACTAGTTTGAAAAATACATCGCATGTACTAAAATAACAAAAAAATATATTTAAAAGTTCTCAGAGATTTGCAGTAGAAACAGAAAAATGTACCTTTAAAAATTACAGAAACGACACAGTTACGTTAAATGAAGAAAAAAACATTTATTCGACAGTTTCTGGCAAAATCAAGATAAATATAAATTATTCATGTTTTTACACACAAAATGCATGCGCATAAATATTCATTTATCAGCTACACTAAACGTGGTTAAAATATTTAGATTATATGAAACGACGCTAAAATTAAATTAAATATATCGAGATCAATGACACAAATTTTTGGCAAATTTGTAAAAATCACACACCATCGTTCAAGGTTTTGCATTCCGATACATCCGCTGCTGTAATCTATTTCCCGATCTCGAGCTATCGTCGGTTCCGCGGAGTTATCGTCTCCCGGGATGCCGAGATTCCATTGTCTCCCGCGAGGAATGCGACTGGTCCATATGGCACGGTAGCCCCGCCGAGATTCGAACCAGATAACGAAGCGCACGTTGTCAGATGTCTGGATGAGATTTCACCACTGGTCCACCGCTCCATACGTTACAAGAGAGTTGTTCAAAACCCGGCAGAGGATTATTTAATACTAAAGCATAGACAATACATGTAGAAGCGTCGCACTAATCAACTAGCATTGTAAAAAAGCATTTCTATCCATTATTATTTTTTCATATTTTATTAGAATTTTGATGCGCATTCTATGCTATAAATTATAGTTAACCCTCGTATAAGCGTACGTTTTTTTTAAATTTAAATATGATATATAAAAAATAATTTTAATTTTAATAACGGTCTCATCCACGTTGTTATTATAGGTTGAACAACCTCTTTGGACTTGATGGTCCATGGCTTGTGAGCGTTGGGACTGTAAGGAAAATAAATAAAACATAATCATGCTGTAATAGATCTTGCCATCTTAAAACACCAATGACTACATTATGTTTTCGTTGGAACTTTAAGATTCATACTTGATTCGGGATGAACCAAAAATATATCAAATATCCCTGTATGGAGTTTATAGTAGTCGTATGCCTTAAATCAGTAAAAATATTCCGTAAATAGAAAGGACCTATAATAAATTTAAATATTCATGTGCCTTGTATTTCAATTGAAATGTAAAAACATATTATTTTTAAATTTAAACTTTTATGGAAAACCTTATTTTTCATTCATATTTTAAACCATTATTGTGAGTCTATTTTACACATTTGAAAGGCTGGCTGAAAAAAAATATTTTCGCTATTTATATGACAACAGAGTGGATTATTAATATATATCTTTACATGACCTTAACGACTATAGAATATAATATAATAAATATACAAAAAAAAAATACTCATAATATTCAATAAGTTGTAAGCGAATTATAATCCAGATTCAAAAATACGAAAAGAAAAGAAAAAAATAATCCTAAGCCAGCTTTTCAATTGGTAAAATTTAAATTGTCAATTAACTTAAATTATGTTTGCATGGTATTAAATATAAGTTTTATATAACATAATATTCAATAAGTTGTAAGCGAATTATAATTCAGATTCAAAAATACGAAAAGAAAAGAAAAAAATAATCCTAAGCCAGCTTTTCAATTGGTAAAATTTAAATTGTCAACTCAACATTCTACTTCAATAACTTAAATTATGTTTGCATGGTATTAAATATAAGTTTTATATAATTTGGTTGTGATGGATATAGTGAAATTGTCAGTATTAATTATATATAGTACACTCTTAATTTATTTGGGATATAATCGGTGATTTGTACAGTATTATTATATTAAAATTAAATTGTTTTGTTACGTAAGTAAAAACACGTATCTTAGATACTAGTAGCTTATTTTTTAAAGTAGCATCGGTTGTACAGTATATTTTTTAAATTACTCATAAGCACCGTTAAAATAATTGTTCATTAACTATTTATTAACACATATTTACGTTTTTATATATTATTTCATTGAAAATACTTTGATAACATTAGTACACATCTATGTAAATCACTTAAAGAATGTAATGAGTATTACTTAAAAATAAACAACACTTCTTTATATTCAATTGAAATATGGTCGCTTTAGATTTGAGCTATTATATATCATTATTTTAAAACGAATACGATCATTATTTGGGTTTCAATCGAGGACGTTAACGTATCGTAGCATGGTTAAAATATTATTGAACTACACGTAAAACTAAAATGGAAAAACAAAATTATGCTATCGGTATCAGAGCATCTGGAGAGATCCTGGTAAAACATTGCTCGTCCCTCCATCGTCACGTTTATAGTTACATCTGTAGTTACATCTCCTCACGTTACATACGTTTGTGTCTTCCTGACTTGTGAAGCGCATTATCGTCACCGACAAAGTCACAGTTTCTGAAGGGTTCACAGCTGATAATTCCGTCAGAGCTCACCGGAAACAGCTTCCGACCGGAAGTCGACCCCCGCGCCTCGCCCAACCGGGAAACTACATTTCCACTTCCGGTATCCTTGTTTCTGCCCATCAATGATTGTCTATTTCCACTGTGTAAGGCAGATACAGCCTTATTTTGAGACATTAGATCTACGTTTATTTAAAGTTTAAACATGCACTGTATTAAGTAACGCTGATATAATATATCCTAATATTATATTAATGTTAATTTGAAAATTAAAAATATTTAGCTTTGTAATTTCACATTTATTGATGATTTCATTTTATTAAAAATACTCTAAACATGTAATCACTAAAAATAATTGTAAAATAAAAATCTAAATATTTTTAATTTGTTAATTTTTTAAATTCAAATTAATATAAAATTATTATTATGCAGGTTCACCAAGTATCGTCAGTTGATAACGTTCTTAATATATTATAAAAAAAAATATTTCTTTCGTTTTCATATATCATAAAAATATGTCTCATTTTATTTTTTCAAATTGTTTTGTTAATTGAGTTTTTAAGATAATAAACCAAAACGTATATTTTAGTCAATCTTATACTTATCGGAATAATCTTGAAATGTAATGCCTCTACTATACTGTAATAAATTATTTTCCCTACGAGTCTATACTATGTGCTTCTAGTGAAGCGGAGCCACTTTTCTTAAAATTCTCTAGTTTTTCATGTTATTCATTGCTTTCTGTAGTACAAAAATTTTTGTAGATATTTTATACCTATATTTAAATAACTTTTTTCTGTTTACTTAAAATCCTTTATATTTTTGTAATAAATATGTAAAAGTGTATTTTTGAATTATCTTATATATCCCACCCATATGGTTAATATTAATTTAATTACAATAATATATTACTTAACATATGCAAGGGGTAGACAGTAATATATATTTTTATGGTTCAATGTAGTGTGTAAAAGTTAACGTATATTTTTATTTTGTAGTTTTTATAATTAATATTAAGGATCTAATTAAATATTGCTTTATTAATTTTTGCTTTATCATTGTTTGTTACCAACATAATAATATATCATATTATACGAAAATACAGATTTACTATGTTACTAAACTTTATAATGTTATTTTTCCTTGTGTTTTGAAATTCAATTCTTAGTATTGATTCCTCTTTTCTCTCGCAAATTTCTATATTATTGAAAAAATACTTTTTTTTTTAATAAATAATTGATTACTTAATTAATTATTACTTTAAAACATTTTACTCTTAACATTTTTTTTATAGTAAAATGTAAATATTTTTTTTCAATGTTTTCATTCATTTAGAGATCCATTATACAATAATTTTATTTTTTATTTATTTACCATGTTTTTATATGGATCACGTGTGATATGTTATGTTTTTAGGAGCTGCAGTTTCAACTAACTCGTAGCCTTCCTCAATCCATCACTTGTCAAGAGACAACTAAGCAGTATTTCATAAAATGGCATCGATCACTTATGAAGTACTATGCACCTCAGTTGTCTCTTGACAAGTGATGGATTGAGGAAGGCTACGAGTTAGTCGAAACTGCAGTCTGCTAAACAGAGAACATATCTTACGTGATACATGTAAAAACAAGGCAAATAAAGTATTTGGATGAAATTAATTAAACATATTATTTTTATTGAAAAAACGGGTATTTTTACAATAAGAATTAAAACATTATTACAAAATCATCATACTAAAACTATATTCTTATTACTAATAAAAGATTAGTACTTTGTAAGGTAGGTACCCATATTTATTAATTTAAAAATGCTTACTCATGGCTTACATACGAATATATGTAACGATTATTCATTTAAGAAAGCCCAAAATGTCTGCTCGAAGGTACTGTGTTCACTTTCTCCTTCAATTAACCGTTACTTCTCTTATTAGTAATGAAATCTAAAAAAAACAAGTTAAATTAGTAAATTTTCATATTTTATTTGAAGCCGATTATAGAAAATTAAAACCCCTTTAATATTTACACATACAATACTAGAAATAATCTCAAAAAATAATTGCCACCTTTGCAATGTTAATTCATCTTATTTAACGGTAAATTTGGTAATTTATTTAATACTTGGTGAGAGTAAACTGTACACTTACTTACGAATTACGAGTAATTGGCTGAGCACTTAAAGTTTAACTAAATAATGTTTGTACAACAATAGGTAAGTATTTTAATGCGAATTACTGTAAAAAACAAACTTCTAATTGTAATTGCTACCTTCTTGCAATCAAATTACAGAGTCCAAGACCTCGTAAATTGAAATTTTACTTGTTTTTGGTAAAAATTAACTGCAAGTCAACATTTATTTCAAAGCTAAGAATTACATTGTATTTTAATAGAGTAATATTTGAGTAAATTTCTTTCTAAGAGTAATTGTATTTTTACTCCACACGTATAACTAATATTTAGATAGAAAACTGTATTTTTTTTTAAAAGGTACAAATAATCACGTGATGGTTTAACAAAAAATAACAATATCATCTCTCTACTTACATTTATTTTTTACATTTTTTAATTTTCAATAACTAATATTTTCTTTTTTATTTATTACTAACATTTTTTATTTTTATTTCAGGTACTAATACTTTTTTATGTTTTTTATGTTTTTTATAATTTTTTTCTTTTTATTTTCTCCCCATATTTAACACTTCATCTTTTTCAGCCATTATAAAGTAACTGGTTTTATCTTACATTATTTTTATATTTTTTCCTCCATTATTTTCTTATATATTTTGTTATTTTGTTTTTTGTTCTTGCTTATAAACAAATACTAACTATTTTATTTTGTTTGCAGCTTTAACACCTTAATTAATCCATAATCAAGACTAAATATTTTATAATTATACTGTTATTGGGCTACGTAATTTTTATAATGAATACCAAATTATATTTTCATAATAATAATTTAATTTTGACGCTCCTTAATGTTGGTCTTGTAGCTGATATCTCTTTGAGAAAAAACTGGAGTAACTATTTGTCCTTTACACATGTTATGAAGACGCTTTTTTCCATTCAGCTTATAAATTTATAAACTTAAGTTTTGAAATTCAAAATATTTATAATTTTTAATTTTAAGTCCTCTCTAGAAGGGCGCATGCGTATTAGGCACAACATAGTATTTTCGATTTACAATGTAGAATTTCGTATTGCTCATAAGCGGCTAAATCACGCAGAAGATTCTTCCATTAAATTCGTCAGTAGTTATCTGAATCGGCGTGAGAACACCGTACTTTGAATATCGGTCCATAATAGATGATGCATACTTGCATCAAGCGCATCTGCAATGCAGCCTTCGATGTCATCGGCGTAACTACAAACAAAACATAGCTATATCTCTGAATAAATCTCAAAAAATATTTATTATATTTAAAAAAACACTTAGTATCTTACGGCTTGTCATTTTTTATTTATTTCTTTATGACATCCTCGTACCAACCAGATACATACTCGTATTATAGTATTTAAAAAATAATAGTTTATATTATTATTTATTTGTTCAGTGAGTAATTGAAGGTTTTGGTAAATAATAGTAAATGAAATGAATTGGCAGCAAATTAAATAAGCTGGCCGTTTATTAAATACGTCAGCAGTGTCCACTGTGTCAGTACGAATGTGGTCAGTTATAAAATTAAAATGTCGGTTATATAATCAATACTGCTAGTAATGTATGTAACATGAATGAATAATAAGCACATAATATGGAAACCTAACCGTACCAAAACTATTATTATATTTTCATTCATTAATTATTTACTGCCAATATCGGCAAGTCCAATGACCCAGGTGGATGAACATACTTCTTAAGCAGACAAAAATTTCAGACATATCATAAGCCATCATTTGGAAAACTAAAGTACATTTTTAAGCGAAAATTCCGCAATGCCTTAAAACTAAGGCGTTTAACCAATGCATCCTCCCTGTATTAACTTATGGCGCAGAGACGTGGAATCTGACAGCAAGTCTTACCCATAAAATAAAAGTCACCCAGCGTGCTATGGAGAGATCCATGCTCGGAGTGTCGCTAAAAGATAGAATCCGAAACGAGGAAATACGCAGAAGAACTCAACTAATGGATGCTACCCAACGAATAGGCACACTCAAGTGGCAATGGGCAGGACATATCTGTCGAAGAGACGACGGTCGATGGGGAAGAAAAGTATTGGAATGGCGCCCAAGAACTGGCAAACGAAGCATTGGCCGACCCCCTACAAGATGGACTGACGATATAAGAAGAATAGCGGGAGTGACCTGGATGCGGAAGGCGGAGGATCGAAGAGGATGGAGACTCATGCGGGAGGCCTACGTTCAACAGTGGACGGACACAGGCTGATGATGATAAGCCATCACAAAAGCTTTTTATATAAAAACATATGTTATCTTTCCATCGTATTATACAGTATGTGCCTACATGAAAAACGCTTCAAAACAATATTCGGTCATTTTCTTTAACATTATTAAGTTGGCTTATTCAGTTCCTTCGTCACGTCCATGGTGTGTTCTGTAGAAAGGAGGCCATCAGCCTCAGTTGTAAATCTGCCGCTGACCAACTTTCGCGATGTTGTTTTCTCACAGAGGAATCTCTCCCAGTGCGAAGCACAGGGTGCATCCTGAAACGGACTCGGATCGGATCATGTGCGGAAGAGGATACGAGGTTCACCAAAATATAAAAACTCATTAAACTTATTAACTGATCGGTTCACATACCTGTTTTTACGAAAATACATTTTAAAAAACCTAATTGAGGATAAAACAAATTTTCAGACCTCAGGAGGGTCAGGTTTATCATCCGACCTTCTTAAAAAACGCTGATTATTTAACACCAAAATATTTATCTGGTAATACAGCCACAGTCTATGCAAGTTCGCGAGCTCTTTGCCCTGGAGGCTCCCGATATCTGAAAATACACAATGCTACTTAGGAACAATATTGCTCTATAAAGCATTTTTAGGTTGCAGACAATTCGTCTAATTTATTGAGATATCATTTTTCATGATTAAGGCGAAATTTTATCAAATTATTTTACGTATTCAAAACAACATTTATGCCACATATATCAAAAATTATAAGAAAGAACAAACGTTAAAAAATAAAAAATCGGTAGCATTCTTAGTTTTTTTTTTGTTACCGTGGGGATTAAGCCGAGAGCTTAAAGCGCTCGACTATCGTGCGAAAACTTGTCTGTTTGATTTCGATGAAACTGAAAATATATTTTTATTTTTAACAAATTTGTGTGATCTGTCAGATAATGTAGCAAGATTTTGTCTTACATTTGAAGCTAATAAAAGAGCTGATCTTTGGTCGATTGAGCAGCTTCGGGAATGTGTTGAGTTCTTCTCAGTCTTTCTTCACTTTCTTTTCTCGCTCTCTTACGCATACAGTCAAACGTAAAATGAATCAGCACATATTTTAATACTTGTTGAACAACTCATGACATGTGACTTTTGGAATATTTTTTTTTCTCTGCAGAATCTATTGTTATAGTCGTTAACTACTTGACGCTTCTTCCACCTTTTCTATAAAGCGAAATTTTCCTGAATGTTGAACAAAATTCAATTTTTTCTTTTCTTCTTAATTTGTGTTGGAGCTCTTAGATACCTTAAAAAATTAATAGATACGGTTCAATAAAGAACTGTTTATCTAAAAAATGACACATTTAATCTCCAATTTAACAAAGACGTAAGATTGATTCACTTTGACGTCTTTACTATCGTTATTATCACGGCCGCTGCTCCTCTGAACTCAAATAAGTATTCCTTCCTGTACCCACCCATAACCGAAAAACTCATCTTACACTTGTTAAACATTCATCATTGTGAACGTATATCCACAAATAACTATTAGTTTCCTTCTTTATACTATCTGGATCTCTACAAGAAAGGGATAAATATTAAGTTGCGATCTCTCCAAATCACAAACGACAAATTTCTTCTGCTTGAATTGTCCAGTCGCCTGATCGTCATAGAGCCCACAAGTCTTAACCGATTGTGCTCTCCTGAATGCGCATTCAAAAAAACATCTTCAAGTAATAAATACCTTGGTGTAGAAAATACTAGTCAAGATCATGGTAAAGAGCATGATATGGAGCAAAGCATGGGACTTGGATGGGGTATGGATGGGGCATAGTCCATGGTCCAGGAGGTCAAACCACTTTCCTCTGCCTGGAGCCTGTAATTTACGGCGGCCCGGAGCAGACTGGTACGGTACCTTACCAGTTACCACTATATTTTATACGCGATTCAGGCAAACCTAAATAAAAATCGCGAAACCTAAGCTTACAATTTTGATAGCTGGCGAGTATAGCTTAATTGATAAAGCGTTTGTTTACCAAACCAAAAGTCGTAGGATCTATCCCAGAAGGAGATAGTTAAGTAATATAAAGAATACTCTCCCGATTGGTATCAATTTCAAACTCACAGTCAAATACTAGTCTTAGCTAATTCATTATAATTGGTGATAGACGATAGTCGTCTCTCGAACACTAGCCATTCACAGTGAATTCCTGTAATAGATAGATTATGCCTGAATGTCGGGTTATAGTCTTTAACGTTGGCGGACTAACACTCCACATGTAGCGCTTAGCTATATGTTACATAGAAAGCGTCATAGAATCCACAGATGAGACTTCAGCATCACTATCACCATATGTCGGTATTCACGTGTATGTATTTTTTTAATTTTATTTTTTATCAAAATTAAATACTATACGTTGAATGCCGAGCTGATATCTAATAGCATTATTCTGTCAACACTTTTGGGTTGACCCGTGTGTGGCGAATTTCTAGTTTATTCCGATATTTTGGCCACGGTTGCGGGGCTCATCTTGAGGTTGATGATTGTTGATAATCGTCAAGATGAAAATCACCAAATTCGCCACACTTACTCTCAACTCGTCTCAACACAAGAGCCACGCGTCTATCTCCTATCTTTATGTAAGAAGTATAGGGACGATACAGGCGCTGTACCTAACCTACATAAACGTATGTTGCGGCAATTAAATGAGCAGTAATTTTCTATACACACTCATACATACAAATTATGTCTTTAGACAACATGAGTTTTGATGCTATTTGTTTGAAATAAATATATTTTTCATTACTGTTTGTATGAATGTAGTATAATAATATAAATACCTGGTCATTTGGCCAGCGGGTCTGAGACACAGCCCGAGGCGAGTTGACGTCCCCCTTGCACCTGCGGGCCTTTGAGCCTGCTAGAAAGAGAGAAGCGTACATTAAAATGCCTATACTATTATACAGATACCTGAAGCAGTTCAGATGTATGTATAGGAGAAGATATTTGAAAGAAATCTGAATGAATCAAAAATTGATTTATTTAAAATTATGAGCTTTAAATTATGCAAAAAATATAAAAAGTGCAGCCGATTGATTAAAATCTGATCACTTATCGTGAAATTTCCGTTGTAGACTGTGTAAATAATCGGTGGATGATGATAGTCGTCCAGAGAATACCACTAATGCATTTCATTTGGGAACATATTTCAGTCACTTGTATTCGACACTTAAATGTCTAACTTAAATGTGATGACGTTTGGGAAATAACAGTTTTTTTTATTTCCCATCTCTCAGCAATCTCCTCAATTTCCTTGGTCTATAACTCTATAGTATGAAGAACAATGGTCCGAGAACTGAGCCTTGTGCGACACCACATGATAGAGTAGATTGTCTCGACATTTTATTCTGCAGACATGTGGTTTGCTTGCGGTTTTTTAGATATGACTGAAACCAGTCACATCTAGTTCTTTGGCCATCGTGCTTTAAGCTACGCGGGATCAATGGCCCGGAACTCCGGAAAGCATAAGAGAACTTAAAGCGGAGGCATCCTTCAGAAGCAGGCCAAGACCCACCTTTACCCACCTGAAATGACCATTCGGTCATTAAAAAGCGATACAGAAATATTAATATAGTAATAATAATCACTCAACTACTGTGGGCAAAAATTACCGGGAATTTTATTAGAAATCAAAAACTTTTTACTTATTCTTTTAAATTCATTTCAACCCCTCAAAGTCGTCGTCCCGGATGCAAAACACTTATGACATTTTTTTGATAATTTTCAAAACATGCTGCAAAGTACTCTTTCGGTAAAGCCTTCCATTCATTCGTCATTTCGGTTTCTAAAGGGTCCGCCATCTAACGTTTTTTTTTCAACTAGTACTTATTTCGTGAATGGTAACACTTAGCTCATGTCGATTTGACGAATAATTAGTTTTATCCTTCCGCTAAACGAATATGGTTGTGGCTTGAACAAAAATATACCGACATTACTTTTAATGTTAGAATGTGTGCGAAAAAACGGATTTTTACCGTTTTTCGTTTTTGTGAAAAATTCATTTCGATAAACCAAAGCGTGAAAAGCCAAAAACAGTGCGTACACCCGAGATGCAAAACACGCCATCAACATTTTTTCGGGCAAGATTAATTTTTTTCAAAAAAAAAACATGGCAACATTTGTTTCAAAGGACGGCGCTTTCTGTAAAGCCTTCGATTCATTCGTCATTTCGGTTTCTATCTCTTCTGTCCATTCAAAACGGTATCCACGGAGCGGTCTCTAGAGCTTAGCGAATAGCCAGAAGTCACATGGTGCTAAGTCAGGCGCTTAGTTATCCTAAAAAATTACAAAAGTCACATTATTCACAGATCGAAAGCGTATCATTTGAATTTCTGTAGTTGCAGTAAATAACGCTGGCGGATCAACGATCCAAAGATTTTAAAATGGTTTATGTTTGTACGCCAACCATGTCTACAAATATGCTTCACATTCGCCTCGGCCCTATCGGGCATGCAGACTTTATGGCCACTAAAAAAATTCCACGCATATACAAATTTTGCTCGTATTTTCGGTCAGAGAATCTATCTTCCATCTGCATCTCTTTACAACCCGTGAATGCGATTCTAATCTCTTTCCCGGGTTCTTTCTTTTGGCACTTCTGTGCAGTGGCCACAATTGCTTAGAGGGGACTACCACTGGACTTATTTGCTAACTGATCAAAATCTGAATGAGCGTTATGTTTGGCGGTGGCTTGTGGCGACCGAATGGCCCAGATCGGATGCAGATATTGCAGTGATATGTCGTCTCCTTGTGGTTTCGCGTCCATAGTTCACGCGGTGGCTGCAGCGTGGCCCAGCGGTGACCGGAGCGTCGTGACCGGCCGCTAGGGATCAAGTCACGACCTGCTCTCTCACACTGACGCCGTATCCGTGCAGGGAGCCCGCGAGCGTGTGCATCACTATGGGGAAGAAACAACAAGAAAACGCCTTGTAGTCGACATGGCAAAAACGTTTGAAGTGAGCATATGGCCATTACAAACTGCATCCACCCAAAATGTTCTTTGCCACAATATTACTAATGCATTGTTCCTTGCTTCAACTTCGATTATGAACGCGTTGCTGTAAAATTAAATTTAAATTACGTACATGCAGTTGAATATGCACACTAAAATTAACCTTTAAACGCCCAGTAGTTTTCTTACGGGACCGCAGATTTGCGTCGTTCAATGCCCTACGGTCCCATATATATATACTTATGGTTCATTTCACAATCTGATTACATTCATTTGTAATAATAGTATTAAAATAAGTTCATGGAAGAATCTATTGAGCGACGAAACATTACAAACATTGGACTGCTAGGGCATTGAACGACGCAAATTTTCGGTCCCGTTAAACAGGTTAAGCAGCAATGTGTGCTCTTTAATTTAAAGGAAATACTTTAAAGATTTTTCATGTGCTTTCATAATGTTATGAAAAAAGTGTAATATTCAATTGTCAGTAGATATAACAACTACTTATATTTCTAATAGGTACATTTATTATAGTAATAATATTAAAATATTGTGACTTGATTTTTAATGATTATTAAAATGTAATTTTGTGCTTAAATTATAATACGTAGATAATTTTACTTAATGTCGTTTCCTGCACATTTGTAATCGAAGCTAGTATTTTCACACGTATTGTTCAAAAGCTCATATAAACTCATCTCTCGTACATACACGTATATATATATTTGTATGATTTTTTGTATTGACCTGTTTCGTTTTATTTAAGTTAATGCATTAAAACAAAAACTTGCTGCGAACATCAATAACTAAGGTAATCATACACTTTCCCCCTTACGCTGTGCTAAATTGTGATCATATGGAGACAGAAACAACATAATAAAACACACTACCTCGATACAACGGCTATTTTTTTAGCAAAATTTTAGGATAAGTGTAGTAAAAATGGTAAAAAAACACTTGAACCTCTTCAAAAAAAGATAAGAACTAATTCGAATGTAGCTTTCTAACAGCACTTTTAATGTCTACGACATTTTTGATATACTCGCATTTCAACAGCAAATTACAATCAAAATATCCCAATCAACAATTCAGGAAGTTTGCCTTTAGATCGCAAACTTCCGAACAGAGTCTCAGTTTCTATACTCGTAGATAAAAAAAATGTTCCAGTAATACATCAAGGTAATGGCTGAAATGTTAATTGTTTATGTAATACGATTCTATGGGATAATATCAAGTGTTGCTTTAGTACGAGCGTTGGATTGATCCGATTATGTACCTGTCACAAACGACACTTTTTTGAGACCCCCTGACCATTTACCTTGTATTTTCGTTTCTTAGAGTACTTATGGCATTGTTTACATAATACTCTCTCGTTATACGAGTACTGAGGTTTGGTAACATCAAATACATAACATAAATCCATACTTTTTTATCGATTATGGGGTAAACATATGCACCGACTAGGGGGCAGTAACTACAAGAGAACACAAATCATCCCAGCATTTTTTTGTCTAGCCACCTTTCCATTCTAAATCACCATTCTATATAACATATTCGATAGAATTTAACCCTTTCATTACGACTCGGTTGAATACAAATTGTGATGTCAATTATAAAACTAGTATTTGAAGCATAAATGTACTTATTTGGTCTATTTTCATATATCACATTGGTTCTTGTATCCTTTAGCTATAAGATGATGCATTAAAAACTATTCTAAGAAAGTAGCAAAACGATATATCACGGCTACTAATGTCAATGATAGAGGAATCTTACACGGCATATATCGGGTACCGATGCGAACAGGTTAAATTACTTAAGCATACGTCTTGCATCGTTGATTGTGTCGACTATATGCCAAAAATGCGAAAAAATAATGAATAGCAAGCGTCTTAATAGGTTGAGCCGTCAACGCTAATCTTCAGTAAACAACAACTGTAAGTTTGTCGGCAGTCATAGCTCAATGGTCAAAGCGTTTGCTTTGCAAGCCAAAGGTCGTGGGTTCGATCCCCGACGGAGATTAAAAAGGATTTTTAATCAATTTCTGAGCTCTAAAATACCCCCGATTGGTGTGAATTTGATCTATCACCCGTAAATGACAGTCATAGACTATTAATTAAAATTGGTGGTAGACGAAAGACCACCCATTTATAGTAAATTCCTGTAATAATAAAGAATGATGCGTGAATCTTGGGCTGTAGTCTATGACATTGGCAGATCAACACTCTTTATGCAGCGTTTAGCCGTATACACCATGGTAAGCGTCATAGAATTCCACAGATGAGACTTCAGAATTACTATCACCATCTGTTGGTATTCTCCTGTATGTGTTTACATTAAAAAAAAAGTTTTCTTATGAATTAGTTGAACATCCCAGCATAAACGTGTACCATATATTTGAGCGACCTGCAGACTTTCTTGCATACATGTTGTATGCAAATCTTGGTGCAGTGCATATAGGACGATATGCAAATGTGACAATTATAAATGTTGCAGAGTCTGATGCTGCAATGTGCGGTATGGTGGACCACCACTGTTGTCACGGGAAGGTTCCAAAGATAATTTGTCGGACATTTGATTGTTAGATCAATTAACATGAAAAGCGATTGTGGCTTAATGTTTCATTTTGTGGACAATGCGTGTATTTTTACATACTATTACGTACTGATATTACCTTGATATAGCTCTTTTAGGCCAATGCCGTAAAGCCTCAAAAATTGATCCAAGACATATCTACACCCAAAGGTGCATCTGGAAATATATATGGTCACCACCAAGGCAGACACCCGAGAACTTGAAGAGACAATATCGGTAGTATTAGTGTACATTATTTGATCGGATTTTTTAAGGAGATGCGATAGAACTCTTGTTATTTTAGTCATAAAGAGCAGCTCAATTCAACTAGCGATGTACGGTTAGTAACAGGATGTGGCCCATCAAAGTTTTGATCCGCCCCCAATGACTTCGGTAATCTAAATCTTCGATAACCGCGCTTACGATATGCTATTGTCAATCCGTGTATGAACACCTATAATTATCGCATTAGCGGATCAATAATAGACGTATAGCGATAGCCATTCTCAAAATGACAAGCGTCATAGAAACCAAAAATAAGATCTCTTCACCAGTCTGGCGATTTTAACCTGTTTGAGTTTACGTATATATACGAAAATAGCTTGAAAATCAACGCAAAATCGCACCGAACAAAGTCGAGAGATTTATGGACGACGCGTTTGTTCCCCATAAGCCCGTCAACGCCCCTCACCCCTCCCCCTCTGTGAGGTCTCCAGGGGGACGATAAATAAATGGCGTGAAAATAGAAGAAAAAGGCGCGTAAAAAAGCGCGCGCAAATAATTCGAATCGCGGGCGAAAACTCGCGGGATTTCTGTTTTTATTCTTTTGTTTTCGAATTCGTTTAAATAATAGTGCGCGTTTTAGAATTTTTAAAAGTGTTCCGTATTTTTTATGTTGCACAAAAGCCGTGTGATCATTTTACATACACCGATGAATATATTTATTTGAATGATCTTACTTATATTTTGTAAACAAGTTTTTATTTAATTTAAATGAGAGTAGACTATAAAATATTTTATGATATTATTGTACAATTATACGATTACGCCTCCTTGTGGGCGTTTGAGACCTTTAACGGGGCGGTAGAAGAGCCAGTTAAAAATAGGATGTATGAATTTTTTTAAATTTTTATTAGAATATTATTTTATCATTTCAATATTCTAATCTACTTTTATAGATCATTGACTATATTACAATATTATTAAATATACATATACTATACATAAAATTCTTTTTTCAACGCGTCAATCCAAGCACAAAAATAACGGCAGAAGCGGGATGCGAACCGCGGACTTTGGAAACCAACTATGCCCAGGTATTCATACCGCTCAGCCAACAAATTGTGAGTGAAAAAGTATTGGGGCGCCCTAGAAAAAAAAATATTCCCAAAGTAGGCGGTGGGGCATATAAAGTTAAGTTCCTACGTTTTTAAAAAAAAAAAATAGTGAGATTTAAAAAAAAACTTGATAATATAAAATCCTCTCAATCTTTTTATCATATAATACTATTTGACCTGGCATTTGGTTTTGCTGCAGTTCCCTGACGGGACTTATAAGTCGGATTTATATACTATGAAATAAATGCTTATTTTAGAAAATAAAATATTTTTCTTAATCTTTCTCTATATCCTATCAACACTTATTCATATAAAAAGAATCAGTAAAGTATGAACACTCATTCATAATTCAGTAAATAAAGGTTTAAAACAACTGCCATCGGGTTATGATGAAATATTAAGGTTTTTTCTTAAATTATGCAATTTATGCAGAACGGTCACATATTAACAGGGATCAGAGTGGATCAAGAGTCGTAGATATCACTGAAAACTGTGGCCTGAAAAGAAAGTTCACTAAACGCTTTCTTCTGTTTCTACGTGTCTCTAAAGGCTCTAAAAATGTAAGATCTCATTTTGTAATACTCAAATATGTATTGTAAATTTATCATCCCTATTGTTTTAAACAAATATGAAATATGTTATTTTATGAATAAGTATTGCATTCATACGCGAATTATGGGTAGTGGAAATGGTCCATGCACTGAATTTTATGGGTGCGGATAGAGAAAAAGAATATTATACAACATTTTCTTTGAAATATGCTCCGAAGTAAGTTTCAAAGAAAAAATATTTATTAAATGAAAAGTAGTTATTATATTGAAAATAATACCAGGAACAATTTTAATATGTAAATTACTGTTTTTTTATAATGAATTATTTGCTGTTATAAATCTAATGCCGAGAGAGAAATACTTTTTATATGAATCCAATTGATTTATCATAAAATTTTGAATGAAACGTTCTTTGACATACGGAGCTGTCAGCTGTTAGTTAGTAGTACCCAATAAATGAAATTTAAATTAATGTCCCATACTTCAAAGAGTTTACTCGTACATTGAGTAGTTTATTTCTGAGTAGATGTGTAAACAAAATAAATAAAGAGCAGCAGTAATCGAGTTGTTCCGAGTCACTTTATTTGTAAATAACGACATTTCCCGGCACACGAAACGATACGGAATTTCTCTTTGATGTCTGAGAGGAATTTTCATTATTTTAAGACATTCTTACTGTAATTTATTACAATTTAGTTGAGTGAATTGTAAAATTAAAGACGCCCAATTTCGAATAAACGATATTTTTTTAACTGTTGTCGTACTTAAAAGAAAACGTGATCCTTTTTTATATAAACAAACCAATTGGTGTGTTTATCAAAGCTTTAGTAGAGTGTTTTAGTATCCAAGTGAACCCTACGACGTTCAGCCTGGTTGAATAAACGCTGCGTTTGGAATGTATAATAAAGTTTACACGCGTAAAACGCAGAAAATTTGTGGTTGGTCATATTTAAAGAATAAAACAATTAAAACGTTATATGAAACAATGAGTTTAATTAAATGCATAATCACATTACCCTGAGCCCTTTAGTAAGTAGCTTCTGAGGAAGGTGCGGTGGCACCGAAATCTGTAAAGTGATTATTTATTAAAACTCGTAGGTTTCATACAAAATTTTAGTTGTTTTATTCTTTAAGTATAATAAAGTGGTTGTATGTCTTGACATCCTCCTCTCTAGTAAATTATTTAATTGCGTGGTGGCAGGATGAGGAGCAGAAGAACAACACACATAACTTACAAACTTCCGGCACAAGCGGAATAACATGCCGGGCCAGCCATAATACGACCTTTTCGATCTTCTCGCGGTCGGCACACAACTGACTGGGCGCCGTCTTCGGTGACACCCAGCGCTGCAAGTGGCGATCTATGTAACTAGTCCTCCTAACGGCATTACAAAATGAACACACACATGTACGACAAGCGAACAGAAATAAGAGACGAAAAAATGTACATTGAGGTTTTCATTACCAGTCAGCAAGGGCTATATTATGTTGCCCCCATTGCTTCAGGTTGTATTTTCCGACTTATATACTTTGCATTTGAGAAAACGCGTGTTATTATAATAAACATGTGACTTTATTAATTTAAACGATTGTAAACACGAGAAGATGATTCTGTCATTTGTTCGTGGTCATCACTGATTACCCAAATGTGATTATAAAAAATTACAAAATGTTAATTACGCCGAGACAATTAACTCTGACCGTGGGGCTATTGTTACTGAAATTAATACGTTATTATTAAAGAGCCAACACCATCGCCGACACGCAAAAAGATCATTATGAACTACTCTACTCTCGTGTAAGAATCACCTCCACTTGGTTTATGTTCATCTAATCTAAAAGCACATTGTAGATCCTAAAACGGGGATATTCAACATATGTATTAAAATATCTATCGTCCACTTTTGTATGTTTGTTTAATATAAAAGTAAATTTCTTATTTATTATTTTTTCTTTGTCTTTATATCTCATTGTAACCGTTCGATGGTTCCAAAATAATGGTGATTTGACTAAAAATCATCTTTACTTCGACTGACTACTAAGTGGTGCGTATAGTATTTATAATAAACGGCTCCGCCGCATTTCGTACCCAGATAATTCGTTCAGCGACTTATCGGTAACGACGTGGGGTGCACTGGAAATTTGGCGCACGGAACAACTGGTGCACTGGATGTATCGCTAACCTAACCTAACCGTACCTAAGTTATTTCGTTAACGAGACCTATGGATCTCTGGAATCTACGATCGCTGGACAAATTCTAAGGTTAGGTTAGGTTAGGTTGCAGCATATTGTATGAATATGTGATCGTTAGATATGGGCTATTTATCTCTCATTATTTTGACGTAGGTGAACATTTAGTAATTGAAGCGGAAATGGTGATGATGATGAAGTGAACCTCACTGTGATGTATTTAATGAATGACACATAATATGAAGGTTAATGAAATGAAAAGAACCCTTTGATTAAATAGTATATAAATACTATTGTTTGTCGTATTTCTCTTGCGCGCTAGTCAAAATGTATTCCTTATCACATAAAATGCCTTTTGTTTTTAATCATCCATGTAATGTCTGTATAATTTTCATATTAAGAGCATCTTATATTACATTGCATTAACAAATGAGTGTCCATGTAGATTTAATAATTATTAATGGGAAAAAATCCCATGGCAGATTTTCCCGGCAAAATAGCCGGCGATTACCATTAACATCATCATCATCATAATTAACTCTTACGCTAATTATATCGCAATGATAGAATCGAGTCCTATGCATTTCGAACATTTTTTCAGAGTCTTATATTTATTATTTACGTATATATATATATACGAGTATAACACGTGATAAGGCTCCTGAGAATTTTATCTTCAATCCGTATTTTTTAATGAATTAAAATTATATGTTTGTTAATCAATTGTATATTATTCATCCGTCCATTGAGCATTGAATTGAATATTTTTTTAGATTTATGCCTTACGTTAGCTGAGCATACTGAGCATACTGAGCATACTGAGCATACTGAGCATACTGAGCATACTGAGCATACTGAGCATACTGAGCATACTGAGCATACTGAGCATACTGAGCATACTGAGCATACTGAGCATACTGAGCATACTGAGCATACTGAGCATACTGAGCATACTGAGCATACTGAGCATACTGAGCATACTGAGCATACTGAGCATACTGAGCATACTGAGCATACTGAGCATACTGAGCATACTGAGCATACTGAGCATACTGAGCATACTGAGCATACTGAGCATACTGAGCATACTGAGCATACTGAGCATACTGAGCATAATGAGCATAATGAGCATACTGAGCATACTGAGCATACTGAGCATACTGAGCATACGGTCGCCATCAATTATCGTCTTCGTTTCGTCTCGTCCCAAGTCAACTTTGATTCATATAGCTCTAACAATTAAATTCTATGTATGGGAACCATGTGGCTTCCTAAATGATTGAAATATATATTTATAAATCCTTTGCAATATGCAGCGAATTGGTTAATTATTTATTTCCAGTTTGAATAATTAAAACTATTAATTAAAACATCTGATAAGTGTAAGACTGATCCTTATTATAATATTAGATTTCAACGAAGTCGTCCCATAAACTGCCATAGACAATATCCATTTACAGTGAGTCCCCCTTAAGAGGACATTTTAAAATAACATATGATGGGTGAACTCCACTCATGATTTAGGTCCTATGAGGATAAATACTCTAAACATTTATGTACATCAGTATATTTGAGTATATAAAATTAAAATGCGTAAACTTCATATCCTTACCTGCTTGATATTATAGAATGGCATAATTTATAATCATTATCATCATAACTAATATATACCAAGGACATTATATACTTGATGGTAACTAAAGAAGTACTAGTGGTCCAGTCAGAGTAATTAAACTTGATTTCTTAGCTTATTGCTTTTGCGTAGAATAAATTGATTCGTAGATGCATATTTCATTTCTAAACAAAAAATAAAAAAATAAATGTAATATAAGACTTTAACGATTGATAGTAAAACTGTTTTGTCAACCCGCTCGCTGTTATCAATTTTACAACAAGAGGAACACAGGGTTATCTTCACTTGAACAATGCAGATCTCAATATCTTTATCTATTCGCCAAATTATGCGATTTTTTAAAAGTCAATACAAACCAAAGGTTTTTATTTATATTTGTGAAGAATTCTAACTTTTTTGCTGTAAGCATATATATTATACGAGTATACTAGTTAACTTAATCTTAAGATCTGTGTTTGTAAGGTATGGAACACGGGACCTCTCGCATGATATTCAAGAGCTTTCATTTCTCATTTGTCGTTATATATTATTTTAATAATATCGACTTATATTATGAGCAAGGTTTTGACCATTGGCACTAGCAGAGAAAGAGTTTTCAATGATTGAGTAATAGTATATATTTTTGGTACAACATGGATCTGCAAGGTAAATACGTGAAATATAATATTTTATATTATACTGTAGTACTAGATACAGTTCACTAAGACGTGCAGTGAAGGGTTAAAAAACTGAAATACCTACTGATCACAAAATGGATATAGGTAGTTACTAGTAACCTATAATATTACTAGACTTGTAATGTACAATTAAGTATTTGCTACGGTTGCAAGAACTGCTACTGTTTCACTTAGTTAATGACTGAATTGAAAAACTAGATTTACAATCCTGATATTAATTTTTGTTTTATTATTATTTAATGACATCCGCCCGTTGAGAACTTAAGCCATCAATCCAATAAATGCATTAATCTAGAAAATGTTACGTAACATAACATTACGAGTGACTGGGTAATAAATTTTTACTTTACTTTGAATATATGTCATTAAGGGATTCGCATGTTACCGCTAAACAGGCCATTTTGGCGTCGAAAAATAGAGACATTGTTAAAAGTTTCATCTGTGAGGTGTTGATCCAACCAGAGACCTTTGCAATTGGGTGGATCGTTTTTTTTTGTTGAAAACTTGAAGTCTACTCTCTGCAAACACGATCTTGGTCTACAGTATTTTAATGATGAATACTGTCGAATGAAAGTTGATTTTTTCAAAGAAAAATACATCAATTAAGATAAACTTTCGCATGCAATGCAGCTATGTGTGTTGTCGCGGAGAACTTTGCAGCTGAAATATGTACTTTTAGTTTTTGTGGTGGCCATATACTCCTTCTTAGTGGCTGATATAGTACAGCCAAACCTCCTATAACTCACGATTTTTTTGATTTATAACGGAGACTAAGTCGATTTTTTTCATAAGCTATGTGAGTCGTTGCAGAAGACTTGGTAGCTGAGATCCCTGGTGTTGTTTCTGTGGTGGACATATACTCGGTCTTAGTAGCTGATATACTACAGCTAAGCCTCATAAAACCCATGTTTTATTTGATTTTGCTGTTATTTTTAATATCATGTTTTTTTCTATATTTTTGTTTTGGGTTGAACTGCCTCATAGGACTAAAAGGTCCTGGCTTTGGAAGCATCAGGCTTATCATCATATCTTATGAAATCGTTTTATGATGTTTGAATGTATGGCGAAAGATGCTCAACTGTATTTGTTAAGGAGGTATCTTCAAGATTCCATGCTGTTCCAGTATTGATAAATCCACTCACTTGGATGATATTTCAATTGTTATTTCATTAAGACATCGTTGTTAATTGCCGTCCGAGCCTTATTTCTTATTTAACAAATGGCCGCGGCCCCTTGTGCAAACGTGACGAGCCAATCAAATCCGCAAAATCACATTAAGATATCAGGATCGCAGGCTGCTGAGCAGGTAACAATCTCAGAGAGTGATAAACACCTCGCGAGAGTCCGCTATGGGATATCTCCTTCGTGAGAAAGTGCCAAGCTAAAAGTATTAATAACTAAAAATATATGATATTGCCTTATTGCTGATACAAACAATGAAATCATATTTATGGTACTTATTTTAAATGTTGAATTTTACTTGTATCTCGCCACATTCGTAGACAAAAATCGACTCGTGAACATTATGAATGCGCTAAACACAGAAGCACTATCCACGATTTCAGCTATCATCATTTGTATCAAAATACAATGTATTCAAGCCAACTTTTATATGCAAAACCTACTATTTTGAATTACTATTTGATATTATACTCGTATAGTATATATCGTATAATAGAAGCAAGGTGCGATGTAACAAATTGCCATATAAAATCACACACTGTACTAGAAAACGATATCATTTATTCTCATGCATCGTCTCTAATCGATATTGCCCTTCAGTAATACCCAATATATAGGATTTTTATTACAAAACACTGTAACCAATTGTCACCCCATTTCAACCAAATTATGCGGGACAGATGCAATTTATGGCTTTATTTGTATGAGAACGTTATATTTTAATGACACATTTCCTTAGCACATACCGTTTACTGTATTTTGAACCAATATTAGATATACTTTTTCAAAATACTAGACTATATGTATTCAAACGAAGCTGGCGGATAAATACTAAAATTACAACTATTTATGAGACATTGTTAATACCGTTGAAGTTACTAATGAAATTGTAATCTCTCTTAATACCATCAGGCGGCATTTTCCTGTATGTTTTAACAACACATCTTCAATAAATAGATCAATGTACGTGTAAGTGTATTGTGTACAGGGATAATTCTTTCTTAAATATCACAGGCAGGCTTTGGTTCTATTATTTTCTCCTTCCTCTTACGATCTGGATATATTCAAAAAACAAAACATTGAATGAATTTAACTATTTCATAAAAATCACACATTACATTCAGTGTTCAACGGTTCAGGTTGATCATTAAAGAACTCGCAAGTAAGTTGCTAACCGCCTTTAATCCTCTTTTACGTGCGTTTTTTCAAAATCTAAAAAAAAATGTCACGTAGAAAACCTTGTAATGCATGAATGAATTTTAGAATGACTTTTAGGAGCGCAAAAAGGTTCGTTTTTTATCATTTTTGCGTCAAAAATCTTTTTTCATTTCCCATGTACGGGGGTTTTCAGTTTTGAGGCATGGCTGGCTTTATTCGTCCTCTGTCCGGTGGAGATTTGAATAATTGACTCTATAAACCGAGGACATTTTCAAAAATCAGATCTGTCCATAACTGTGTATTTAAATGTAGATTTTTTTTTTGTCTCTGTGAGATATGGACGACAATTATAATTAATGGTACAATATCTTTCTATCCAATATATTTTAAAACTGATTTTATCTTAAAATACAATTCATTGATATTTTCATTATTAGAATATCAAGTGTCTAAAATTCATAATATAAAATGAATTATTCAAACGTGTTTAAATGTTTCTGCCTATACATTAAATTTATTCTATCTTTTAACAATGATTTATTAACTATTCATGGTCAACTATTGTATCCAATTATATACTAAAATTAAGTTATGTGATTTGAAATAAGAAATAAAAAGAGAATTTTCGACTTTTGAAATGTCCTTCTAAGGATGAAGTATTCCCAGTCTTAATTTGTTATAAAAATTATGAAAGAATATTATAATTGTGTTTTTTTTTAATGTACTAAGTTTAATTGTATTTTAATAGTGAATTTCAACATAATAGTATATGTGTATATAATTTATAAATACATTATTATGAAACAATTATACTCTGGCTACTTATTCCTACAGAGCATCGGGTTCATCACCTAATTTTCTTATATATAAATACATTTTTTTATATCTATTTCATATCTTGAACCTGTAGTCACCATGTATTTTATTTATTATATTATTGTAATATTACGAGTAAAAAATATAATGAAATATCGGAAAGTTATAATACATTTTTAAAATCAATGAAGATTTGAATGTTTATTACCTTTTTGATCATTAGTAAAAACAAATCAGTGTGTTATAATAAATATTATTGATGTTTCTTTTTCGTTAATTTTCTCAGAATACGTCGGGTATTTGATAATTCCTCCCCGATTTCATTAGCATTCGTTAGGGTTTCTCTACCTCCTCGCTGTCTCTATCTTCCTGGTGGGTTTCGAAAATGAAACGACGAGTATTAGAGCGTCAGGTGGCTGAAGGGGGTAGCAAGTTTTTCCCAGAGTCGGAAACTTTAAATTGGCCGCTCCGAGCATGGGATATTAAATTTGTCACCGGTGTAACGAATTACCTCCTCAAACGTATGCGAGCCTGTTAATTTTCTCTTGCTAGTCCTAGGCATTCGAACAAAAATAATATCTTCAAGCATTCGATGTACTATTATTTATTATTTAAATATTTTGAAATAAAATATCCAACAAATTTACAGATCGTGTTAGGAACTTTAGAGCGAAAGAAAATATTTAAATTTTTATTTTTAGCCTTCGATAGGGATCAATCCTGCGACATTTTCCATGAAAGTCAATCACTTTAACACTCGATTGCCTTTACAAATTTTGCATCACAAAGTTTTAAATTTTTATTTGAAGTAATTAACGATCCTAAATTAATCAAACGTTAACTAAACTTTAATTGCGTCTAGTTGGCACTTAAAGAATCACCTCAAAGCACTAACTAACTAACTCAAAATATCCGAACTCAGCAATTTACCAGGAAACCAGAATTTAGAGCCGGTTATCTAACATCGTGATAGATGAGACAATGGTGCACAAATTCTTCAGGTTTAGATTGCGAGCGCAATTACCTCTTTATTTATTATGCTCTCCGTGTATTATTGTATGGCAGAGAAGTATCAGGCGGGCAGCTCGCGCTTTGGTATAATATTTCGTATCCATGCTTTTTGATGTATGGCCCCTTGTTCAATTAAACGTGTAATTATTTATTATTACGTATACCTCCTCGCCGCTCATTTTCCCCT
Source organism: Glossosoma conforme (assembly GCA_022606575.1). Classification (NCBI taxonomy): domain Eukaryota; kingdom Metazoa; phylum Arthropoda; class Insecta; order Trichoptera; family Glossosomatidae; genus Glossosoma; species Glossosoma conforme. The sequence goes on from JAGTXR010000240.1 coordinate 94,616, forward strand.
GGTACTTCGATATTTTTATTCCTTTGGCTGATTGCGTATTGTCTTCTTCGGCTGAAGCGGCAACGAAATGTTAAGCGACCTCCTTCCATACATTGTTTTGTGATTACACATTTTAAAGCTATTTTCAAAATAAATGAAAAATTACAAACTAAACAATTCGTGAAATACGACTCAAAACATTAAACACACAGATATAAATTCCAAAAAAAGCTTTGAAATACAACACTCAATTGATTGATCAAAAAAAAATGAAAATTGTACCTAATACATTTAATATTTATAACCATCATCATTCTAGACCCGCCTAACTGGAGCATATGATCGCCACAAAATGGCGCTACAAAGTCAACCTCCATGATCCTTCTCATTAGTTCGGCTTACCGTAGCTCCTCTGGGTACATCTTATGTATAGTTTTCGACGGCCTTCTAAGTCGGTGAGAGCCGATGAGTCTAGTATATGGTAGTTATTGTTTATGCTCTCAGTTATGTGTGTACAGTTTTATATGTAAGCAACGTCGTTTTGATCACTTAGCCTCCTTATAAAATTGACAATTATGTTTCCCAATGAAGCTCACGACCCTACTTAACCATAGACTTGCTTTTAATGTTTTAACATCTGTTCCAAGTCTCAATGGAATTTAAGTATGAGCAGTTGATAAAGATTGACTGTGATGCCCATATTATCAGATTTTTTGATTTGGCATATACATATAGCGTTAAATTTAAATGTATTTATAAATGGGTTATAAACATTTTTTAACCTTATTTATTAGGTTAAGCATTGGTTAAATCTTTGGTTATCTCTCTTAAGGGTATCAGGCGCACATGTTCTGCGGAAGTAAGCTATATTGTGAGTTAAAATGGTTGAGTTTTAACCGTTGCGCTTCTAAATTCATTTAGATATACGATGGAGATTAGGTAGCTGGGTCCATAAACTTCGCCTTGATACAATTCGTGGGAAACGTGAATAAAAAAAATAAAGCATCAGAGTACAATATAAGATTCTATGGGCTTTGTATGTGAGATCCTTAAGTAAGAAATTTAAATATGTCGCTATAAGACAAGGAAACAAGACTACAAATTCATACCAAAATAGATTCAACCCAATTATTAAAATTACATGTTGTCTTAATGTGCATTTTTTTCATCACTTTATTTATTTACTTCCGTTTTTATGCATAACATATGATCACTAAAACACTGTGTGTGTCGCAAAAATTCAACACAACTTTAAGATTATCGGAATCCAACATGTGGATGGTGTGGGATGCTGCGGTGGGGACATAATCTGAAGGAATCCAGGTGTTTAATTTGACGCTATTATTTTTCTACACATATCCGTTAAATATTTTAAGCATATGGTCACCGAAAATTGCCGCCACTTAGTTCTGCCAGTTGCCATTGTTCATTCCCTAATTCCAATACACTTCTTCACCCGATCGTCCATCTGGGTAAACATATATTATAGTTCCCGACGACCTCCGTGGTAGAAGTCCCGGGGACTTGAAGAGACAGTATATTATTTTAGTCATAATCAGATTTTTTAAAGAGATTTGATGATTAGCTCGATGCTCCCGAAACATGAAATATTTGGTCCTAAGGAGCAGCTGAACCCGAACAACAACACGTTTTCAGCAAATGGCGGTGACTTATCTAAGTTTTGGTCTGCGTCCAATGTTGCTAACTTCGGTGAACGAACGAGAGCCGCGCTAATGTACTATTGTCGTTCTTATTAGTCCTCCCGTACGCAGTTCTTATTGTCACAATTAATACTTAACTGCTTCGAATATTTTACAATAATATTGTTAACTAACATATCTTTGCTTAGTTTATTTCGCTGAGCGTTCATCCTGTCATGTTATTTGTCCTTTAAAACAAAGTATTTTTTTGTAATTTGTTTTTTTTTCTCGTCTTATTTATTTACCATGTTCGCTCTCCTAACTGGAGCATTTGAAATTCACGAACATACCGCCACCAAGTAATTGTAACTTGTACTTTTTCTGTATGTAATAATACAAATTGAAAATTGATATTAAATATATTAAAAGAGTTACATCTTCTCTTTCCGCATTGTATACTAGGAATTATTTACCACTAAGCTACACTTGTGGTATTCATTACACAACCCATTTATTATTATGTGGAGTGCGGCCAGGGCAGATCCGAAGCGATGATCTCTTGCGATGGTGAGGTTATACGGTAACCGAACAACTTCACGGTCCGACGGTCCTCCGCGCTCCGACGGGCAGGGACTTGACTTCACTGGTATGTGAAGGGGATACCCCAGGTTTATAATCAACCTTAGTTTATCACCGCTAATTACCTGGTGTTGTTGCAGTCCGTAATGAAGAGCATGCGCAACATAGTAACAAAACTAAACCAAAAATGTAATTGTAATTCATCTTATTTAGAGGGAGTAACCTGGATGCGGAAGGCAAAAGATCGATAGGTGGACGGACACAGGCTGATGATGACCTTATTTTTATTAACTTCGGCCACCTAGAAGAAATGTTCTGGAATTATGGCTCTTGAATTGAGTCGCCTGTGACAAATTCCTCTTTCTCTCCGACATTTTTTACAATTTTACTTTCTTCCAGGCGTCCACTACGATTTTTAAGAAAGATTTTAGTTATTTCGATTTTTTCGATCGATATTTCTTGGTGGAATTCCATAATATCAGATATAAAATAAAAGATTGTGTAGAATTTATTCCATATATATTTTTTTTGACGACATGTTTCAGCCAGGTCGGATGACCATTTTCAAGTGACTTGAAAAAGATTTTAGCTTGACAAAATAACGATGTAGATAGATACTTAATTTTACCACACACGTAGTAGTTATTATGTAATATTTATTTAATTGTTCATATATTTTAGCTGATAACAAATCCAAGTGAAAAATTAATTAGGCAACACAAGGTCTGAGTTACATTACAATCTCACGATAGAGTGGCAAGTTGATGATGCTATCTGATTCAATTTTTTTTTTATGGAAACACACTCGAGAAAACCCCGCCATACGTTGACAGAGAGATTAACTGGTTATATGTTGTTTGCTATTTTGTTTACAGCTAATCGTTGAATGTTGAGTATTAATTCGCTTATGACATTATACTACATCCTGTAATAATGCATAATTTGTATTTAAAGGGACTCATTAATATTGACACATCAAAATAAAATTCACAAAGAATTGAAGACCTGATAAAATTACACATTTTCAAACATGACTTGGAATCGAACCCGTGACTAGTTGCCGAACACATTGTTCCTTGGACCAAAATCTTATGCGTTTGCGGTATTTGCTATATGTTACCAATTAACGAATGAGTTATGGATTTTAAAATTAGATTGTTTGTATCAGGTAATAGGAAAACATGAATACCTGCCGTGATACCTGAACTGTTTAGGTTTCGCTATAGAAACAAAAATCGGTATATCACATTTGTTAAATTACACCATAACCTTTTTTGCTATTTTAAAATATTCTATATGTATGGAAGAATTGCGATTAGTCAGGTGTAAAGATTGATAATTAAAATATATATTAATAATTGGAATAAAACCGCACCTTCTGATTAAGTATCCATGATACTGTTTATAATTTATTTTTAAATATTCGCTGAATATTATGTAAAAAGTATTTGGTAAATTATAACAATAAATTTTATAAAATACACATTAAAGATTTAAAATACCAGCTTTCAAGTTATCATCATCGTTAGTGTATACGTCAATAGACGTGAAATATCAGTATTAATATTATTATGACATATTATTCTAAAGGAAGATGAAATTATTTGGGCTAATCACCCTCCTCTGACCTCCTGACAAAATATTGTACCAAAAATCTGAACTAAAGCCTTATTTTCCACTCCACCTGACTTTCCTAGATGACACAAATAAGCGATGACAATATTCTACAATTCAGGAGCTGAAAGATATATAAATAACACCTATACATATAAACGTATTGTGTTCAGTGTTTTGGGCAAATAGCGTAGAAACAATATTTTATAATCAGAGAATACAGATTATTTGGATTATTAAAAGCTAATATAATTTATAATAATGTGTTTAGTTTTACATATTGATTACTTTCGTTATAAAATATTGTGCGGATATTCGATTTATATGTGATTCAAAAAGTATTTAAGCACTTACAACTTAAAGATGTTAAATAATTTCGTAGGTTTCCAAGGCTAGATTTTGTATTGTGGCTTTTGGTTTTTGATAGTTAAATTACCTGAAGACACCAACTCATTACAAATCATCGACCTAAAACATGATCCCTGTAATGGCAGTCGGTAGTAGTAACTAATACTAAAATAAATTCATCAAACGCAGCACAATCCAAATTCAAACATGTTACATTAAAAAAATGTGATTACTGTGTCTTAGATTCTGAGCGTTGCGCGTAATAATGAATAAATATACTCCATGAGAATTGTAGAGCGTTTTAGATTAGCGGTGAGCAATTAAAGTGTTCGGTTAATAACAATAAAATATAAGAACGAGTCAACTTAACAGTTATTTGGAGATATATTGTTGAAAACACAACAGCTCTTAACTGTTCAGTTAAATTTATCGCACCACAGTTAATTAATAAAACTGTTGCTTTTCTACCACCGATTCTGTTAATTACTGAATACTGATGCTTTGTATGGTACCTTGATGACTTCAAATACAGATCTATGCTTGGTTTTATCAAGGTCACTATGAATTTATAATGTAAGCAAATTCCCGACAATAACACTGTTGTGGAAATCATATATGTGAATGCTTGAAAACTTTGATTAGACTATTATTACCTTTCTAATTAAATAAGTCCCTGCAAGAGAACAAAAAAACAATTATCTTTTTATACACATAAGCACCGTGGATATTTTCTTATCAAAGTTTTATACGTTATAATCCGATCTCCTTAAAAATCCCATTACAAAATATGTACAAAATATGCCTCGAATACTATATCTGCTGTATCTTTAGGTTCCAAGTTAGTTCATAGGTGGACCTTTGGGTCAGATTATGTAATGCGATGTGGTATAATCTGTGGTGATCAACTTGTGTTTTCCACTTATGGGGGAAATTGAGCTACGGATGTGATGTGACGAGAGAGGTTAATTCGATTAATGCGGTCATTGAAAGTTTAATTTTTTTCAATTTTTTATTTTTGGTATTAGCAGCTCTTAATTGTTTATGTCTACAATCTGACAACATTAAACATCGTCTGTTATCCCGTCATATGATGTCATTGAAAGTGCAGCTAGAAATTTAATGTAACCCGTTGACTTCAAAACACTATTTATCATTCGATATTGCATTCTAATGTGACGCAGTTAAAGGGTTAACTGTGCAAATTCCTACCCCAACAAATTCCTGTGCGATTCCGCACAAACGTTACCGTTAACCCTCTCGCAGTGTGCAACAATATCTCACATCACATATTATCACCGACGACGATTGTTCTGCAGCATCCTTGATTGATATACCCACGCAGCAGAGATGTGGTTATTACGAGAAGTGGGGTGTGGTGCAGCCGGCGAGCGCCACAAATGCAACCCCAGCGGCCATTACCGTTAACCCTTTAAGGGCGAGCACCGACAAACTATGTGTAACAGCTGATACCCTCAGCCCTTTGCCCGTCCTTCCTATCAGTAACCCCTTATGAGTGTATTTATTATCCGTATACAGAATACACTAAAGTTATAATTAAATATTGTAATTTTTTTTTTTTTTACTAAACAAGTGACCACATAATTACAAGAGACATTGTTATTGATTTAATCGTGGATTCTAAAACGCTTGCCATTTTGAGATTAGCTATACGCTGTTGAATGACTTCCTAGTCTAATAGGACTAGAGCTGAGATTCATGCAACATTAAAAAATTACTACTTTCATAGTTGAGTGTGCGCTGTGTCCGAGTAGCTGCACCCAGGAAAACCTGATGATGGCCGCGAGTAACAGGCCATAAACATCGCCCACTTCTGGGCAGACAGAATCTGACCCTGTTGTTTCCGACACGATTATATATATACCGTTTCAAAGAGTTTGGATAGTTAGCATTTAGTAAATTGACTGGTTTTGGCGTTTTGTACAGTGAGCGTTTTGTACAATAGGCTGATTTAAAAAATAAGCTTTCGGTATATAGTTTACCTATATCACAAGATTTTTCTCTACAGGTATCCATAGAGGTTTTGATACTCCTTCGTGTAAAGTAGTACTTTGCATCGTGGCTGTATAAAATACAAGCAGCGTCCTTAAACACAACATCAAAGCCCTAATGAAACTAATCTGTGCTCTCAGCTTCCCTGATATCAGAGGTCCAGCTATCGTAGGAGGTAGCAAATAGCGGACCTCTCTCCCCGTCAAGTTTTACGTATCCGGGGCACGTAGACTGCGTATCTATCGCGAGATAATTATGAATTTCAGTTGCGGCCTTTTCAACTTTAGCCCTAACTGCAAGATACCGATATTCATCTTCATGTCCCATCACCTAACGTGGCAAAAATAAAATGATATATTTTCAATATATTATAAATGTACAGTTTGTAAGAAGAGTCAAAACCACGAAGTTAACTCCGATGTGCAACAAAAGTGAAATAATGGCTGTTAACATAGCTATAAAATAATCGTCAATCTATGAATCACAGAAACTAATTTGCTTAAATAAAAATATATTTTCAATAATTATTACCAATTTGGGACACTGAAAAAAATATTGAAAAACCCATAAAAGATGGTCATTCTTAAAGGTTGATTCAGTAAGGTAAATTATTCTTATAAAATGATTAGATAGACATATTAATTACTAAATTGTGTACCTGCATTTTTGGGAAAGCGAAAATATCAATATTGTTATGTTCAACATCGTTATATACAATAGTCGGTATATAAATAGTTGATTCTAGAGTATTATAACGATTTTTATGTAAAGTCAGGTCGTTTCTTGACAGTATATATTGATCTCACCTGCACTTAAAAATCCCTTTCCGAGAATTGTTTTATTATTTATAAATATCGGCGCTAATACCAACTCTTGGCTTAGCAACTATATTTTCTCCTGCATACAATGTGAATTTGAACAAAAACACTTGGTATTTAAAGACAAACACAATCAATAAGCAGACCTTTAACAAGCACTGTCTTACCGATACGGATGCGCTTAATATATACTTGTATTCGAATGTAGGATCCAAACTCTCTGCTTGTAATAAATATAAACCTCACCAGCAGCATAAAGTAAAATTATTTATAGTGAACTTGCACTTACATACATTTTTATCCATTCAATTTTTTGATTCGTAATAAAACACGTGACTCTATAAGCAAATGTGTTACCAAAATATCACTTAATGCCGTAGCATCTTTGACTTTCAACACGTTAGATGGAGAAGCTTGCGAGCCAACTTTCATTGCTCCAACCGTTTGGTAGCGGCTTCTTAGCACACACGAGGCAACGACACTGTCGTGAAAACACAGTAACCTACGAAATTAAATCCTCACGGTCAAATTAAAAAAAATAAGCGTCCGAACATATCTTTTATTTGCCTACACATTCAAAAGAATACTTTCAAGATGTTAGTGGAAAGACCTCATCCGTGAATTCTATGACGTATTACATTCTAATAACAGTTAACCGATGGATAAGGTATCACAGTCGAGCTTACTAACTTGTAGATTTTATTCTTATAGCCTTGAGTCGTAATAAAAGGTATCATCATCATTATAAGTCTATTTCCATCCTATGTTGAATGTAGGTCTCCTACATGAGTCTCCATCCTTCACACTCCTCCATCTGCATACAGGCTACATTCGCTAGTCTTCTAATTTCTTTAGAACATCTTTCAGAGAGTCGGACAATGCTCCGTTTGCCAGTTCTTCGTCGCGACTTCAACACTTTTCTTCCACATCGACCTTCTTCTCTTCAACAGATATGTCTTTCCTATTTCCACTTGAGTGTGCTTATTATTTATGTTAATAAGCAACTCCAATAGGAGTTATTTTTTATTTTTTGTTAGTTCTAGAGGTCAAAGGTCAGAACATCAATTATCCATGATCCTATGAAATACTAAGGTCAATTTACATTAATCTGAACATTTGGTCTTAAGAGGCGACTCAGACTACCAACAACACACAGAAAAATGCGTTAACCGATCCAAGTTTCAGGCCACCTTTAATGTTGCTTAACTTTGTCGATCTAGCGAGAACTGCGCTTACAGTGTTTGTCGATGGCTTGGTCAAATGTACAAATGTCATTTGCGGATAAAGCCTCCGCATATAGTTTTTAACAGTCCTCGCAATGGCAAGTGTCATATAACGCACATATTTACAGAAAAATAGATGATGTTGATATATTATAATTTTTAAAGTGTTTCTCGTTACGTTGTTTTGGCTTACGTGCCGCGAGTCCCGTTACGTGCTAGTGCGGATGTGTGCGCAGAAACGTGTTTGGGAATACAGAATCCTTGTATCATAATATAATACTGCAATCATGATGCGCTCGGCTTGTTTATGCACTGGCCGTACGTGCACTATCGAATCTACATTATCTACTGTGATCGAAAGATGAATAAAATTGCATGGATGGGATTCGACATTATTTTTAAGAAACACAACAGCGCAGGAATTGCAACACGTGTATGCAGTAGGTCATTTTATTACTATAATGGAGCTTTACTTAATTTTTAAATAAAAGATAATAATAAATAAAGATGCATAAAATACAACTGATGTGAAAATAATCACCACGGTATAATATTTATTTATTTTTGTCGTATCCGAAAACATGCCGGCGGGTATAGCTCAATGGTAAAAGCGTTTGCTTTGCAAGCTAAAGATCGTGGGGCGATCCCGAGGGAGATTGATTTTTTTTTATCGATTTCTGAGCTCTAAAATATCCCTGGTTGGTGTGAATTTGATTTCTCACCCGTAAAATGCTAGTCATGGCCTGTTTATTAAAATTGGTGGTAGACGATAGTCGTTCCGTGAAGACCACCCATTCATAGTAAATTCCTGTAATTATAAAGGATGATGCGTGAATCTCGGGCTGTAGTCTATGACGTTGGCAGATCAACACTCCACATGCTACGCTTAGTCATATGCACCATGGTAAGCGTCATAGAATTTCACAGATGAGATATCAAAATTACTATTACTATCTATCGGTATTCTGATGTATACATGTTTACATAAAAAATAAAATATGAGCGACACAGATTTGAAGCCATAAGGTTTGGTTAGTTTCGTAATCATCGTCTTTTTGTCTGCGTTATTTGAGATCTACCGAGGATATTCTCTATTTATTCCACGTCAGTTCGAATTAAATGTTACTATGTGTAATGTTCTCTTCCGAAACCTTGCAGTAAATCGTACAGTTTTTTCTATATGACTTTGAGAGATCCATGCAGTGTTTTTGAATAATATAACCCAAAATGAAGACATCTGAAACAACATCTCAAGTGATAAACACTGCCGAAAGAATCGGCACTCTCAGATGGCGAGACGCATCTGCCGGAAAAACAACATTTGATGTGAAAGGAAGATCTTGGAGTGGCGCCCAAGAATCTATAAACGATGTGTCCGCCAAGCACTTAATGAACGGACGGAAAACAGCAGAATGTTGGAGGTTGAATGCGATATAGTTTAAATTGATTGTTCTAGTTAATGAATCCAGAATCTAAGCTCAATAAATTTAAATCTAAACTCAATACTGTTTTATCTAGAGTCCAATACAAAAATCAAAGATAAATATAGACATTGGTAATATTTCAAAACGTCACAATCACCCGTGCAACTTTTGGTTACATTGTGTTCCTAGTAGAGATCTGGCGTTTAAATCCCCTTTGCGCATATTTGCCCACCACACACAAAAGCCGACGAATTGATTTGAACGAATTCGATAAAAAAGAGTTTCCAAACAGAAATGTATGTGGTGAATTGATTCATTCGTCGTTTGATTTTGACCGTTTTTCAAATGAATTAATTCAAAACAACAGAGTAAATGAAAATATTTATAAATCGATAATATCTAAGAGCTCCATACTCGTAAATTTAGAGGAGTAACTTACAGTTTACGAAACACTGTCTAATACTCATCATCATAAGCAACATCATGTATCTATTCACAGCAAAAAAACTGTTTATTTATGATATACATTCGATTCCGCTTAATTGGGACACAACGGGACTTGCGCATTTTGTCCCAATTAAGCGGCTGTCCTAATTAAGCAAGTTTCACATTTTTTTTAAATTCATTTATTTGGTTTTGGCTATTAAGGCCATTAACCAGTAATACACACATAAATTAAACAATGCATTTTTTTCAATTATTTTATTTTATAAACTCTTGGAAACTGTAAATTACATAAGGGTAATATAAATGATCATAATAATTACAAATATGTAATATAAACTTTAAAGACAAAAAATACTATTTTAGATAATAAATGGGTAGGTACATACAATTTAATTCAATGCAAAAATGAGCTAGGTGTAGTCTGTCTTTAGTTTTTGTAACATTTCACTTCTACAAAATCAGCACAGATATTCAGTGCGGATGTAGGGTTCCCTTCATTTCCTTCCTGCATAAATAACACTACAATTGAATCCTCACAGTCTTCATTATCATCGTAACATGGTAAATTGTTATCTATTCTTGAAAATTCTTCAAAGTTAATAATAGGAACTAGCTTTCTTCATTGCTTAAAATTTCCTGTCCTAATTAAGCGGAATGTTGGCCCAATTAAACATATTAATTTACTATTGGTTTCATGGTTTGGTTTCTGTTCTTTGAGATTTGTCCCAAATTAGTGGCTGTCCCAATTAAACGGAATCGACTGTATTGTGGTAATTGTAGTTTAGTGGTGTACTTATTTATAGTGGAGAAGTTGAGGAGACCTTTATCCATCCCTGAATAGACAAAATTCACTCATAACTCTATGCCATATTCTTACCTAATTTAATCCAGTTCATAAATAATTATTTCTTGTCAGCTTACTATGAGTGTTGAAGAGAAGAGGGCTAGATTTGTGATCCCCCGTGAAACTTGCCCTCAATGTTTATAGACATCATAATCCAGAAACGTAGCACATATCCATGGTATAGTAGGACACTGTAGTGATAAAATATTTTTTTTATACGTAATTAAACAGTATTAAATGATACATACTCATCAACTAAACTTTAAAGTGGTGAAAAAATCCTGTATTTCTTTCCATAGTATGTCGTAGTTTTCTCATACTAACAAAATCTATCAGCCCGCAAAATCTATATATATATATATTATGTCAGAAAAGCATGCGTTCTTTGTAAGAGGGTTGAAATAAAGTAATTATTTATTTATTTATTTATATACAGAATCGAAATTCCAATTTTTACAAATATTTAGAAACATAGAGTATACATAAATATACAATAAATAGAGAAAATAATAAAAAATAAAAATAACACAAAAGGAATAAGAAGATGACACGTGTCAAAGATCACAGAGTAATATTAAGTACAATGTATTAATAAATATCAAATTACGAGTATATTAATGACGATGTTTCCACTGCATATGAAGTCGGATTGCAAAATTTGATTGTTTCATTGCAATATGCAAGATTACCATTGTTATTGTATCTCCGAGCGATTTTCTTACTCATACACTTCTCCCGCTCTGCTAATGGCTAGGAATTTAACCCGAGATTCTCGCAATTACGTCGGATTGCTTTAACACTTTGTAGGATACCAAACAACTGCTCCTAATGGTGAAATTAGCCTCTCTCTTGAGCGAACCGACTCTGCATCACATAATGTAATAATTATCCTACTCTCCACAAGTCCTCTGTGTTCCTGGAGCTTATAAAATAATGCTTTGCAATAGAAAAATAACTACAAACTCGATTACAGACGATTTAAGAATGTAATTCGAGTGATTATAATATCGTTTTTTTACAACTGTCGAGGGGTGTTGTAAATTGAGCGATTTTCAGGACTAAGCGTACAATTCCGATAGGACACAAAGATCGATAATTTGGCGATGATACTCATTCTAGAGCAAACAACTGGGATGATATGCATACATTAAGAGAAACGACTGAAATATTAATTATACCATCTTCTGTTAGCGAAATCTGAAAATATACTATATCTTTATCTTTTCCATAGTAGTTTAAGCTTTATGTGTGAACCAATTTAATTTTAAAAAGTCTGAACCCATAGTTGCTAAGTTTAAAACTTATTATCATATAGATTTCGCGTACAAAGGTTTGTGTTTAATGTAAAACGTCTTTTTCTTATGCTTCCACTACCAATCAAATACAGAAAAAACATCGAATAGATTTTAATTTTAATCTATATATGTTTATAAAAATTAATGTATGTGTGTCTGTCTGTCTGTCTTTGATGCATTCCGACACCATTAACCCGATTGCGATAATACTTTGTCGAATTATTGCTGATACTAGAAGGAAAAGATAGGATACTCAAAATTTGATTTAATTACAAAAATTTATTGAATATTTACGTAAAACATGTTTTCATACAAGACTATTGTAATACAGAACGGCCAATTTAGAACATTGTGTTTCCTTAGCAACGCCGTAAACAAAAATTCACTCACCTGAAGTTATTTTAAGTAGGTATTTTAAGTAGGTATTTTAAGTAGGTACTAACGTAATGTACTGAATATTTTGAAACAAAATACGATTTTCGAATAAACTATTTCAATATTAGAATTTTTGACGACTTTTTTGTTTATCGAATTAAAATAAATATAACGTATTAATTGTGTGTGATATACAGTAGAAAGAGTTAATTTTGGAATTCCAATTGCTGGTCGGCTTCGGATAGTATTATATCATAATTTTATAATTAATTTTAAGTAAAAAATTAATAAATTAAAAATAATTAGTTTTGATTCACAATTAATTTTAATGTTTACATGTTTCGGCCTTCCTGAAGACCATCTTCAATAATGAAAAAATAAAAACAGGCCGTGGCTTATATAGGTATGGACAAGATCCTATATTAGCACACACATATTAACAGGTTGTATATGTGTGCGGGTACAACAATTGAAAAAGGTTATTTTAAAAATTAATTGGTATGTGATTGGTTTGATGTGTCAAGACATTATACAATAATAAATTTTTTGCTTTCAATTTAAAAGATATTATGAAATACTAGGTATTATATATTTTTTAATAAAAATTAATTCTAAAATTATAATTATTTCACCAAGTATTGTCAGTTGATAACCTTAATGTTAGTATTATATTAATAAATTTATTTTAATTTTTCAAAAGTGAATTTCAAAACGTAACATTCACTGTGATATCAATTATGCCACCCAAACGAAAAGCAATAAGTCAAGAGTACAACTCAAGCACGAATGAAAAGAGTATCTTGAGGTTCAGAAACAGATCGAGTACACGCTGCTCAAACCCGTTCATCTGGACAGATGAGCAACAGGAAGCAAGATTGGAAACAGTTAGAGTACACACTGCTTAAACCCATTCATCTGAAACAGATGAGCAACGGGAAGCAGGATTGGAAACAGTTAGAGTACACACTGCTCAAACCCGTTCATCTGAAACAGATGAGCAACGGGAAGCAAGATTGGAAACAGATCAGTACGCGTAGATCGTACTAGACGTACTCTGCACGCTGATTTAAATCATAGTGCTTTCCATTACGATCTTAATTATGATTACAGTCTGCACCCAAGTATTGTTATTGGAAAAATCGATCAATTATGCGTGTATTCTAGTGCCTGTAAATTTAAAAATGAAACACTAGGAATGTGTTGCACGAGTGGAAAATTGAAATTGCCAGAATTACATTCACCACTCGAACCTATATTAACGTTGGTATCGGGTGATACAAGTGAATCAAAACATTTCTTGACAAACATACGAAAGTACAATTCTTCTCACTACCACTGCCGAACGCAAATCATTCTTCATCATACAAATGGTCATGTTCAGCAAGTCTCAGAAACGCATCGATCGTACGATGGATTGCAATATCCGATTTTATTTTGGCAAGGAGAAGACGGATACCATTTCAACATCCCGTTGAGAAATCGTGAAAACGCTGAAAATCCATCAATACATGTACGCGAAAATAGAAACTGAACGACTCCTCTACATTTGATTAAATCAAACCAAGTTGCGTTCCGCAGAGTATATTCATTTACGCGATGCAGTTGTAAATGATGGCTGAAAAACAAAAAACATTGTGTATCCAAAAGCACTCCAATAAATAAAAACACATACGGGCGCCACTGTCAAATTTAGGTAAGAACAACATAACCTAAGTTTATTTTTTCTAATTGGCTCAGGTCACGCCTCAAGTCCGACTTTTCGAATCGGAAGGCGAGAGGCTCCCTAACGAGGCGCTTCCATAAAAACTAGCGGTTTCTTTTTTCTTAGTGGCATTGCAAAGCATGCCGGGTACACGCTAGTATATAATAAAAATAAACATTTATTATAGCTCTCATCATTAGATTCTTATTCGTTTAGTTGTCAACATTTTTGCATGCGCTATAGTCGGTATGCCAAAACAAGTATAAATCTTTTCGCTGACCCGGAGTTCAGAAGTGCAGTGTGGTACGTTATGGCACTGCATTGCTCCGCATAGAGATCGAATACTCTTTGGACCGCGTCGTGGAGCTACCCGCTACACGACTGGTACTAGCCGCTTATCGGACATCTCTCGCTGTATGGCGAAAACGCAAGAGCATGCTACCAGGGGCGAAGAAAGGCGAGGAGGTAGAATGAAATTAGTGAATCATCGTTTCATTAGTCGTGTGAAATTTTACGCGATGCTTGATGGATGAATGAATGACTTGGTGAGTTTGTATGCGGCATATATATTTAAAAAAAACACTGACCTATTAGTATGTCACTTAAAACAGCAACAACGATCTTCAAACTGATATATGAATTTACATATTTTCCTACATGAATTAAGTAAATTAAATTTTAGTTTGAAATAAACTGAATTATATGAGTATTTTATGATTCAATGAAACACATACAGTAAATCACTATTTGACTACGGTTGGCGCATCTTCTTAAATTAAAATTTTGATAGATCAATAAAAAGTATTCAATAAAAAAAACTAGTTCAGAAAAGTGCTAAGTACTTTGTAATTCCGTTGAAAAAAAAATTAAACGATATTTATTTCGTTTGATTAACACATTGTCGTAAATCAAAACACTCAGTTTTTTTAATGTTAAGAAACCACTGGTTTTAATCAAATTTAAGTATGTATTCTATAACTTATTAAAGGTCTGTTGGCCGTGAAATATTTTTTCATTTTCACCGGTGTGCGGATTCTTAAAGGTGTTTTTTGTTCGATTCTAAAGAATGCTGACATACATCTCGTACTTAAGATTGTCATCCTCACTTCTTCATCTATGTACTCTATAATAAAAATAGTATTCGTTCATGATATTTGGTTTTCTTTGATTGTTTCAATGCGGTACATTATTCAAGTCCCGGAAAATCATCATCATCATCATCATCAGCCTGTGTCCGTCCACTGTTGAACGTAGGCCTCCCGCATGAGTCTCCATCCTCTTCGATCCTCCGCCTTCCGCATCCAGGTCACTCCCGCTATTCTTCTTATATCGTCAGTCCATCTTGTAGGGGTCGGCCAATGCTTCGTTTGCCAGTTCTTGGGCGCCATTCCAATACTTTTCTTCCCCATCGACCGTCGTCTCTTCGACAGATATGACCTGCCCATTGCCACTTGAGTGTGCCTATTCGTTGGGTAGCATCCACTACTTGAGTTCTTCTGCGTATTTCCTCGTTTCGGATTCTATCTTTTAGCGACACTCCGAGCATGGATCTCTCCATAGCACGCTGGGTGACTTTTATTTTATGGGTAAGACTTGCTGTCAGATTCCACGTCTCTGCGCCATAAGTTAATACAGGGAGGACGCATTGGTTAAACGCCTTAGTTTTAAGGCATTGCGGAATTTTCGCTTTAAAAATGTACTTTAGTTTTCCAAATGCTGCCCATCCCAGTTGTATGCGCCTGTCGATTTCTTTTGAGAAGTTATTTCGCCCTAGTTGTATTACTTGTCCCAGATAGGTATAGTCGTTTACAACCTCTATTTCTGTTCCTCCAATGGAAATAGGATCAAAGGTCTGTGAAATATGACTATTAATCATGGCTTTTGTTTTATCCATGTTCATTTTCAGACCAATTTTGTTCGACGCTTCATTGAGGTCGTAGAGCATGTCTTGGAGCTTGTTAGGTGATTCGGCTATTAGCACTATGTCATCTGCAAATCGGAGGTGAGAAATGTACTCTCCGTTAATATTTATTCCACATTTTGTCCAGGATAGCAGTTTAAAAATATCTTCTAGGGCGTTTGTGAAGAGTTTTGGAGATATAACATCTCCTTGTCTAACACCTTTGTTTATAGAAATATTGTTAGTGCTATCATGGAGCTGGACCATCATTGTTGCAGATTTGTAAAGAGATTTTATTATCTCTATATACCGATAGTCTATTTTGCAGCGTTGTAGTGAATCTAGCACTGCCCAAGTCTCGATTGAGTCAAATGCCTTTTCATAGTCTACAAAGGCGAGGCAGAGTGGCTGATTATATTCTTCGGTTTTCTGAATGATTTGTCTTAGCGTGTGGATATGATCAATTGTACTAAAGCCTTTCCTAAACCCAGCTTGCTCTCGAGGTTGAAATTCATCAAATCGACCCGTCAGCCTGTTTGTTAAAATTCTGGAGAATACTTTATACACATGGGAAAGAAGGAAATGGGTCGGTAGTTTTTGAGCAGTGATTTATCCCTTTTTGTGGAACAATATCACAATACTCGTACTCCATGTCGCCGGGGTTTCTCCATGTTCTATTACCTTGTTGAATAGTTTTTAAGCTCTTTCAACAGAGGGGTTCCTCCTACTTTCAGAAGCTCAGATGTAATTCCGTCTTCTCCAGGGGCTTTGTTGTTCTTAAGTTGTTTTAGGGCCGATTTAATTTCGAATATACTTATATCTGGGATGTCTTCAGACCAGTGCTTTGTGAGAGTAGCCCTCTTGTCGTCCGCAGATCTGTCATTAGGACCTGGCATCGTAGATGAATACAATAACCCGTAGAAATGTTCTATTTCCTTCAGTATATCATTAAGATTTGTTGTTATCTTCCCATCGTGTGTCTTTAATTTAAATTTTAACAATAAGACACATTACTGCATAGTTATGGGAGACTTTAATGCTAAGATTGGAAAGTGCTGTGGAAACGAGAAATTTATAGGACAATATGGAACCGGACTCCGAAATAACAGAGGACAGATGATGGTAAACTTTCTACATGCTAACAAAATGTTTTGCATGAACACATTTTTCAAGAAAAAACCAAAACGCAAATGGACCTGGAGAAGCCCGGATGGTAACATAAAGAACGAAATTGATTTTATTATGGCTAATAAGAAGAATATAGTCACTGATGTCTCAGCGATGCAAAGCTTTAGTACCGGAAGTGACCACCGTCTCGTTCGAAGTACTGTGCACCTAGACATCAAACTGGAAAGGAAAAAGCTAATAAAACAAAGAGTTATACGTCCGTTAAATGTTCAGAGCAAGCTTGAGGAAACTTTTCAGCTTGAACTACAAAATCGATTCGCAGCACTGGAAGATAGTGATGACACCGACAACGTCAACAAACTTAACGAAAGAATCATTAATAGCATTAAAGAAACTGCCAAAAAGTCATAAAGCAGTGCAAAAGAAAAAGGGTCAAAATTCTCAGACAAAACGATAGCTCTTATGGACGAACGTCGTAAAAGCAGAAGCATCCAAGATTACAATACCCTGAACAAAAAAGTGAAAAAATCCATGAGATTTGACATTCGTCGTTCAAACACCGAGTATATCATGGAGATTGTTGCACAAGGCCGAGGGTCAAATGCATTTAGCAGACACACCTCTATAGGACAGGCCCAACTTTCCAAATTAAAGACATACGGAAAATCATCATTCTAAAAACCCGTGCCCACTACAGTACTATGGAAGTAAATGGTTTTTAATTGAATAGTTTATCATAGATTTTATCTTGATTCAATAAAGCTTTTATTATTTCACTTCCTCATTCTAAATTTGAAAGTATTTTCGCGGAATTTAATTTTGTGCACGCCTCTGCCTGCAACAGTTCCACGGAGCGCAGCCTCGACAGGGAGGTAGATATTCCCATGCACTCGTATAATAATAACACACGGCCGTGGTACTAGCGGTCCACCCAACAAGGATTCTGCGCTCCTGGTATCGGCCGGTGGCGAGCGCCGTGGGCGGCGGACAGCTGATAAATCGCTTTTATCCACACCTTTGCTTAAATAATATGCCCTCTGCCTTGATATGTCGCCCTGGTACTCGGGGACAAACAATCCTGCAACCAAAATTCACGACTTTTTAAAAATTCCTCATTTTAAAAAGATATCCTTTGGCCATCAAAAATCCTTCCTTCTTCTCACTTGAAATCATTATTCTCGACGATATAAACACAGGACATTAAGATTATTAATCATTGTTCTCGTGTAACTGCTCTTTATTTGCAGCATATATAGTACATTGAACTATCCCCAAAGAGCCAAGTCAACTGTTAGTTATGAACCTGGTTTTATGTTAACCCAGCACAACCACAATACTTTGAATATATTATATGTATGGTTTTTTTATGTACACGCATGCAGTAGAGCACACCCATTCAAGACCAGTGCACTCTATGACACTCAGCCAGGGAGGCTGGACGCTGCATTCGGGAAACATGTGTTGTGATTGTGTTTGCTAATAGTCGAAGTTTTTTATTAATAATATAAGAGGCTAGAGGGGTCAAATAAAAATATTTTCTATTCCTATCAATTTTGCGCAAGGATTTTAGTACTGTTTAGCTCAAGTTTGAGCCACAATTTTCTTTGATACTGCAAGTTTTCAGTTATTTGTACAGTATTCTCTCGACTCATGTTCTACATTTGGAAAAATGATTAAATACAGTGGCATGCAGAAGGGCTTCATTCTCTTAATAGAGCTTTTAACAAGTGTATTGCCGGTTAAACATGTGGTCTTCTGTTTGCTCACTGGTTCGATATGTAACGAACCTTACGAAATATAACAAAAAAACCGGTGGCTTTAGAAAACGAACTCTCTTAATCTAAACCTTGGTATTAGGTACAATCATATTTGTATCTGCATACAAATAATAATCGTATATATCCGATTAGGGATCAATTAAGGCTTGCTTTCAAAAGCAAATAATCAGAAATTCGGTGAAAGGCTTTCTTAATTGATAGAATAGTTTTTCCCAAGATCTCAGTCAAATGTACCTATTCGATTTATAATAAAAAACACGTTCATTCATCGCTTGTAATTCAACGCGAAATACTTTAAGTTTAACATCGCTATTGGAGATTACTATCATGGTAAGTTTAGGTAAGGTTTGTAAATTCAAGAAAATTACCGCATTTCGTCGGTAGACCGCAAGTTGAACAGACACCAAAAATTATTTCACTTAATAATAGTCATTTTATATTGAAGACACAAACGTAGCTCCGCATGTCGACGTTCCACCGATGAATGGTCACCCTTGTTTGGTGTGAGCCGTCGTGATCAGCTTGCGAGTCCCGGCCCCACACGCCGCAGATATCCTCAGTAATCACTGGGCAACACGCAAAGACATTTCCCTCCAAGTGTTCCTCTACCAGTGCAATGACAACCCACCATTACAGGTGGCAATCGAATATAGAGGCTACAAAAATTGCGCGTCTTTATTTAGGTTCCTCATTTATTAGCAAGTTCACATAATTTAACATTCATAATTTTTATTTAAAGTACGGTGGAGTGGTAAAAAACGACCCACAATGAACGTTTTTATCATTTCTACTTTGACCATAATCTGGAAAATATTTTGTACAGCATGCATCAATTATTTCTAATATACTTTGCAAGAGCTTAATGATAAATGAAATAATTAATTTCAAATTTAAATAATACATATTTTGTGATGCAACATACTAATTCCATGAAACGAATAAGGATATGTTTTTTTTGCAAAATTTGGTTGCAATTAAACAGTTTCACAATTATTTTCTTCTATTTTTTTTGTACATTTTCATTTCGAGATTCGAAACAAACATGGGAATAAATTTTAATTTTTGATGATATATTTAACATACTCGTATGATTATGTTGGCTATTTACTCTATTTAATAAGCAAACATGACGTATACTAGTATGTATATACAATATTTCACAAAAACGATATTCATTAAAATATTATAAGACACGAATTGTTACTAAAATCCTTGAAAATATATTTATACTTATATTTTAACAATTAATATACGTGTGAAATAGTAATACATGCATTTTATACTATGCATTATTCATTAAAGTATTACACAACTCATTCTTATATTACCCAAACACCAAAATAACTCATGTTTGACAAATTGCACAATACATTTTCGTCACACCTTATTTATAGTAATTCCAATACGGGGTGTTTCAAATCATCTACTACATTAGTAAATCACCGATTTACAGAAAATTATTAATGAGTTCGATAGTCTTTTATGTCATATGATGATTTTATGGCAAGTAGATTAAAGTTATCATGAAAAATTATCACTTGAAGGAAAAAAAAAGTTTTATCTTGACGAACAATGAACAACGAACAAAATTCAATGCCAAAAAACTGTTCCACTCAGTAGTTTTCCTGTAAAATCATAATTAAATATCGAGGCGAAGATCAAACAATATTTTGTTTTTCCACACTTTCGCAGTTTGATGTTTTTACGCCTTAGAGGTAGTTGAACGAGGATTCTTTTATTATAAATATACTGTATACTTATATATGTTTTACAGTATTTTTTTATAACAATAATTAAATATTTTTCAAAAATTGTCGCATGTAAGAAAACACTTAGTGTGTACCCTGTGTTCACTAATAACCAAGATAAAAAAAATTTGACGCAAAATTTGTCGTAAGAAGATTTCTTCACAATGTTAACGATTCATTTTGACAGGTAAATTAATTTTCTACGGTTCTCTTTAACCGCACGCTTCTTTAACCGTGGAACAGGTTTAACTGAATCAATTACTTATATTTAAACGTGTGACTTCACTTCCTATAGTTACATTACGAAGGGTCTTATTATAATCTGACCTCCTCAAATTAGAGTGATTTTGAACTCACAATACTATACTCTGACACTTTAGTGACCATATAATAGAAAATAAAGAGCTTGTAATGAAGGTATAAAGCTGCTGGTTGTCTTCATTCAGGAGCACTTACAGCTTATTTGACGTATTTATATGAGTAAAATGTAGGGTTGAATTACAGCAAGACAATCGGTTTGGCAGCTGACAGAGCGCCCTGTTGGGATTTTTCGATGGCTAAATGATCAAATCGGAACTTGAATTAGTAGCGAAAAAAGAATAGGTTCTTTTAAAAGGAGCAAAACTTGCAAGTCTTAAAATTATTTGTGATAAAATTAATTTAAACCGAATTTCTGAAATTAGAGAACCAAAAAACAATATAAAAAAAAAACATTTTCATATGCAATATCTTACAAGCTTTCCAAATGTTCATTTGATTCATTTTACTAATATTTAAAAGTTTAATTAATTCTAATTTATTCCATTAATGTTACTTCGTACAAAAATCAGATTTGATAATTTTTAAAATTAATTAACAATAAATATGACAACCCTGCATTTTACACCCACGTTAGCAGATTTAAAACAATCTAATACTTTTCTTTTAACATCCAAATGACAAACATGTATGCAAACTACAGTTTGTTATATTGCATAACTTAACCCTGCCGTTTAGATTGTTTAGAGTCGACCCTCGGCTTTATGGTTCCAATGGGGTAAACCATTAAGTGGTGGCCTCCTCAAACACACTGCTCAGTGATTAGGGTTTGGAAATTTATCGGCGATTTCTGTTACCGGAAGTTATGAACTAAAATGTAAAATCCATATATACCGTTAACTGTCATTATATTACCTTATATATTAAAGTGCAAGTAAGAATGCACATCTAAAGTGAGCTTCTACGCCGATTATAAACGACTCTGAATCATTCGTAATCATTATCATAATGTAACTTTCATATCTATAATGAACTAACATTAATTTTGTCGTAAAAATATTCAATTTACCATTCTATGAGAGCATTTTTTTACCAATCTATTGGTCTGAAAAATGTTTATCCTTCATATATAATATAACTAGTAATCCACCTACTTTCTCAACCTTAAGCCTTTCATTACGGCTCGGTGTAATACAAATTATACTGACAATTATAAAACTAGTATTTGAAGCATAAATGTACTTATCCGGTCTATTTTCATATATCACATTGGTTCTTGCATGTTTAAGCTATCAGATGATGCATAAAAAACTACCAAAACGATATATCACGGCTACCGATGTCAACGGTAAGGGAATCTTACACTTAATTTGCCAGCAGGTAAGGCTTGAAAGTTATGCACTACCTTACTTAGCCAGAAGTCTTGTGTTCGATCTACGACAAAGCTTTAAAAAATATTTTTTTTACTAAATTTAAAAGCGCTGTAAATACTTAGGTAGACGTGAGATTGATTCTTTACCATGAAATGAC
Organism: Glossosoma conforme; assembly: GCA_022606575.1. NCBI lineage: Eukaryota > Metazoa > Arthropoda > Insecta > Trichoptera > Glossosomatidae > Glossosoma > Glossosoma conforme. The sequence continues at coordinate 117,256 of JAGTXR010000240.1, forward strand.
AATCATACCTTAATAATAAATATTTGTGGTAGACGAAAGTCTTCTCCTGAACCCATTCATACTGAGTCCTTGACTGAAGTGTAATGCGGTAAGCAGATTATTGCTCAACAAATAGTGCATAATCCTCCTTAAAAACGGTTCCTTTTTCATATAATCCACAGATAAGATTTTTCCAACATAGAATGTCAAAATTCTCCTGTATACGTTTATGTAAAACAGATCACGTTTTTATGAGTGTAAAGAACATAATACTACGTGTATTTGTTTGAAAAATAAGTATTTTAGGTTATCCGCGTCTTTAACCCTTTCGCATCGGTTGTTGGCATATACCAACAAATTCCCCGACTGTTGACATCGGTTGACGTGGTATATAGTTTTGCTACTTTTAGTATTCATTGTGACATCTACGGTAGGAAATCGAAAGTGCAGTAATTCCCTTTATCAACCTAAATGTATTTTTTACAGGAATCTGTAAGGCATGTAAGTAAATATCGTTAGGTTTTGTCACAGGAGCGATTTTTCTGTAAACCACATATGTCAATGCCATGACATGTATGGAGTTACATAATGGACGTTTGTTAAATGTAATATTTATTTTTGCATCATCTGAAAGCTAAAGGATAGAAGAGCCAATGTGATATATGAAAATAGTTCAGATAATTACATTTATGCTTTAAATACTAGTTTTAAGCTAAAAAATGGTTTGAAAAATTCACGCCGTATTGACAGTATAATTTGTATTCCACCGAGCCGTAACGAAAGGGTTAAATATTGTATTAGTTATTCTGTAAACAGTACCTTGGTAATTATCATTGATCCACGCACCTTCTAACCCTGATTTTCGCCAGGTTGACAAAAGCTCCCCATGCGTGTAGAAGTCGTGTGTTCGCAATGAGAGGTCGCTTCCTTATCTCCGCCAATATTTCTGCACCAATAAACCTGCTGTTAAATGAAACCGCCAGCTTTTACGCCAGATAAATTGCAGTTTAACCTTTTACCGCAGCGGTCAACAACATTAAATGCTCAACAATCAAAGCTCAAATTCAATTGAATATACGTCGTAAATTATAATAAATTATTTTATGCTCATTTAACTAAAATAAACTGAAACGACTCTACAATCCCCTGTGATAATTATCTTTTGACTAATGTGTTCAAAAATGTACATGTTTCTAATAATTAATCATATCGTTTCAAATAAAAGTGTGAAATTAGTTGTACTATTTATGTATTATTATTTGTATTAAAACCTTTAGTTAAAATAATGTAATTAATTGACTGACTCAGGTTTGATTGCACACTTGCTAGAACATATGTATATATTGTATTCATCTTTCCTATGTAAACTCTCCATTGCAAAGCGAAGTGAACCTAGGGCCCCAAGAAGCACATTGTCCTCCCTTACGTACCAAAATAATATGTCTAGCAAAGTCTCTTTCATAGCTTACAGATTGACTTTGCAGAGTCTTTTTTTTGATTCTTCATACGGTAAGACTATATGACTTCTAAGCTTGATATTCTACGAAGTTCCTTGAAACCCATTGTACTCTTGAATTTGCTCTTGCCCAGTTGCCAAGATTGTAGCCACACGAATAAATCAACATCATTTCCATGTCCACTCCTTTAACTGTAACATATGGCATTCACGAACACCTGCCGCAAAACTCTGTCAGCCTACATAGTCTTTTTCTCATTCCATGTCAGCTCTGACTCCCGCAACGCCGCCGAGTATGTTCAATGTATCCAACGGCCTTCCAGGACCGCGAGAACTATGAGGCTTGAAGAAAATGCAGTTTACGCTCTCCTGCGGAATTCTTAGGGCATGTCCCAACAAGGTCCACCTTCTAGACAGACTGTAGTATGGAAGGCTGCCTTCGTTATTCTTCACAAAGTCAAATCATTGTACCCCCAGTATTCTACGCAGGCATCTGTGTTCGATACCCATTCATTATACGTCTATATTGTCTCTTGGTGAAATGACAAGATTCACAGTATTTAAGAAGAATGAGTACTATACAAGCGCAGTAGAAACGGCACTTTGTTTTGACCGAGTAAAGCTGCATGTGCTAGATATTTCACATATAATTAAAAGACGCTTGAGCGTTCCCAAGGCGGGAGCAAGCTCCTTTTGCAGGCCACCATTCTCAGAGACCCGTTATATATCTGAAACTCTTACCCTTCTAAATCATCTGACCCGCGCTGTTAAATTTACCACCTGCATCTTGACAGGTGTTCTTGCATAGACACTGGGTCTGTACGTCTAGGTATCAAATGAGTATTCGATCTGCATACTGATGGTCATATTTGTGCACTATTTTTGATGCCGTAGAGAGTTTGCTCAAGACCTATCGATGATCAGACCTAGCAAAGGTTTATAATCAATGGATGTATAGTCTTTACAATATCCAGTGGAGTCCATAGTAAGCGTGTACTTATATGTAGTGAGTTTCTCTGAGCGGTGAGTGTCAGAGGCTGGTATGGTCCACGGAAACCGGTTGTAAAGAGAAGATAGTGATTATACACTCTTTCATTTTACCTTCATATAATAATATAGCCGTGAGAGCGATAACCCTAACACTAATGTACACAATTAATGTAATTAAAAATTATATTTAGATATCAAAATATTTACAATTGTTTATCCATTATATAATATTCACCCATACAAGATACTGCTTATAAATTATCATTTTTGGTTCTATGATACTCGTACATTTGTCATCCTAAAAATAGTAAAAAAAATATTTCGTTCGATCACGTTATATATATAACTACATCCTAGTTTTCCAGACACAGATTGTGATTAGAAAAAATATTTTAATCATGAGAGAACAGTTTTACAAGAATCTAAATCATTTAAGCGATTAAGAATGTATTAATACAACGTGTTTTATTATATTGAAATTTTCCTGGTATAGAAGATTTATTTGTCTGTAAAGAAGACTACTTATCTTTCGGCATTCAGCCGGGAGAGATGGTGGAGAATAGTGCAAGAGACTTATTGACATTTTTTTTTATGTAAACACACACAGGAGAATACCGACAGATGTGATAGTAATTCTGAAGTCTCATCTGTGGAATTCTATGACGCTTACCATGGTGCATATGGCTAAGCGCTGCATGAGGAGTGTTGATCCGCCAACGTCATAGACTACAACCGAGATTCACGCATCATCTTTGTTACTACAGGAATTTACTACGTCTTCACGGGGCGACTTTCGTCTACCGCCAATTTTGATTAATAGGCTATGACTGTCACTTTACGAGTGAGGGATCTAATTCACATCAACGAGGGTAATTTAGAGCTCAGAAATCGCTTAAAAATCTTTTTTTTTAATCACCGGGCATCGAACCCTCGACCCTTGGCTTGCAAAGCAAACGCTTTGACCATTGAGCTATACCCGCCGGCTCGAATAGACAACTACACTAAACTAAGCTCATAAAGAAGTATAACAACCGGAAGGGATCGAACTCATGTCTGTTTGCATGACAATTGACACGTTTTTAGCTATCGGCCTTACTGCTTATGATATTTACATCCCTACCACCATTTAATCTACATTTTTCATTTATATCCATTTTTAGTATATTGTTGTGGTCATACTCAACAATATATTATTAAGACACGTGTTTCTTAATATCTTTTCAATTTGTTTAATTAAAAAATTTACAATAATATTTTGCTTAACACTTTATTTTTAACGACATAATAATTATTTATAATATGATTTCTTACATGATTAAATCCCGTATGGTCATAAGAGTTCATTAGTGTAGCTGATTCGATTTAATGGTGACAATAAAACTAAACATAAAACATTTTTTAATTTATTGAATAACTGAGTATTCGTTCGAGATTTGTTTATTACTTTTTTTATCTTGTGCTTGAGGCTTTTTTACAGAGTGGATCACACGGGTTCTTCTCCTGTCAACTGTGTTTGTAAAAGAACACTGGAAAAACAACAATAAACATACTTTTCAAATTAATTGAATGTATTTATATTTATTGACATCCACCCGTCTTTAAAAAGACGACAAGTCACGGGTTCGTTGCGTTTGCCGCGTGGAGGAAGGTGCAGGAGCAGAATAACAAGACAAAGAACTTGTTTTTGAAGCACAATTCTCATTTATTTCCGATAAAGACTTGACTTCCCCGTTCGATCGTAACATGACGTTAATTCTGTCTCAATCGGACGGGGCTTGACTGACGACGGCCCAGAACACTGTGACAAGCAGCGCCTCCAAGGCAATCGCGGCAAAAATGCGAATTAATGATGACAGTTGCACCAACATGAAATGGAGCAACTGTCATAACAAATAAAATGGCGTTTTCAAACGCCGTGTAATTTTTTATAATTAAAACAAACATTATTAGATTTGCATGTCAGGCGAGCGAACAAAAATAAGAGACAAAAGATCGTTTTTGTAACATTTAAATCAATTTATATTTGTAGATTCTTATAACCGAATTTGGAATTTATTTCATTTGAGTTGAACGATGAGCAGTGAAAACTTTCTCCGTTATTTTGACCATCATTCCAAGAGTATGAGGTTATCATCGGGATTAGTTGTGTTAAAAATACTTATCTCTAACCAGGTGCGATAAAAATTAATTTATAAGATAAAAAAAAAATTGGAAAAAATACTTCGTTAACAATGAATATTTGATGTGTAAGCCTTGTTTAGACGACCGTTAGAGTCATTTACTCCGTTGTCGTTTTTGTATTAGAGATAATTCTGGAACTCTCCTCCTTTGGCGGAACCACAAGGCAGCATTCATAGACCGGACTGGACATGGTTCGGTCATAATTTGTCATAAAGCGGACACTCGACAAAGCAATCTGAATAAAAATGTAATATTTATAAAACATTAGAAAACACTTTACAGTTTCGGATATGACGCTTCTTTATGCAGGGCAGAATCAGTTTTTTTCCACTGAACGTTTAAATTTTTATTTATAATTGAAAGTTTAGTTTTTTTATGTAAATACGTATATAAGCATATTCACAGATGATAATGATATAGATATCTCATCTGTGCTTCCTATAATTATTTAATTAATCCAAACGTTGTTTTTTAATTGTTAATCCGCCAATGTCATTTGACAATAACCCGGTTTTCAAGCATTGTTTGTTTATAAGAGAAATCAATATGATTCGCAGGAATTATGTTTGTCATCGACTTTGATTAATAAGCTTAATGTAACTATTATTTTAAAGATGAAGAGTCGGTGTTAAGCTGACTGAGAGTATTCATCTTTAAATATAACATTCTTCTTCGTAGTATCAATCCGGTGGGTTGGTTTGCAGCAACAGAATCTTGCATCTCGATCTCCATTCCTCTCGGTCCTCCGCAACCCTTTTCAGCTCAGCATAAGCGCTACAATTCGTGTCCTCGAATACTTGCTGCAAATACTCCCGTCTAGGGCACCCTCTACAGTTTCTACCCTCAATCATCCCCTCCACAATATCGTGAATATAACATTAATCGATCAATACTCTGCGTAACTTGTCATAATTAAAACAAAAAATACCTTTCAATCTATGGTTTATACTTCAGATCATTCCGTCACAGTCTGACGCCATTTTCTGGTGTCTTGAGATAAAAATAACTAAAAAAATTATACTTTCCACCACCTATACGTTTCATTCATTGTCATTTTAAAATTATACTCAAATAAATAATATTTGTAGGTATATTTTGGTGTATGAAAATGTTAATAATTAATCAGCATTAATTGTATACTAATAGTATTTGAAAAAACATTCTAACAAAGGTACTCATTATAACCAACTGTCAGTACCTGTCTATTTATATTTTCAACAATGTGACTTACATTATATACAATATACATAAGTTGTTTTTTAACAACGTGTTGTTTTTAAAACCGCGGTAAAAATATCCAAAAACTGCACTCTATTTCGGTCCTGTTTGTCAATGCTTTCAGCTTGATCTTGGTAAGGCCCGTGTCCGGAGTTTAATGCTTAAATTATCTTTATGTTTCATTTAAATGATCATAAGTTTAGTTTTATGCGCGCTTTCGGCCCAATAAAAACAATTTATGATTGGTTTAATTCACTTACAACGGTCCGTACCGCGATATGGGACTGTTAAAGCGCCTATTTTATCTGCTGTTAAGGTATAAAAAGGCTCAGAGCAACGTTAACACTTTCAAGCCCTTCAATCCTTCTGTTCTTATCCGTTCCATATCTGGAACATATTTACATCAACTAAATTATGTCTGCTCCCACTGTCCACGCTTAATCCCTAGATTTTTCTGTACCCAAAAGTTCACCTGTAAACATATATAGTTGCTGAAGCCCAAGACTTAAAAAGACTGCTGTAGTATCCTAAGCCTATTTTAAGTAATTTTTTAATCGGAATTTTAAGTGAGTCAGAGGATAATCCCGATGCTCCCGAGGCCTGGACCATTTGGTCTTAAAGAGCGGCTCAACCCGACCATTGACAACCGGGTTGCAACAGGCGGTGATCCCTCCAAGTTCTGATCCGCGTCAAATGTTGATTTACTTCGGAGATCTAACGAGATCTGTCACTGTCTCTGGACAATTATAGTATTTCAATGTCACACCCCGTTAACAATTGCTTTATCTCGAACTATAGAAAAGATACGAAATAATAAGATATTATTTTTTATTACACTTTAAATAAATGTCAACTTAAAGGTACATGTAGATACCACCAGTTGATGATCGGAATACCATGTCAGTGAATTCTGTATTGCTTGCTTTTTTGAGCATGTCTAAGCGCTGTTTGTGTAGTGTTAATCCGCCATCATCATTAAACTACTTTAAAGAAATCCAGGTGTCGCTCAAAACCGACAGTGATGTTTGTTCATTAATGTGTGACGACTTCTTCTTCTGTAGATTATTATAAATAAGCTACCACCGGAATTGTTACGATTAAATACACAGTTTGACGATGAGCAGGGGCATTAAAAGTTATTTGATAATAGCTTATATTATAACCATTGTATAAAAAATAATGTATCGCCTGAGATTGCTCATTGGCCGAAATCCCTGGCAAAAATATTGTCATCAACGTTTTAAAGCATATCGCAGCATTAATGTGTTAAGAGCATTATTAGAAAACGTCATCCGAGATTGGAATATTTTTTGATAATTTTTCGATATTTTATTTGAGAATAAATTATCAACTCTGAGCTCCACCACGTTTGAATAAATTATATCCATTCATAATAATGTGAGCAATAGTGGTACACGGTTACTTATCGTTATTTTATACATATCTTGATGCTAATCCTCAAATATTCAAAATATATTATAATCCTACTAAAATGTAAATAAAACAGATTATTTGATTAATTAAAAAAATGCTTTAATTCTGTTATAGTTATCTGATCACCTAAGCCCTAAGCAATCACAGATTATACTCATATTATCACAAAAGTTCCCTATATTACTTTATTTTCTACGTGATATATACGGCAATGGCGCTCCTAAATGGCCTACCAGCACACCTCGATCCTTTTCTTACGAGCTTTTCCTCTTTTGTCGATGGTATTGTTCTCCTAGATCTCTGTGATCTTTGACACGTGTCATCTTCTTCTTCTTTTATGTTTCTTTTTGTATGTATTGTATGTTTATGTAAGCACACGTTTCCCGCATGCAGCGTCCAGCCTCCCTGGCTGAGCGTCATAGAGTGCACTGGTCTTGACCGGTTGTGCTCTCCTGCATGCGTTTACATAAAAAACTCTATGTTTCTTATTCTTTATTATTATTTGTACCTTGGAACTGCGGTTTTGTTAAATAAATAAAATAAAATATTCTAACTAGGGTGTATTTGCTGAAAAAGAACATAAACTAAAAAAAAAATACTTCAAGTTGTTGTTTCCTTAATCTAGAAAACTATCGGGGAAATATTTGTATTCGGCAAATTTTAGTAATAGCAGCTGTTTTGGTGGCACAGATTATTGTAAAGGCCATATGCCCTAAATCAGCAAATTAAGCATAAAGACAAGCAATTTATTAGCAAGCATCATAAATTTTGTCACCATAAATCATCGTCTGCTGTTTTTTTTAATGATTTTTTCATACGAGTGCATATTTCTGACCACTCAGCTGTGTCCACGTAAGATTTATTAGGTCAATTAATAACATGACATGAATCAACATAAAAAGTCCCTTTCGCAGTAGATAAAAAAACACTCGCATAAAGAATATTCCAAGAGTGCATTTTTTTGCATTGCTTCCCAAAAATCACACCCCACAACACGTGTCCCAAAAAAATTGCAGTAAGTAAAAGCCCCCCATAACTTATGCACCCCGGTCCTTTTTTTCGCTGCAATTTTTTAGCCAGCGGCGCTTTTCTTAATATTTTATCCAGGGCACGTTCCTGGTGATTTATACATCTTGTTGTCCCCTTCTTTCTACTATTAAGTAGAATGCACTGCCTACAAACTTAACTACTTTGCTAACAAATAACCTTCACGTAATACGAGAGAGTTTTTTGTAGAAAAAAAGTACAATTGACTAGTATCTCTTAACCCATGGATATTTGACTTTAAATACTTTAACATTTAAAGACAACAGACCGGCATTGACGCATCATCCATTTTTAAGAGGACAGTGGATGGTTTTTTACCACTAATTTAGGTAATTTATGGATATTTTTTATACGTCAAAAATTGTGGTTAGTAATTCAAATATATTTTATATTTCGCATTAAAAATCCGTTAAAAAATATTTTTGTGTAAAAAAAAAGTATTAGGCTAGCATAAAATGTTCTAGATAGAACTCACAATAACGTTCCATTTTCGATACGATTTTCGAGTTGTTCTTCCAGAAGAATTGCATTAAAGATCCATTGACCCTCTCTCGCGTATTTCGAGGTCTGCTTTGCACCGCATTTAGTACCTACTGGCGAACGCCTAATCTAATAGCGCTGCGAAGTGCCGTAAATCTATCAGCTGGGGTGGTACAAGAATCCGTGGTCTGCCCTCTTGCTGTTACCCGGATAACATGACGGGAAAATTCGAATTTGTTCCGCATTATAATGTATACTGGCTTCGTACGGGCAACTGGAAAAATTTGAACACTTACGTTTGAATATTTCTGCGATACTGATACTTTACAATTATTTAATCTCATAATACTAGTACATACGAGTTTCAATAAAAAGTATACAGGTATATTAATATAATAAATTAACTTTGTTCAATTTTTAAAGTATTACCCAAATAACGTATTTCTTAAAGGAAATTTTGTGTTTATTCTGCATTCTATTATAATTGACGCCTGAATCATTCTGCGCTCCTGGTACATTGGAATTATTGTTTGCCCTTAAATCCATGCACTATTTTTTTTCCACAAATGTGAAACTGTTAGATGGCTCGGGGTCAATTTAAACTAACTAATGAATGTAACACACTTTAAAACTCACGTGGAAGTCATGTAGATAATTTTTTAATCCTTTTGAACATCTGGTTATTTCTTGTTACCTATGAACGCATATTTACATTTTATTCGATTTCTCTCGTGTTTTCAATTTATTCCACCGGCACTCTTGTTTGCGGCCTTCCCCAAATTTTACCGCGGCGTTATCTTTGTCGTGTGTAATATAAGAAGGATTTCATTACTGCCATAACTAGACCCCACACCCTAGTCGCTAACTCCGCTACCTTTTAACCCTTTGGCTTTGGGCTCAGAACCCACCCACACGCCCAGAGAGCATGTTTACGAAAAGAGTCCCCATTCGACCCCTATATACCCATTTCACTTACACAGTAACAATTAAATATGAATATAAACTTTAAAAATCTTTTCTTTTCATCTCATTTCAAATTATTCCAAAATTTTGTAATTTTTTTCTAATTTCATCAATTCAACTTATGTTTTACATGGACGTAATGACATGCATCTTCTATTAAATACATTTTTTTTCGTTTTAGATATGTCAAATGCATTGTAATTGGTAATCGCTAAGTTAATAACAATTTCTATTCGTGGGTTTATCACCAACTTTCTGCACAAATAAATATTATGCCCACCACAATATTATCGACCTGGATCTTTGAATTTTATCATAAAAAAAAACAATTCTGTGAAATTTAAGGTTGCTAAGCTGACATCGAGAAAAGATATTGTTTTTTCAATCGATGTCTAGTTTGATATATTTAACAAAGTATATAAGGCATTGTAAAAAATTACACAAATGGCACATCATAATAAAATCATGCTGGAGAGTACCAACAGTGTGTTTTATAATTCTAGTAAGGGATATAATGATAAAGTGTTGAAAATAACGTATATTGATCTGAAATCTTTGATACTGGAAGATTAATCTAAGGCTTATCAATGACGATTATTTTTTTTTGTCCAGAGTGAGACAAAATTGCATACAACCGTAATTTTTTTATTGTTTTCGTTAGTACGATTTCTCGACCACCCTCTCCACTTTGTTGTGCGATAAATTATTTTTACGCCTTCCTTCATCTCTGCCCCGAGATAAGTCAAAGGACGCTACGAGCCTGACCGCAGGACATGCTAATATCGTTAGTAACCCTTCCATATCCATCCCCGCCACCTCCTACTATCTCCTGCTACCCTCGATCCAGGCCAAGACCTAGAGGGGTAAAATGCATCCATTTGCACTCCACACGAAACAATCTATCTATTGCAGTGATTCATTTGAACTGAAAGCACATATAGGGAATTAAATCACAACAGATTTATATGGTCGCATATTTCATTGATTGCTTCCATGAAAATCAAAATCAGGTAGTTAGCATTTTCTCAATATTTATTGTCCTTCAGAGGTATTTTGTATCAAGGACTTGTCCGATGTTGGCACATACAACTGCTCTTTACTACGCACAATCTAACTTGTTATAAAAATGTATCATGTTAAATCTGTAAGAAATATCATAATCTTAACAAAATTTTCGAAATGTTGAAAATATACTTATAAAAGTTTAATTAAGTAAATTAATGTAAATCTAAAAAAAAAAACGAAATTCTATTCGCTATTGGCAGGTAGATGGCCTTCATTACCGAAAAGGTTTGTCCTTGTTTGTTTTGAATCAGTTTATATTTTCATTTGCCGCAAATATTTGACTATTTGCTCATTATGTAATACCAGGCAAACATAATGTTCAAAGGGTGGCAAAAGTGCTCGGAATCTCTCTATGGGCGGAAGAGTTGGGAAGGGGGATCCCCGCGCGGTTATCAGGCAAAAACCAAATGTTTTTCTAGCCCACCTCCTGTAAAATCATGATCCTCTGATCAAAGCGGTCGGCTTAATGAACCTTGTTTTATAAAAACATGGTATTTACGATGGTCATATTTTGAAATTGACGTTATTGTTGGCAGGACTGAAATTACAAAATTACTTAAGAATATGTATTTTTTTAATTTTAATATTTTCTCAAATATGTTATTCATGTCTAAATATAATGGTAATCATTTTTGATTGCAAATTTATAATAAACAGAAATTAAAATAATATATTTAATATACGAGTAGTTTTTTTAATATTTTCGATACTAGGGTTATTTTAAACATGAAACTCAATTATTTTGTACTTTATAAAATGATTACATTACAAATTTATTTCATGATTCTAAATTTAATTATTATCATTTTTTTAAATACGGTAAAAATAAATAAAATTTCAGCAACCTAAAATATTTATAATTTTAAATAATAATGTCGATGACTATGAGATCTAAGTTTTCATAAAAATAAACAATTATTATTTTAGTAACATAATTGTTTACTAATTATGTAATAATGTATATTATAAACATACAATAATATTCGATATTACAGTGCCATGATGAATTTACCGCATGTGACTAACTAATGTACATACTTTAATTACTAACAGAGCATGCCATTCTGAGCACCCAATAATAACATAATGCTTTAAAAACTTCATAACTAACAGCTTTTATGTCACTTTTATATCTCCACAATAAATCGGAGGAAAACAATTGGCGGACGCAGGGATTCGAACCACAAACTTTGTACACCTTAAACATTACCTGTTCAGTGTACACGCTGATACAAAAATGTGTTTTATAAACAAAAAAGTAAGTAAAGTAATCGTAAATAAAGTCATTAGCACACAAGTAAGTGACTGATAGAATCCGTGTAGGACTAACAAAAAGTTATTTTCATACAGTTTATAGTTTTATCGACACTTATAGGGAATACATACACTGAATAAATGTATAATCGGAAAAAATATTTTTTGCTAATTTGTTGCAGTCATTGATTGAATCTTTCAAAAATAAATATATACATAATAGTACATGCAATGTACAAACGCCATCTATAAAAATTACGCATTAATCATATTATAATACCTATTTACTTCCTCGAAATAGTGAAGCGTTGTTAGTGCCGAGCGATCATAGCGTTGGGCAAAGAAATATACATGGTGTACAATGTTTGTGGTTCGAATCACCACGTCCGCGGTTTATTTAAGTTACAATGCTGATAAAATTTATGTCACCAAATAATATCATAGTTTGTGTGGCGAATTTCTTCTTATCTCTGATATTTCGATTCGTCAACCCTTAAGATGATCCCTGCAACGGCGGTTGAAATAATATTTTCTATTAAAAACGGTCGGTGAAAACTTGAGCTCAAAAAGTATGCAAATTCGGGGTTAAAATGTAATGTTGGAAGGGCGGTAGAGACTCGTCCAAAGCCCTCGGTATACATTAGCCCTTGCCTTTTAATAATAACAAGTATGTGACAAATTGCTTCTCGCAAAAGAAAATGAAATGACAACAGGAGGTTGCGCCCCAGGCTAGAAGGACATTCTCTTCACTAGGGGGGTTCTATTTTGAAATGAAAGTTTCGTTAGGCGCAGCGCGAATGAATATGTTCCGTCACGATCCCAGGTGAAACTCTCGTTTGGCAAAATTCGGAGAGTAATGCTTAATCGAGTGGTTTTTCTTTATTTTGAGTTGTGAAACTATACGACGCTGACGTGCATTGTCTTTTTTATTAAAAAAAAAATCTAAATTTTAGATTGGTATAAATTTAAAAATAATGATTATTAATGAAATATCCTTTTCTGAGTGGATTGGACTATACCCGCCTCACACCCGCTTCACACCGAAGGACATTTATGTCTTCTTGATGATACGCTCATTCAGGTTATAATCAGTTCGCAACTGATAAGTCCAGTGGGAGTCCTCTATCAACAATTATGTCCACTGCTCAGTAGTACTAAAAAGAAAGAACACCTGAATAAGATTAGAATTTCATTCACGAGTTGCAAAGAGATGGAGATAGAAAATAGATTCTCTCACTGAAAATACTAGCGAAAATGGTAAATGCATGGATTTATTTTTGGCTGTCAATAATTTAAATAAGCGCATTTTCTGACTGTCAAAAATTTTAATAACGGCATATTTTTCCTTCGATATTATGCTGGTGTGTGGAAAAAAATTATAACTATTGGTATTCGGCTAAAGTTATCTTATAATAATTTATAAAATATTAAATAAAAATTCGATTTAAAGATTATATTTGTTTCAAAAATCTTATAATTTGTGGGTACATGAACTCGAGACTATTTATGTAACAGTCAAATACATCAGGTTTCACCTTTCAGCTAAGGAAAAAGGTGAAAGGAAAATCTCATAATAAACCGCTTTTGGCATTTATGAGAAAACACATTTTCGCGGTAGGCCATTATTTTTTCTCCTTTATATCACAAATTGCGGGGATAATCGTGTAAAGTGGTTCACCTTTTAATTTAAAAAATAAGCCTACGAAAAAACCTGAAAAAATATTTGCTTGGATTTATGTATGTTTTTGTATTAAAATAAAACTTTTTAAGGTAAACATAGCTAATATACGAGTATCATAGATAAAATAATTTCCTTAAAAATCGTTGATTTTCTGATTTTGTATATTTGCCGAGGAGTATAGCTCGATGGTTGAAGTGTTTGTTTTGCAAGCCAAAAGTCGTGGGTTAAATGCCCGACGGAGATTTAAAAAATAATTAATCGATTTCTGAGCGTAAAATACCCTCGGTTGGTGTGAATTTGATCCCTCAGCCGTAAAGTGTCAGTCATAGGCTATTAATTAAAATTGGTTGTTGATGAAAATCGTCTCGTGAAGTCCACCCGTTCTTAGTATATTCCTGTAATAATAAGGATGGTGCATGAATCTCGGGCTGTAGTCTATGACGTTCGCGGATCAACACTCCACATGCAGCGCTTATCCATATGTAGAATGGTTAGCGCCATATAATCCACATATAAACTTCAGAATCACTATTAGCGTCTATCGGTATTCTCTTGTATGTGCTTACATAAAGAAATGATAATAATATACAAAAACCCTTTTTTGTAATTAGACTGAGTGAAAATGAATTACTCTATTATTTGTATACTGCGAAAAATAACTTCTCATAATATGAAACTAATCTAGCAGTAAATAAATAAATAAATTTAATAAAAAAAAACATAATTATTTTTGTTACACATGTCGCACTTCTAAGAGTGAAACGTTTTATCGGTCGTCGTAAGTGTAAGGGCCCTCCTTTCTGGGTCCCCTCGGTCGCGGGGGCCCTAATGCGGCCTTTCGCGAGGTTTATGCTAATTGACCCGGGCGACAGCTTTCGGGCCAAGAAATAATTAAAACACAGTCCAAAAGTCAAAAGGACTTTAACGAATTCATCTCTGCTGTAGTCCAGGCCGGGTAGGAAACCCGACGAGGACCATGGCAACTAGCATAACCTTGTGGCGGCAATATGCTCCAGCTGGGGAGCGAATATAAAATAAAAGGAATTACCGCGCGTAAATCGATAATGCTTTTTTGTGATTATTTTTTTAACACTAAAAAAATGAAGAAAAAAATCTCACAGGCGACAACACAACTTCCTTACAAAACGTCTTCCTCCAACAACGTCTTTCCTTTGATCTAGTTTTAAAGAAACAGGTCATTTGATGGATATTTTGGAATTGAATTTTAAATGTATCACACCGTCGCATCGGGATACTTTGACTTCCTTGCCGTCATAAGATTCTCCGACTGTTGACATCGGTTGACGTGATATATCGTTTTGCTACTTTCTTAGAACAGTTTTTTATGCATCATCTGATAGTTAAAGGATACAAAAACCAATGTGATGTATGAAAATATACCAGATAAGTACATTTATGCTTCAAATACTAGTTTTATAATTGATAGTATAATTTGTATTTAAGCCGAGCCGTAATGAAAGAGTTAAAAATATAAATTATATCTTTGCCACAGCCTCTGACATAATAAACTTATTCTGTAAGTTTTTTTAAGGGTGCAGGAAAGCATAAAAATATTATATATTTTTGGGTTGTAGTCATCCTGGTGGAGAGTCGACTTTACATGATATTTTCGGTTGGACATTGGAATGCAGAGCTAATGTTGGCCATATAATCGTACTTCTAAATTAAAGTGGGCATAGTGGACGACACAGTGATATTTTTTTTCACATTGTAGACAGTGGAAATTACTCGTACCTCATACATTTATAGCTAAGATGTACCTAAAAATGTAAATTACAAAAAAAAAACATGACATTTTTACACAAAACTGCCTTGGTAAATATAGTGGGCTTACTTTTAATAATTACGATTACCAATAACAACACTATTTTTCCACGTCAATAAGTGTTCGATGTATGGAAAGAAAGACCTGGTTATTACTCTCGAAGTTGATTCTAGACGAACTCCGTAGACTTTCATCTAACTCAAGCGTTTACCGGACACGGAGTTTTCAGAGAATTCCTAAAAGATTTGACCTCTCTTCTTGCAACGCATGTCCATGTGATCCAGGCATGAAAAAGACGGTGAGACACTCTCTCGTGGAGTGCATCATCCATGAGAACAGGAGACGCATTCTATGTTGTCACCTGGGAGTCTCTACCATTTCTTAGGAGGATTTTCCTGAATTTCTGCTTAGTTCTATAGGTCCCTTGCTGTTAAACTTCACCAGGGAAATCGTCGGGGCTACACGAGCGGCTAACGAGGCTGACGTGGAATAGGCTCCTATGTTCTTCAACTATTTCTCAGACGTATATTGTAGCCTTGTGTGTAACTTGCAGGGTTCAACACGCAACCATATATTTTTTTCTATTTTTTTTAAGTAAAAAAAAAGATAAATAATGATAATTATAATAATAAAACTAATTATAGTAATAATAATAATAATAATACTCTTAAGCTCTTATTAAGCTTCTTTAATTGAATTTTTAACAGTTTTCCAAGATTTTGACAGCATTGAACTTCATATTGACAATTCTTTGTGATTTTTATTTTAGTTGTACTACAAGTGAGGCCCTTCATATGATAATAATACATCAGCATTATATTCTTCTATTGGTTCTCCCAGTTACTGTGGCCTTAGTTTTCGATTTTGGAAATGTGACCAAAGAACCGATGCTCTTTTACCTTCAAATCGTTGAGTACCGAGACAAAGCCTGCGCTATTGTTTAACTGCTTTTAGACATAATAAAACGTATCTTCACTCGTGGTAACATTACCAGCAGGAACAACCAGTCTTCGTTACAAGGCTATTGGCCATATATTGCCTAGTCATTCCGTCTGGAGAGTGACCGGACAATGGGGTGTGCATTCCATAGGCGAAGGAACACAGCTCGTTTCACACACCGGTTCGGTATCGCACCAGGTGAGACCTCCTGCGAATCAGAACGGCTCTTTGATTGCCATGAGTTCGATCCCCAGCAGCCTTAAGAATAACACAAAGTCCAAATTGTCAACACTACATATAATTATTCTCAATTGTGAGACTTATCCCATAGATTGCATCATCACACCACGCTCCTCACATCCGCTCCCCTAACTGGAGTATAAGTTCGTCACAAACTCGTATGTCAGCTATCCCAACCGGAACACGGCCGGGTACATTATATGTATATTTCCTGATAATATTTCAGGACAGCGTAACTCCAGAAGCTTGACGAAGTATGAGCTATAGTATTTGCTTTCCTGCAGTATGGACTGTAGTATGGACGATCACCCTCAAATCTCCCCAAGTATTTTACGCAGGAATCTTCTTCTGAGACCCATTATATGGCTGCACTGGCTTTTGGTGAGATGCCAAAATTCACAATGGTAGCACATTAATCATAATTGAAAGTAAACGAATATCGTCCCACCAACCTCACCCGTTTCACGAATCTTATTACTCGTATATGTAATATGTGGGCGGATTTAAGCTTCTCGTGCCGCGTAATCATTTCATCAAATGGCAAGTGTCATAAAATTCACATATGAAATCTCTTCATCACAAGCTGAATATTTCCATAAAAAAGTTAGGTATTAATTTCTCCATCCATTCATTAAGGCAGTGGCGTAACCGTATCACATAGCCGGATGATTTCGGGGTCGGACATATCGCACCCCGACTCGCAGGGGCGGCTCAAGGGATGATCGCAGCCGCCATGGGTGGATTAGGTTTGTTATTGAATTAATGACTTCGATAAACGTGCGGCAGACCGCAAGGTATACAGGACGTAGGGTCTCCGATTCGAACCCCCGGGCGCTGACCATTGTAATTGATACATGGTAATATATACGGTGAATAATCAATCCTACAACGCAGAAATCTAATATGCATCCAACAAATGTATGGAGAATGTCTATTGAATCTGCGGCATAGAGTGAGTAGTCAGACTATTAAGTAAGCAGTTAGGCCGATCTTCTTCTGTGCGACTATTCATTTACATCAAGGGTTTATGATATTTTATTAATTAACCATTTTTAGTAATATGTAACGAACAATGAGGTTCTCAGCGTAATCAAGGAAGATAACTCCTAGTAAGAACCATCTCAGAGAGGCGAGCCCGATGGATCGGTCACATCATGCGCCTCGATAGTCTTTTTCACGACATTGTAGAAGGGATGGTTGAGGGTAGAAACTGCAGAGGGCGCCCTAGACGAGAGTATTTGCAGCAAGTGTTCGAGGACATGAGTTGTAGCTCTTATGCTGAGCTAAAGAGGATTGCAGAGGATCGAGAAGAGTGGAGATCGAGATTTTGCTGTCGCAAACCAATTCACCGGATTGATACTACGAAGAAGACGATTTAAAAAAATAAATGTGTGAGTTGATGTATTTATTTTACGATTTATTCGTGTTTTTCTGAAGCACAAAACGCATAATTTCCAATAAATTATATCAAATAGTATTTTTTTTATTCAATCTTACAATCCTGAATATTCTTCCGTTGATTCGTCTTCTTTCTTAACCACTGATAGTAATTACTAATTACATATCTTTTTCTCGGTTCCTTTCTTAAGCATTTTTGTAGCTACAATTGTTAAAAAAGAGGACTTTCATTGCATACACAAATAAAATGAGCTCATAATCATTGTTTTCCAGTAGGCTGAGGGTCCAGATTTATTTAAACATAAAAATCTAGCTCGAATATTAAAAAACCCTCAAAACCAACCATCTTTAGTGTCTATTTATATTTATATTAAGTTATTACACTTAAATTTAATTCTTCACCTACAAAATGCTAGTCATAGCCTATCAATTAAAATGTAATGGAGGTAGATGAAAGTCGTCTCGTAAACTATCACTCATTGTTATTTGCTGTAATAAATTGATGATGAAGGACGGTCTATGAAATTGGTGGATAACACTTTACATGCATCGCTAGATATCCGCAACACTATCACGATCTGTTTATATTATTCTGGATGTTTTTATGTAAAAATATCATACTTTATACGACATTATACTTTTTTTTTTTAATATTTTGTAACCAACATCAGTCACACACTCCACTGCACTGATTTACAAAATACTCACTTGATTATAATAAATCCAAATTAATTCGCATCAAGCCTAACAAAACACCCGTGTACTTCCTCTCTGAAACATAATATTATGTTTGCCATTAAAAGTTTAAAGTGGCAAGAAAATATATCTCCGAAGAATACAATGCGTCGGCGTCCTCATTCACGGGATATGATATTCAATCGCGGTCCCTGCAGGCTCCGCATCTTCAACAATGGGCTTTCTTCCGCCCCGGAGAAAGCCTCAGCCCTCATCCCTTATTATCTCCGGTTAATTATGTCTCTAGATCAGCCCTAAAGCCCTCACAAACCTAAACCCTGACATGTAGGAGTGGGACGGCTTATCCAAATCTTCGTACAACAAGTTGTTCAGGGGCACTCATTCAGAACAATTCTTTTTGTACTCGGTGCATAGCTCGACCTTCCCAAAAAATCCCTGATGAAATATATAAATATTGAAGAAAACATGATTAACTTTACTTGTATGGAAAATAATCAAGATATCAAAAACTTAAATTAATTATTGAGATTTAATTATAATTTTATATAGAAATTGGATTTCGAAATGCTAGATTTTGTTGCTGCAAACGAATCCACCGGATTGATACTACTACGAAGAAGGAATCGATACACATACAATTTACAGTTCCGACATTTTTCTCATCAATTAAACGGAGAAAAATTAATGTCAGAGGCGAGGATTTGAACCACGAAACATTGCAACCATGTTCAGTTTTTTACCCAACGGCCATCTTACACCGCTTAGCGAGTAGAGTAATTAACGTATATTGTATTATTGATGCGTATTATTTACATTTATAGATAGTGCTTATTATAAACTACGAGGATTTGATTTAAAAGGATTTAATCAATAGTTTTTTCACATTTTTTAATGTCAATTTATTTATCAAATGTACTCTCTTCATCTCGTCTTAAATACAAACTGTATAGAAAAAACTTTTTCTTAATATATATTTAATCGTGTCGGAAACAACGGGGTCAGATCCTGTCTGCCCGGAAGTGGGCGACGTCGATGGCGTTACTCCCGGCCATCATCAAGATCTTCCTGGGTGCAGCTACTCGGACACTCCATTCAGTTGGTCCGCTGTAAAACTGCCAGGCTTTCATTTGTGTCCTCGACTTGCATACTTCGGGCCGAAGTCTGTCCAGGGGCTAGGTCCTCTTTCGAGGCAATCCCAAATTATTTTTTGTTAATTATACACTGACATTAAAATCATTCATTTACTTGTGTGCAAATGTTTCTTGATTACTTTTTTGTTTGTAAATAGCTTTTTTGGTGGTCTTTCGAATATATTTCAATCTTTTTATGTTGTATTTTATAAACCATGAAGATTAATAGCAATATTCAACAAGCGATACATGCTAATTCACAGCAAATACTATAACTTTATCATTAAAAAATAAAATATTACATTCACTATGTATAACTATGCAAGTAATGTTGTATATTACAAAAATTAGTACTACTTCTAGGCCTGGGTGCGTGAATATTACCTAAAATTTAGTATTATTTCCCATACACGTTACAAAGATGGTGTATTGTTGTCGAATCGTCCCATGCCACTTCCAGTTTTCCGTCAAGCCTCCCCTACCGTGTAATTCCCAGTTCTGCTGTCAAAGCACCTTTTTTATTCACTTTGACGCAAATTCCTAACAAGTGAATTAAGAACCAATTTTTATCGCGTCATAAAAAATCAAAGGTCGGAGAAAATCAAGGTTTAAGAATAAAAAAAATGAAAAAAAATTAAATCACTCCTTTTTTATTTCTTTTGCAGTTAACGTTTTATATAAGTTACCAAAAAATATATTTCAGCTTAATTTTCAAACCAACCTAGGTATAATAACCCTAGATTCAAAAATTTGGTAATTATCACAATTTTTTTCTCAGCTATCACTCCACACTTAGCTTCAAAGAATATAAATGGAAAATAGAAATCAGCGTCTGAAAATATTATTTTGTTAGTGTTAAAATTTGGCTGAAAACTTCGACTTTCTGTTGATATTTGTGTTAAGGCTAGGAAAATTTAGGCTAACACAATAAGCTCAATTTTTTATAAAGAAAAATTTACATCCTGGAGAGATCTATAGTATATCCTCTGAACAAAGAAACATAAATGCAGAAACAGTATTACAAAGCTTACCGAAGCCACATTACAGAAAGTAATTATAGATTATCCTTGAGATATTTGATGTACAGTCAATCTTCTCATAAAGATTTTATAAGATCGGAAGATCAATCCAAAGCTCAATTGATCCATTTTGTCTTAAAGAGCGACTTTATCCGATACACGTCATTTTAATACTTTGTAATAAAATATTAAATTATGATATTGCGGGGTGGTAAGAGAGACCAATCACAGCGCGGATGGTCGCGCAATGATTACTCGATGAGAAAGGCTTCGTTTTTTCAATCAGATCTTTTTCCGGGGTAGCACGCGGCCATTGTGCGTACCCCCTCAAATACGCAGCTACGCATTGTGTTATTTGAGTCAATGTTACAATGCAATAATGTGCCTAGCGACCTATGAAATAAAAAAATGTATTTAAAAACTTTTGATGATACTATATATTATTCTTTCTTAATATATCCGTTTTCTAGCTCGTCAGCTTACATGCGCAGCTGAAAATTATCAAGTTAAATATTTTATGGCATTTACTCCCTACAAAAATATGTTATACTCAAGAAAACACCATAAGCCCTTAGTATTCTTCTTCGTAGTATAAATCCGGTGGATTGGTTTGCAGCAACAAAATCTTGCATCTCGATCTCCACTCTTCTCGATCCTCTGCAACGCTCATTAGCTCAGCATAAGAGCTACAACTCATGTCCTCAAACACTTGCTGTAAATACTCCCGTCTAGGGCGCCCTCTACAGTTTCTATCCTTAACCATCCCTTCCACAATGTCGTGAAAAAAATCATCGTGGCGCATGATGTGACCGATCCATCAGGCTCGCCTCTCTGAGATGGTTTTTACTTAACTAGTAAGAACCTTAGTATTAAACTATTGAAAATAGTTGTAAATAGTTAATTAATAATATATTTATTTTATCTCAAATATAGCTTGTGCTCTAATATATAATTTCTGTGATTTATAGTATTCAAATAAATATAATTTTATTTTTATTCTTTGCATCAATTTTAAAATGCATTTCAAACATTAAATTAAAAAATACCGTGGCTGTATCTAAAGTGAAAGATTCTCCAGTTGTTCACGTGTTAAAACGTTCTGATGGATGTAGCTACATAACTAAAAAATAATTTGAAAGTATGCATGGAGGTAAAGAAGAAGTAAAGGAACCGTGGTATTACAGCAAATGAATAAGCAGTGTGATGGTGATCTGTGTGGTACATGTTTTAATATAAATAGGTACAAAATATTTATCTCCTTAACAACTTCATTGTGATTGAATTTTTCGCGTTCAAAAAACGTTCGTTTGCGAAATTCAAATTAATTCAACATTTGGAATTCAAAATGAGAGTATTTATCTAAGTAGTCAGGAATCGTGCTACATTTTTGTTTAGCTACCAAAATCCTCATGCATTCATGTCAACTCAATATTTTTAAGTTATGCTTATTATGGCGTCATTTTGAAATGTTTTTTCAATGTTTAGATGGATAAGTCAGATAGCTACGAGTAACATGGTGTTTGCTGGTTATAAAATCCTTTTTTTTTTGCGGAAATGGTAGAGAGGTATTTACTGTCAATAGTTCAAACAATGCACACAGCTCCCATTTAAAGTTCACCCCAGCTCGCTTGTGAACTTTTTGTTGCTTTTCAATGTTTTTCAGCATTGTTTCAGGCGCAAAAGCTGTACCGGATTATAAGCGGAAAGTTCAGCCGAGCTTTTGTAGCGTTTCAACTTTCATTGCGAGCTTTTTCATTCTCATTTCAAAATGAAATGAAGCGCCCAATGCTTGCAACGATTCACTTTGTTTTCAGAATTCAATCAAAAATGGTGCTTATTTAACTATTTGATTAACTCTGTAGCTTATGTTTACATTCCATAACTTACGAGTATTATATCAAGAACATTTTTTTTCATTATTTATTAATTTAAAAAAATGTATTACGTGTTATGAACTACTTTGTTATCTGTCCTTTTTGATGTATAATGAAAAAACACATAGGAGATTATTCTTGCCATTTGAGAACAGTTTTACTCTTGTTGTCAAAGTGGTGGTCATGGTGGTTTAAACTTATGAAACGACTTTTGTCTACCACTTATTTTATTAATAAGCCTTGAAAAGCTTTTTAACAGATAAAGAATCCATCTCACACTTACAATGTATTTAAATGGTAATTATAGATATTTGTAAACTGTTAAAAAAAATAACGTTATTTAATTTTAAATATTAAATCTTAATAATAGTTTTTAAGCGTCGCAGAGAATCGATTTTACAATATCCCATATGACATTCGACCACTTTAACCTATCGGTTATGTCCGTAAGAAATTGCATTAAATACGTTATTACTTTATCATTATAAACATTTAATAAATTCATTTGTAAGAACCCCATAAAAATGTTTAGGCTAACTCATTATTACACTCATTGTGACTTTACACAGGTAAATCAACTCTATTTCTTATTTTAATAATTCGATTTTGTGAAATATCACAGTAATACAAATATAAATGAACTAGGTATTCGTATTCATTTCTCCTTTCAATTCCTTCATATATAGAATACTTGTGTAGTAAGAAGATATTTTAAGCTGTTAATGTGAATCTCCTACAGTATCTTTTTCTCAGTGTACTTCTCCTCAACTGTTCTGAATTACAAATTCTTTTGAAATATTAAAAACTTTCAATTATCTTTCTTATTCATTAGTCAATACGTATTTAAAATCGATTAAGATCGAATTAAAATTAAAATCTAGCAAAGCTATAAAAATGTATATTATTAGCACACATTATTATTCATGAAACGGCAATGTTATGATTCAAGTGCGTCTATATTTCGTCTCCCCAACTGCGCGATGTCTTCACACCCGTTCATTTTTAAAGATTATCTTTTCTGTGACACAATGCCAGTCACGGGAGCAATCTCCCTTTCACTCGAACAGACAGTCGCGAGTGTTTACTCTGAATGAATGTTTCATATATAACTGTGCATTCTTTTTCGATTAGCATACAACATTATTTTGATGCATTTGTGTTACATGTCGCATGAAAACTGAAGAGATTTACATGTTTTTAACATAAAAATTAATGATATTACATGTATCTACAGTTATTTCCGTCATTCTGAAAGAGATGCATTTTATCTCTTATTCTTTCATACCCGTAGTTTTATCATAGTCTCAATAATTGGCAGCCATAAAATCAGCTGCTGTGATCCTAGACTGATCCCAAGTCTTCTCTGCAATTGAATCTCTAACAAGTAGACACCTTCTCTGAATATATCATACAGTTCAGCAGTATGGTGGCAAAAATGAAAGGTAGCTACGGATAATTATCTGGCCTTTTTTGTAGTTTTAAGAATATGAAACCATAAATAAATAGTCAATTAATGGATTCTACATATACAGTACATGAATACTTTTTGAAGACAATTTTTTTTAATTCAAAAGCTTTTTGATTTAAAATATATAAGTCATTCATTCACTTATGTAATTTGATTAACTGTCTATTTTAAATGTCTCGTAGGATAAATTTTTAAGCGGTCGGCTTAATGTCAGATCGGCGAATTGATTTGAGTCAATTATCAGGAGACTGTGTTGCGTACTAGTCGTAGATTGAACATAGATGTTTGGTGTTTGACTGTTCAACATTCACTGATACGTTTTTGAAACATTTTAAATGGGCTTAGTGATTAGCATCCCTGACCAGAATTATCTTATGAATTTGGCTTTTTTTTACAGTAAGTTTTAACATTAAAAATTATCGCATAAACGATTTCAATTCTGATTACCTAAACGGCACTTCACTGTTTCATCATGGAGTATATAAGTGGGAAGAGGATGCCTCGGGGCAAACACACCCGGACCGCAAAAGGGGAGAGATTTGTAGAGTGGTAGAGTTCACACTCGTGTAAAAATCAATGATTCAATTGTGTTTTTTGCGGCTCGCCACACTGCCCCCCGCAACATCACTCTGACGAGGGGGAGAGCCAAATCTCATAGAAACAAATCTGCGGCAAAACGAGATCCGAGTCACCCCACTCTACCCCTCAGCTTATTCCGTATACACACATGAATGAGAATACCGGCAGACGGCTATACGGAAATCGCATATTTTGATTAAACGATGCTTGCAACTGTAAGTATGGCTAAGCGCTAATACGCCAGCAGTCTTAGACGCTTAGAGAAAAAACAATTGCCTACCAAGCAAGATATAGTAGTTTTGATACCCCAATGAAGTTTAAATCACCGGTAAATAAAATCGTAAAACTTTCACCTGTAAAATGACAGTTAAACTGTTCATATTACAGATAAAGTGGCGATAATTTGCGACGACCATATGTTCTGTATATGGCACGGATATAGAAAGCAGAAGTTATAAAAATTGGTGCTAAGCAAAAAACATCCCGTCTACACCACCAATATGAGTTAAAAAGATATATGAAATCGTGATCCGTATTATCAATAAATTGTTACACCTTCTGGAGTGTGCGCTGTGTTCGAGTAGCTGCACCCAGGAAGACCTGATGATGGCCGGTAGTAACTATTACTAAATTCTAAAATTTAGCATGATCCTTGAATTTTTGACTTTATAAAATATTTTTACTATAATTCAGACTTATATAAAAGTTACAATACAAATCACTGAAAGAAGATACATGCTTTTAGTTATTTTGGATAACATTTTAACCATTAAAGAATCTAAAACATACAATAAGTTATGTAAATACAATTATTTGAGTGATTGAAAATCATGTTTTTTTATAAAAGTTTCGTTAATGTAGATAATATTATCTTTTTTTTTCAATATTTTTAGCATTCACTTTGAGATTCATTATAAATTATAAATATTTGATATATAAAAATACCTGAAAGACACACCCCCACCCCCACCCCCTATCCTATACAAAACGGGTTAGACCACTTGCGAAATACTATCGAAGCTCAGTTATTTCTTAACTTGATAAGGATTGAGAAAGGCTACGAGTTAGTCGAAACTGCTCCTAATAGAGAACTTATCTTACGTGATCCATGTAAAATCAAGGTTAATAATAATTTTTTTATAATGATATTATCTATTCACCAACAATTTTGATAATAAAATGTTATTAAAAATAATGGATTAGTTTCCCGCCAACGAGTGTTTATAGATATTTGTTACATCTTGTGCAATTATAAAAAAAACATTTTTATTTTAAGCTCCTTCGAGTATCGAACCCGCAATATTCCGCATGGTAGTTAAGTGTCTTAAATGTACGTCATACCCCTCGATCATACCCTTCAACCATAAACCTCTGCAATGCCCCTTTGTTAAAAGGTTTGAAGTCGAGATTTTACTGCGCTTTTTATTTATTACTTTATTGGACGGTTCAGAATCCCACAGACCGGGTAATCTCAGGTGTTTGGTGACTTTCTTTCTATATAAACCTATAAATTCGCCGTCATAGCCTATTAACTATATTAAGCAGTAGATTACTTAAACATTTTCGTTTGATAACAACGTGTTGGAAAATACTTAAATTATATAACTATTGATTAAAGTATAGCTTAAATTTGTAATTTTAAGACTTTTATTTTACACTTGTACTATACAAATAATATATATAAATTGATTCGCAAAAAAAGTGTAAATTATAAATAATGTTTTTACACTGTAACGAAAATATTTCTTTTTTTACATATCTTCATGAGTAATTTTATAAAAAATGTATTGCTTATCTTCTAAACGTTATCACTATTTGAAAATTAGATATCGTTTTTCCGTTTCTTTTTAAATGATACTTTCGGCATTAAAATTCGTTTGCATTTCTACCATGAAAGAGATCATACGTAGGGATCTTTTATTCCTACACACAATATACTCCCGCATTGGGGATGTTGCATTAATAGGGGAGAGTGGGGTATTTGAGACCGCAGGAACAAATCTGCGGCAAAGCGCCATCTCTATTCACCCCAGGCTCCCCCACCGAAGCTCGGAATCAGAGCTTTTAGCTTTGGTGAATTTTTGGGGAGCTTATTCGTGTCAGAATTAATTATGAGGTATCTGTGCCACCGTTTAATATCAACGAAACTATTCATGTCAATTTTTTTCCATCCACATCTGAATTACTTATAACGGCTTTACCTATAATGACAATACATTTTTGAAAAACTCAGAGTTGAAATGTTTGAAAATTGATTACAGTAACTATTTTTTTTGATAAACTTAATCATTTTCTCCAAAATAAGAAAAAAAGTGATTTTCGCTTAATTAATGATAAAAGTTATTTAAAAATATATATCAGTCAAACAGATGAGGAATATAATAATTTTCATAGACCTATGCGATAGTATTGGAAAATTGGAATTATGTGAGAAGTATTTTTATAGCTCAGTATATAATTAAAATATCAAATAAACTTCTATTATTAAGGGTTAAGAATCTGTTTAGGGCTCAGAAAAATCATTTGTACTTTTAAACTAATAATACGTATTCTATTAAAGAAACACGTATTCTTAAAATTTCTTTCTTATTTTTTAATTATAAAGTTTTATCATCTAGCTCAAAGCTTATGTTGTAAGTTAAAAGCTGATTGGTTTGTTGATATAAACTCAATTCCAAAATTCACACCGCAAGACAGACATTCATTATCCAATAAACATCTTAATGTAACAATAATTATTGTTTTTTAATGAGAATTTTTAGCTTTTATTAACAATTAAAATAGTGAAACTCTACAATTACATTTGCGATTTTATATTAAATTGATTTTGATTTAAATTTGTATGAATGTTTGTAATTTTAATTCTCAAAAAACATTTTACTTCTGGTTTTCAAATTCCACACTAATAACATGTTAATTTTTCAATATAAATAATCGTAGTCCATTAGTTACAGTGACTGCTTACGGATGCAATGATTCCAGGTTCGAATCCTGTTCAGGAATCCAATACATAAATTAATTTACAATCTTGATCTATACGACATTATCTTTTGAACTAAGACTAGTATAATTTATTACCAAATATTCGTGTTATTATTTAATTATTAAAACAAATGGCTACCGTTGAAAAAGCGGTTTTTTTATATATTAAATAATTAATTTATGTCTTTGAAATCGTGAGTTGGCCATTTTTCTTTTAATTTCAAATGACAACAGTAGTTGCTCTGCGTGTGATAAAAATGTTTATTTTTTTAAATTGAATTTATGTTGTCATTTTTTAATTTGATATTATTAATAACATCACGTTGCTAGTTCGATATTTAAGAAATAGTAAATTGTCAAAAAATACGCAAAATAAATCTGTTTTCACTGTTACTTGGAAGTCTATTGTTATTATACTCGTATGTTAATTCATTTTTTCAATGTTTTCAGCATTTGCTTTGAGATGCATTATCATTTTAAAATATTGATTTATTTACATTGTTTTAACATGGATCACGTAAGATAAGTTCTCTATTATGAGACTGCGGTTTCGACTAACTCGTAGCCTTTCTCAATCCATCACCTTAAGTTAGAGTTATCTCTTAACAAGTGATGGATTGAGAAAGGCTACGAGTTAATCGAATCTGCAGTCTCCTAATAGAGAACTTATCTTACGTGATCCATGTAAAAACAAGGTATATTAATAAATATTTGTATTTATTAATTAATCATTAAAACTTTTATCAGAAATTGATTATTAATTTTTTACTCAATGCAAGGCCTCAATGCCTCCTTCCATCAGGGGTATAATTTGTAGTCTAATTTTAATTCCAACAAGATCTCTATATTTGGTAGTTATACTTCCGAATGATCTCTTTCCTTCGATACTTCCAATGATTATGGTCCTTTCAAGATTATATTGAATAAATAATTAAATATAATTATAAATAAAATAACATTATAGTTTTTATTATTTACATTCGCGTATTTCTTCGAGTGATTTTGTCTGCTATGATATTAGAATTGGTAGCATAAAAAAGTCAACAAATATCAAAACCGTGAATTTACCTGTTCGCATCGGTACCCAACATATGCCGTGTAAGATTCCTCTACCGTTGATATCGGTTGCCGTGATATATCGTTTTGCTACTTACTTAGATTAGTTTTTTATGCATCATCTGTTAGCTAAATGATGCAAGAACCAATGTGATATATGAAAATAGACCAGATAAGTACATTTATGCTTCAAATACTAGTTTTATAATTGACAGTATAATTTGTATTCCACCGAGCCGTAATGAAAGGGTTAAATAAGGGGCAAGTGCTAATACATTTACGCTAAGTTACCTTTATTAGCCGTGTGACGAATTTCTTTCATTGCCAAATAGTCACTGAATGTGTTTTACGTGTATGTTCAACGCAAGTATCTGTACAGTCTTCTTACAAATTCTTGTTTCGAATCCGCTCTACGATTGGATTATGGAGAGTGATAAAAGACCGGGGCTTGAAAAATGCAGGTTACCACTCACTAGTTGAAATACGGGGATATGTTGGGATACAATGAGTTGAGCTAGAAGAGATGTGTGCTTGAGTATGCATTTCTTTCGGCTAGTGCGCGGCGTGTTCAGAAATCCTGATATTTTGTTAGAAATCGTTTTGTTTGTCCGTGAAAATTATTTAAGGAAAGGACGGCACAGATTGTTTGTTCTTCCTAGAGGTAATACTAACCTGCCAGAGACTATTCCTCTTGGGAGAGTGATCAGACTGTCTAACTTTATCGCCTCGAATATTGATATATTCCACTTGAGAGAAGCCCACTTTTGACATGAGATTTTATTTATCGCAGTAATTTCGTGGAGTTTAGCGAGCTTCGGGACTTTTTAATAGTTATTTTTAATAACAGTAAATACCTAATTGTTTCTCTTGTATTATTTCAGGATCGTATTAAATATATTTGTGCTTGTAATGTTTCTGAAAGAAAGAAATTGAATATTAAAATTGAATTTTAAAATTGAATACTAAATGTTCTCCGCCACAACCTGACAGACGTATTGCGAATAATACATGTAATAAAAGTATGTTGACTGATTGCGAAAAAAATTTCCTTTTTCATTTCCCGATAATTAAGTGATTGAATATTTTTTATACTTGTTACCTTAAATTTAATAAGTATTTTGGTTATGTGCAGTTATAAAAAAACCACTGTTGGTTCACTTGTGATTTGTTTAGTTTTCTCTGCGACATTCGTAACACGGTATGAATAGTTTTCAAACAAATATTTTTTTAATGTTGTTTGTTGTTCTGTTTGTACGCTTGTCCCCTCGTGAAGCACGTGGGGCGCACGTGCTCTGCCTGTTATCAGTAGCCACCACAGCAGCCTCTGTCTCTGATCTCAAGGGTCTCGGGTTCGAGGGTGTACGACCTGCTTGCTAACAAATCCTAATCGCTAATTCGTCAAGAATGTGAATTCATCAAATCTTCTTCTTCTTCGTGTTAGCGACGTTAAATTATTTTTTCCCAGTATCTGGCAACATCGATAGCTCGCGTGTTGCCCAGCATGGATGTATTTGTGTAAATACATAAACTAGAATATCTCTGCACGTCGACAAAGATACTTTATCTGTGAATTATATAATAATTATATATAATAATATGTTACAGACTACAATTTGTCAATTTTGCACTGTTCAATTTAAAATATATTTTTTTAATATGAAAAAGATTAAGTTACGAATTATAGAGTTAACGAGTAAATAGAAAATAATGAATTTTGTATATACTCCAAAAGAGAAAATAGACCGTATTTAACCTCTCCTCCCCGGTGATGTCTATCGACTACACATTGCTTGTAATAACTTAAATATCTCTGTAAATATAATACACACAGGGTTCAAATTTTAGGTATTCCTCCTTAATACATTTACGTATTGAAAAAAAAAAATATTTATAACAATAGGCACTCATCGGGAGCAGGAAATATTTTTCTAAAATCCGGAATAAATTCACCATTACAATCAAGACGCGTCAACTGTCATGAATCATTGGACCTGTCGGAATCGTGTGCGAAAATACAATTAAAAAATACCCAGATGAGGCGGCATCTATACTCCTCACTCTCGCTGACGTACTAATATGAGTGAGCGAGACGGAGAACCTCAGTTCCGTCAGCTACTACCTCAGTTGGGCCGGTTTATCGATGCCTCGACAGGCAAACTAATGTTAGTAGCTCTCGGAAGTTCACGAGGCAAGCTGCGTCTGGCCGTTTGAGGTCTTCGTCTGACGTTTTTCATGTTTTTAGCTATTAAATGTCAATTATTACTGCTTATTGACATCAACTATTGTAAAATTAAGCGATATCTTTGAATATTTTAATTTTTTCGAATTTCTACTCATTTTATTCACTTTAAATCAGAATGTGTAATGAGCTGACACCATCGGAACGCGCGGAAGTTTTTAGCATCGTAAAGCGAGGGTTAATAAATAAATACGTCGTACATTTCATCAATAATTGTTTTACGTAGATACTCGTAATAATAAATATAACATTTAAATTCTTAACATAAAAACACTTTAAGATGACATACAATCGTCTACACCCATAACTTTTGTAAGCTCCACCCATCCATTTATTACACTACATGATTTTCTATTGTTATTATATTTCTATATTTCTTACGTAGTTCATCCAACAGTATATTTGTACACGTGGAAAACTGATCAAACTTTCATTAAAAGCAAAACTATGGTTTACTGCAATTGAACTAACAGAGCTCATAAGAAGTATTTGGCGTTAAAATAATTTAAATTGATCATAAAGTGAAAGTTAAAAATATAAATATTATGATAGCTGAAACATTTCAATAATTCAATTTTGTAAAATATTTTGTCTGCCTCCTAGAGATTGGAGGTGTTTATCGTTGTCCCCGTTATATCGAAATTATAAATAAGCATCAGTATCGGTATAGTAGCAGCTCTGCTGTATCAATGCTACGGTGCAGCTTTTGTCGATATCGGCAGATTACCGCCTGGCGTAGAGGCCTGAAGAGGCTTCGAGAGTACGACCTATTTGTCGCGCACTTAGCCGACCCCAATACACAGCCACTCACTTACTTAGGGCCGCCAACTAAGAAAATACTCATTTAGAGATTGTTATTTAATATAAATCCATTAGGAGAATTATCAGCAGACGGACGCTGTCAACATCTTTCAAAGTCGGGGTCGTCGCGACTTCGATGGAGTCTCTCATGGAGCCTGAAGTGTGGTCTGAAAGGACCATCGTTCAACCCTGGATACGTGTAAGACGAAAGAATCGCAGTGGACAGTAGTTGAAACCAACTTGAGTGAAGATATTGACATATTTGGTGTAATATTGCTTCAGATTCAGTGCTGGTGTGGGCGGATACGAAATGTTGGACGTTTGATTTTGTGACATTAATGCCATGTTATTTGTGTGTCGACCATGACTTATAACATGGTTTTTGCTGTCACAAATCCTATTACTACTATTTGCGCTGCGTATTCTGACACTTGTTCTGAGTGTGAGGTCATTGACACTAAATATGTCAATACATTTACATCTTCACATTTACGTTGGTACTTCAATAACGAATTAAAATTGCATATTTTGTAATGTCATTGAAGGAAAAGTTTTTTTTTAATACAGTATAAAAAAGTATTGGGTACATTTGTGTATATTACAGTTTTTCATACTATAGTTTTTTCAAATTTATTTTTTATCATTTACTGTAAATAGATAGTCAATCATATTCAGAATACATGCTCGTATATAAGAAAGGTCATCGGTAACTAAACGAACATAATCAATATTTTAAAGATCTCAGTTTTCATCACAGTTTTTTCTTAGCCTTTATTTTATTGGAATTTCTTCCCCGGCGAATACTCGTACGTACATTTATCGACCCTGCAGATAACCTTGCAAAGTCAGTCAAAATATCAGAGAGAAAAAGAAATTTGCCACGCATGGTGCAACCCTAAAGCTACAGTTTCAAATCTGGCCGTAAAAGCCTTCGAAATGAAATATAATTTTCTTATTCATTTTATGTACATTTTTCGCTCGCTAAAATGCTAGTTAAATTCACATGTTATATTTTTCCTGCAGTATTCTTATTACATGTTCCAATCAGGTCCACCTTCGCCTCTTGATCGAGTGACTAGTATGGTAGTCTGCCTTGTCCGCTTTCCCGCCTCGTCATTTCTCACAAAGTTAAACCATAGTATCACTAATATTTAACGCAGAGACTTACTTTCAAATCCCATTATACGGCTGTATTGGGTTTTTGTGAGATGCCAAGATTCACAGCCATAATAAAGAATAGGAACAATAGAGGCGCTGTATATCCGTCACTTTTTTAGCATAAGCTATAGGTTCCTTTTCTTCAAGCCCCCAGGCTTGCGCCTTTCAGGAAACTATGCATAGAATCTACTCGGCAGAGTTGACATGGGATAAGGCGAAGACTATGGCGGCTGACAGAGATTTGTGGCAACAGTTTGTGTACGCCTCTATTTAGGGTCGTGGATATGGTATGACGATGATGATACTTTTAAATATACCGATGTCGTAGCCCTATGATCCTTTACGGTAGGTTCTTACTTCGCCCTACTTAGCTTCTTAGCCTTCCCCAGGGCGCTTTTGTTCATCACCTCAGGCAAGTGACAATACGTGATAAAGATCGGAAAATGTCAGGGTGCAAAGATCGTGCCTCCAGCTCACAAGATAAGTTGCTTCAAGGATCTCGTCTTCGTGCCTCTCACAAAGGATAAAGTCGACCATGAGTGATCTGAAGTGGAAAAGTGATCAGTCGAATTATTATATTTTATTTTTCTTCTTTATCGATTCTAAAATTCAGGTGTTAAAATTTCACATGATGAAAATATAACTCATTAATTGAATAATCTAGAACACATAAAGCAATTGACAATGAATCAGATTTAATTAATGAAATATTTAATGCTTAATTCACATATTTAATACATATTTAAATTTAATTAATTTAATTTTACTAATAAATATAATAGTTTACGTAGTCATGTATCATTTAAGCATTAAATAGGTTAATAACTTATTTTATTAATATATACCAACATTACATATATATTTAAAATATAGCAACACTTATTTGCTTACAAAGCTCTTAACCCCTTAACTGTTCTAAGCTTCACCAGTCAGTATGCTTATACTCCTTGGAACTGATGAAACATTCATTAACGGTAAAGCTGTAGTCTTCCAGCAAGTCATTAAATAGTGTTCAGTGTGAGGAATGATTTATTTCTCCATTTAACAAGATATTTCATTTGCATAAGTAAAAGTAAAAGTAAAAATAAATATATTAATCCCACAAGAATAAACCAAGATTGCGACTAAATATGGTTATCCTGAAAAGAGCTGAAAGGGATAGAATAAAGAGAAAAACTATACGAGTTTGAATGATTTTTTTGTCAATTATTAGGATACGACGTAATCGAATAAATTACCCAAATATCCCGTATATAACGTAATAACTTAGTTCTTAGAGTAAAGCATAAGGATATTATTATTTTATATACAGAGGTCAAAGTTGTCCGTGTTATTAAAAATCCGAGTATACCTGTATGTTTTTTGGTGGTTTATTTTCCGCCCCGAAATAAAAGCTGGCGCTGCCGGTCTTCCGGTCGACCGCCGTTTCAATGTCGCCACAACCTGCGCCACTTCCGGATCCGGAAATTCTTCGGGGGAGGTTTCACGGGAGCTTTCCAAAGCTCTTCCCTAACTTTGAATAACACACAACACTCAAATATGAATAGGAAATTGAAAAAAAATGCTATAACTTCTTGCAATGAATTTATGAAAAAAAATCAACCGTATTACTGGCTGGGACATTGGATTAGGCTTAATCCTTTGATTAGGGAGGTTTTTTTTTTATGTAAACGCATGCAGGAGAGCACACCCGGTCAAGACCAGTGCACTCTATGACGTTTAATCCACAAAGGTTTTTTTTATTATAAAAACTGTTTTAAAATTTAAAACTCTAGCATTACTTGAAGTACAATCGACAACATAATTTATTCGATAAAAAATTAAAAATGTTTATCAAGCGTATTGGAAGGTCTCGTCTTTAAGCTGAAACTCCTGTGATGTATTGAGGTAATCATTATCTACGTTTGGTAGAGGATATGTTACACTAAATGTTTAATTATAATCTAGGATTACGTTTATTGATGAGATAATATTTACCTCATATTAATAGTCAAAGCCACATATTTTATACTCGTAATAATATAAAATCTAACGATAATTCTCGGTAGAATTCCATAACATTAAATAAAATTAAATAATTCTATATAATTTATTCGTGAAACGTTATTTTTTGCAAATCAAATTAAAAAAAAAAACCTTTTCGCATAAAAGTGATCAGGGCATCACGAAAGCGAGAGGGTAAAGTGAAATCGTTCCCCGTCGGTTATTTGCATACATTTGTTTGGAAGCGCCGCTTGTCCGGCTGCCGTATCACCCCAGCGTCCGCCTGCTGCCCTGATACACTCTGCTCTAACTTTTGACATTACACCCTCCGCTCTCCCATCTATCTCCTCGGTACTGACCGTCATCCGGGACGCCGTGTTTATTCGGAACAATGCCAATGATGTACCCTGCCACAATATGCCTACCCATATTCATTTATCTTCTCCTAATACTTTCGTTTTTGTATTTTTTTAATAACTGTTTTTTTTTATAAATGTGAATTTTAGTCTTTATGATGAATGAAGAGGTTAAAGAACCGACACGGCCACGTTCAAACTTTGACCAAAGTCTCTATTGTCGGTCAAGGCACCTGGTAGACCTGGTGGAATTCATCAGGAGAGTAGATATAAGTCCCCGGGCTATTACCGTCCCGAAACGCCATTGGAAATTATTATATTTATAAAAGGTTTTTCATTCAATTTTCCTTAGTTTCTGTTTTTGGCATATAGTTATAAGAAAAAGCAAGAATATTTCATGCTTTATAGTTCTGGCAATAATATTATTTTCAATGTTAGTTGTTCTAAGTCTTACTGTTTTTTTAAGTACTTAGAAAATACTAGTTTATTCAATATTACCAAATATTAATATGTACTATAAAACAGATTTGGCCTTTCGTATACTCATATTTTATAACGCCAAAACAGTTACATTTTTTTTCTACAAATACGAAACCAAGGCATTGTGTGTGTTATTAACCTTCTAAGTAGAACAAATTTTCACCATCCACGTGAAGTATATCCCATCTAGATCTGTTGCATGAGAAGGTGTTAAAATATCTTAATCTGCTTAATGTGTACTTTCGTATCCACTCTACAGAAATAAAAAGGTTGCCACAAATTGTCACACTTAATTCTGTCAGCTGCCTTGGCCCTCGACTCATTCCAAATCAGCTTTGCATCCAAAATCAAACGCATTTTTTTTATAATTTATATTTCAATAATAAAGAGCCCGGGGCTCAAAGAAAATGCAGCCGTAGTATATGTTCCCCCTCGACGTCCATATTCCTGCCATACTTACTATATATTCGTCCCTTGAATGACTTTAGGATAAAAGTTTGCAAAATATATTATCTTTTTCATTGCTCAAAAGTTGAACCATCGTACCCCTAATATTCGGCGCTGGCACTCCTCCTCTTGAAAGTAATTATACGAATACATTACCTTTTGAATAATCGTAGCAGCTGCTTACTGAAATAATAACTTTATTATTTTGGTATTGCGTAGAGCAAAATTGTTGACCGTTTAATTTTTTTGTCAGTTTCAGGGGTCAAAGGTCAGAGCCACTATTTTCCAGTCAGTCGATGGGACACAATGGTCAATTTACATATGAAATAATTCCCATTGTTACCGAAACATTTAAATGTGCCGCTTGCGTTTCCCTGAACGTAAAAATATTTCGATATTTAAGCGAAAAAAAATGCTTTTGCGCTTCTTCTACCAAAATGCACGATAGGTTCTCGTACATCTGTCTTTAATCGCCGAAGGATTTTGCCCAGAGATCGAATCTATTGCCTATCATGCCAATAGTCGCCGTTAGATTAACGACAATGCAAAGTATTAAAAAAATATATGTGAGTTTTATATAATACCCATCACAGGGATTGAGACTGATTCCTGTTATTTAAATGTCGTAGCATACGTCCATCACCGTCCATCCACTGCTTCTCTTTTAAAAACAGACGATGTGTGATTGCCTGTGGTCAATGATCTTAACGAATCAACACTCCATTTTCTAATCTAAAATATTATGTCAAATCACACAATTCAATTATTAAAATTCAGCTACATATATATTTACAGGAGCGCCAAAAAATGCGCTTCTTCTTTGTAGTACCAATCTGGTGGATTGGTTTGCAGCAACAAAATCTTGCATCTCGATCTGCACTTTTTTCGATCCTCTGCAATCCTCTTTAGCTCAGCATAAGAGCTACAACTCACGTCCTCGAACACTTGCTGTAAATACTCCCGTCTAGGGCGCCCTCTACAGTTTTTACCCTCAACCATCCCCTCCACAATGTCGTGAAGAATACCATCGTGGCGCGTGATGTGACCAATCCATAGTTCTTATTGTTGGTTGGTATTGTTCACCCTAAAAATAGCGGAATGGAAACATTAGAATAAATTTCAAAAACCTGTACGATTTTATTTATAACAATCTTTCGAATCGTTTCGCTCATGACTGAGTGTCGTGGCATCAATGAGCTTGCATGAGTATATCACTTTTTTATGCTATTTAGATGAAATAATGTGGTGATTTTCTAACTTCTTCGACATCTCAGTTGTAGGCTGATTTTTTTAAATATTGAACACAGCTTGACATAGCTCTTTTAGGTTGATGCCGTAAAGCCTCGAAAAATGATCTTTCGTATCTTAAGTTTGTTCGCTCGCCTGACATGCACATCTAATAATGTTATTTTTAATTATATAATATTACGCAGGCGTTTACATACTTTATTTTATTTGTTATGACAGTTGCTCCATTTCATGTTGGTACAACTGTCATCTTTAATTTGCTTTTTTGCCACGAGCATTGGTGGCACGGCATGTCACAGTGTTCGGCAGTTGTCGGTTACGAGTCGATCTAATAATAATATTAAAAATAATTGCTTTCCTTGTATATATTTTTTGCTTAGCATTGAATGTCTCATGGTCTGCACAGTTGCTCAATAAATTTCGTCGGTCATTTTGCCAAATGTTATAATTTATTTATTGCAGCTTCACAATATGACGTTAAAAAAACATAAGTATGACGGCACAGTCACCATTAGGGTGTTCCAAAGGTCTGTTGTGGAACGGGCCCCTCAGATTTTTTCCCCCGTAGGATCCGTTAAAGGTCCCAGAGGTCAATCGGACACCTTTTGGAAGAATACAAAAGGAATATTTAAAAATAATACTATTATAAATGAAAAAAAAAATGTTCCACCTTTATTCCACGCACATGAGTCTATCACAATTCATTATCAGGAACTTTTACTAGTCATCAAGTCGATACTTTAGTTCCAAGACAGCTCTCTATACAAAGTTTCACCGAATACGTTTTGAAGTCGACTGTCTTCTAGGATTACGAGAAGATGGCAGTATAAGGAGCAGATTGATAACACAGACTTTTTCTGAAGCACGTTGACAAATATTTACGATAAGACCTTAAAAAATTTAGGGCTCGACCTATTCACACCATTAGGCCGAGCCAGAATACAATATGCTCTCGCTGACGGGCGGGACACAACTGGCGGGATCGGCTGTCGCACCGGCGCCACCGCGGCGGTCTATATAACTAGTACCAATATAACGGACACATAAATGTATGACAAGCAAACAGAAATAAGAGACGAAAGATTGAATATCGAGGTTTTCGGTACCAGTCAGCAAGGGCTACATCATGCTGATGTCAATAGGGGGTATGGTAGTAGAGACTTGTGCCGTTAACACATTCTGAGAGTGATTTAAAAAACACACTAATTAACGATTCTATTTTACTACCTTGCATACTCATATTCCTGGAACAAAAACAGATACTAAATTATATGTATCACTCCCACGATGCTCTCTGATACTGAATAATTATATCCATTTTCTACAAATGGTAAGTCAATGGTACATTTTGCTTTATACTAACAAGTACTGTGTTGAAATAGTACTCACATGGAGTTTCACGTTGCACAATTGTCAAAAACTCACATTCAAAAAATTAACATTATATTACTTTTGTTAACCGGCACGCGTTGCTACTCTTTAGAATATTACAAAAACTTGGAGCTTTGCTCCCTTAAAACTATATTAAATTAAAATATGAATATTCAAACATTATACACGGGGACGCGAGGTAACCGGCGGTAGAAAATGAAAAAACAAGGTTTATACATTTTAAACTGCAAACTCGGATAAAAAATGTATTCTTAACAAAAAAAAACCATATCTGCTCCATATTTGGAGCATATGGACATGGCAATTTTTCGTTACCATAGTACTGTAAGCTCAAATTGTCTCTTCCTTGTCCAAGAATACCTTTATACCCAGAGATTCACATGGGAACATAAATGGAAGAACTCTTGCCCAGAAACCTCCAGGGCAAGAATCCGCGAACTTGCATAAACTGCGGCATCGGATAATCAGCCCGACACTCCCGAAGCATCTACAATTTTTATTTTGTCCTTAAGGGGTGGCTCGACCCTACCAGGATAAAGAGCTTAGATTTAATTTAATCGATTTTAAAAAATCAAGCACTAACAGGATGTGAACTGACGGCGTCTGAGTGATAAGTCAACGCTTCAACCACTGGACTATGTCACCCTACCTTAACAAATTAAGTTGTTCTAAATAACCTGTTTTGAGTAAAATAAACATTTCATTCTGATGAGTGCAAATGTAATTAATATTAGTTCAAACCTCAATATCAACCATATGGTTTTAATTTTTGTGGGTTCGACACTGACAAACCCATCGTAAACTTAGCGTATTACTCGTACAATGATATCTCTCTCCCACTCCCCGCCCTGGGTCCTGAAGTCTGACGATTATTCACTGATGCTATTCATTTAATTTTATTTATTTAGAGTCATTTTGCAGCGATGTTTACACAAACAATCATTTTTCTTTCATGGTAAGTAGATTCTCGAAACCATTCATTAGAACAAATTTACGGGTCATAAATCCGCAGTAAACGGTAAGTTCCGTATCCATCATTGCCTGAATGGGACACGACAACAAACGCCTCAGTGTTGACCATTCGTTATCCGCAATTCGGGACACTGGACACCCCGGGGAACACCTTTCAAGGGACACGCTCTACGCCCACGTGAATCGCACGCGTAATGAGCTGATGAGATGAATAGATCCATGCTGGGATACAGGGTGACTAAAAAATCCTCTTGACATCATATATATTTTTATATAGACAGATGCTGATAGTGATGCTGTAAGTCACGTCTGTAGGTTATATGAGGCTAAGCATGCTACATATGATTAAGCACTGCATGTGAAGTGTTAATCCGCTAACGTCATAGGTCAAAGCCCGGTATCCACGCATCATGTTATTAACAACAAATGGTTGGTGTTTATGGGACGACTTTCGTCTACCACATTTTTTTATTAATATGCTATGACTAGTATTTTACGGGTAAGGGATAAAAGTCACACCAACCGGGGTATTTACAGAACTTAAAAATGGATTTAAAAAAATATACACGTCGGGGATCAAGCCCACAAACTTCGGTTTGGTAAGCTGACGCTCTAACCCTTTAAGATATACTCGCCGACAAATCCCTCAATATGTTTTTTTCTGTTATCTATTCTCTTATGTGTGCATTTTAAATAACACATAATTAAAAAATGTCAGCTACAACGTCTGCTTATTACCTTATAATCAATGTACATATTTAACTTCTGTTCATCAAAATCAAAATAGGTTTCATTATGTGTTCTACATATTTATGTTAAGTTTAGCCACTCCTTAGAATAAAATAGGCATTGCCACGGGACCATCGGACAGCGTGCGATCTCTCCTTAGTAATAATATTTAACAAACGCACAAATATTTATTGGATTCTCCAACTCACCATCAAGTGAAAATGTAGTGTTTACGAAGTATTTGACTTTTTTTCTTGTAAAAAGTTAATAAACGTAATACATCTTTTTAAATATAAAATCGATAAATTTCTTCAGTTACAACCAGTTAGATGTCCAAAAAACTGTGGGGTCAAAAATAAGCAAGAAAAAATGTTCATTGTTATCTTCTGTAATACATCTAACACCTCTTAAATGTGCCGAGTCTTGCGTTTGTGGACTAGACCGCTCTTAGATGGCGATAATCTTAAAACTGGCAGGGGTAACCAACAAATAAAAAGGAACGTCCTGTAAAATTTTGGACCCCTACGAAATATATTAAGCTCCCCAGTACTATTTGACCTTATTTGATAACTGTTCTATGTCATTATTAGTATGTAAGCAGTAAAATGAGATTTTTAAAAGTATAATTGATTTAATCAGTTGATTAACAATGATATCAATCGGCACATATTAGTAAAAGTTTTTTTTTCAATGTTTTCAGCATTCACTTTGAGATCCATTATAAAAAAGAATATTTATTTATTTAGCTTGTTTTTACGTGGATCACGTTGAATTTGACCACTGTTTATGAGACTGCAGTTTCGACTAACACGAAGCCGTGTTCAATCCGTCACTGTCAAGAGTCAACTTTGTTTTCAACTCAGTACATATTTATAGATATTCATAGTTGGTATTGCCCTGTGTGTATTTACATAAAAAAAATGATATTAAGCCCACCAAAACATTTTATGTGACTTGTTAATTGAGATCCAGGAAACCGATGAGAAAAGAACACAATCGCATAATAATTTTAAATTAAAACACATATTAATAACATTACATTACTACTACTTCAAAGCATATGACTAGATCAGAATATTAGATGTTAGATTCCATAGTTCGATTAGACGTAACTTGTATGGAATCTCTGTATTCACTCCGATACTATTACTGCTCCATTGTATTGGAATATTTGCACCGATATTCAGAGCGTCCTACAAAAAAAACACGCCCACTACGGTTTTCTATGAGATTTGTATTGTGTTCGATTTTTTTCTTTTGAATTTCTTTAAGATGCGACGTCTTTCTTTGGGGGATTCGAACCCAGGACAGTCGCGTGTTGTCTGCGGACGGTTTACGCAAACATCTGCCTTTAGAATTATTTTTTTCATGTTTGCCTTGCACTCGGAGGCGTTTGAATATGCGCAATAATAACATTCTATTCTTCATCAAATTTAGAATTTTTGTTAAATCATTATTTCAATTTAATTTTTTTTTTTTTCAATTTCAATTTATTTATTTTCTTCCAGAACCATTACAAATTTTAATATTTAATTCGATTCTGAAACAAATTATCATCATCATGAGCCTGTATCCGTCCACTGTTGAACGTAGGCCTCCCGCATGAGTCTCCATCCTCTTCGATTCTCCACCTTCCGCATCCAGGACACTCCCGTTATTTTTCTTATGTCGTCATTCCATCTTGCAGGGGGTCTGCCAATGCTTCGTTTGCCAGTTCTTGGGCGCCACTGCAACACATTTCTTCCCCATCGACCGTCGTCTCTTTGACAGATATGTCCTGGCTATTGCCACTTGAGTGTGCCTATTCGTTGGGTAGCATCCACTCCTTGAGTTCTTCTGCGTGTTTCCTCGTTTCGGATTCTATCTTTTAGCGACACTCCGAGCATGGATCTCTCCATAGCACGCTGGGTGACCTTTATTTTATGGGTAAGACTTGCTGTTAGATTCCACGTCTCTGCGCCATAAGTTAATACAGGGAGGATGCATTGGTTAAAGGCCTTATTTTTAGGACATTGCGGAATTTTCGCTTTAAATCGTAAAAACATTTTTTAAGATAAAAAATAAAAGTTGTGAATTTTGTTCACACAATTAAATGCATTACGTGATAAAATATTTAAAATACATTGAATCTTTTTTGACTTTTACACATCAAAATGTTTTTGCGAGCGAAGAACTGACGAACGACGAACATTTGCGGTTAATTTGCAAATTACACTAATTATTGAATTGTATGAATAACGATAGATTACGCAATCTATGGTAAAACAAAGTACAAAAATATGTCAAATATATCTATAAGGAAGAAAGGTACCTAGTAAAAACCATCTCAGAGAGGCGAGCCCGATGGATCGGTCACATCATGCGGCGCGATGGTCGTCTTCACGACATTGTGGAAGGGAGAATTTGCAGCAAGTGTTCGAGGACATGAGTTGTGGCTCTTATGCTGTTCTAAAAACGGTTGCAGAAGATCTAGAAAAGTGTAAATTGCAAGATCTTTTTGCTGCAAACTATTCCACCGGATTGATACTACAAAGAAGATCTGAAAGTTAATGCCGAAAATATAAATAAAATTACAATATACTCGTATAACGTTTTAAAAAATGTAATTCAATATCAATTCTGTGACTCTCTTTCAATAACTGTTCCACATCTAGAACATATGGTCACCACAAATTGCCACCACTCAGTTCTGTCAGTTGCCATCGTCTATGACTCGTCCATAGCCAAAGCATCTTACATGCCGTTCTAAATGCTCATAA
This sequence comes from Glossosoma conforme, assembly GCA_022606575.1. Taxonomy (NCBI): domain Eukaryota; kingdom Metazoa; phylum Arthropoda; class Insecta; order Trichoptera; family Glossosomatidae; genus Glossosoma; species Glossosoma conforme. The sequence goes on from JAGTXR010000240.1 coordinate 160,735, forward strand.
ATCTAACATTCATTCTAGCTATCTACAGTAAGTTACAGGTATATTGTATGTTTTTATTTTACATTACAAAAAACAAGTTTCATATAAGCACATACTTAATTTCTGTGCATTTCTTGCTATATGTTGTATGACAATTCAGTAATAATGTAAGAAATTAATTTAATATAACCGTCATACTCTAATGTCTAAAAGACTCTTCGCACACCACGAAACATTTCAGTTTCTATGTCAAAATTTGTCGTAGAATACGAAATATTATTATTCATAAGTGGCAATGCCTGTGGGTGATTTTTATATATTTTTTTCAAATGAAAAGGTCAAAGGTCAAAGGTCAGTCATTATAAAGTGCATTTGCTCATGCAACAATATCCCTAATGTTTGCTCAACAAAAGGGTCTCAATTTTGTAAAGCGGAGACCTGTTTTTTATTATTTACCCTCCGCTCTTCTTTTGTAAAAAAATCAACTCCCTTAAAAATAATAAATATATTTTCTGTGCGAATAAGGGTTGTTATTTACACGATGACCTTTACACAGATATTCATACATACCTTTATTTTAAAAAATGGTACCAAACTTTTTGATTTTTTAAGCAGTCTTAACATACTTAATTAACCTTAGATTTATTTTATCTCAATATTTTTGCAAGATATGACTCTTTCTTATTATATATAAACGTATAAAACTCTATGACGCTTGCTATTATTGAATATGGCTTAGCTCTGTTTGTGGATTGTTGATCCACCAATGTCATAGACTAAAGTCCGTATTTCATGAATTTAATCCATTTTTACTGGGACTACCTATGAATGGAAGGTGTTCACGACTTCCGTCTACCACAAATATTAATAAATAGAACAAAGGACAACCTCGAGCGGTGGGGAATGCTTCGGCAGGGAGAGACACTATTGTGCGACTGTGGAGACCTGCAGACCGCCTCACACCTACGATGCTGCTCCATGTGCCCAACAAGTTGCACATCTCAGGACCTAATGCTGGGCAACACACGAGCTATCGATGTTGCCAGATATTGGGAAAAAATAATTTGACGTCGCTGACACGAAGAAGAAGATTAATAAATAAGCTTTGCCTGGAAATTTACGTGTGCGGGATTTAATTCACACCAACTACAGGTATTTTTAACTTCAGAAATCGATTAAATACCTTTTTTTAAATATCCATCGGGGATCGAACCCACGACTTTTGTCTTGCAAAGCAAAGGCTTTGACTATTGAACTATTCCCGCTGGCATTTTTTTTATTGATCCATATTTTATAACTATCTATAAATTCAAAATAAGTAATCATTTTCATAATTATCATAAAAAGATAATATCAAATAACAAAAAACGATTCTTAAAGGACTAACGTTTAATGTAAGGACGCCTATTATGTACCACTAACTTTGATTACAAATCTATGACAGACATTTATAAGGGTGAAAGATCAGTCTCACATAGTATTGTGGCAGCATTTCGTGAATGCCATATGCTCCAGTTAGGAGAGCGGACATTGTATGATGATGATAGATAAGTTTTAAAAATTGACATCAAGAGCCACACTGTGTCTCGTAGTCGTCAGATACCAAACAGTGTCCGCAATTGGAGTTATTAAGCAGAATCAATGGAATACGCCAGTTTTTAAATTGATAGCTGGTGTCAATATAATTGACCCCTTTTGTTGGCATTCGCCATCAAGAGAGCCAAGCATCTGAGCGGGAGGCGAGCGCAATTGGAGAAGATTCTCTGAATCACACGGAGCATGATTTGACAATCAAGAACCGAGCGATGTATCACTGGAAGCTGAAGCATCAAAGTCACAATCAATAACTAACGAAACATTGTCTCTTCATCATCAATTACCACAACTTTTGTTGGCGTCTTTTTTTATATAAATACATACAGGAGAATACGCATAGAAGATGGAATGGGCATGTGACACGGAGAGATGAGGACCACATGATGAAGAGAGCCCTCAACAACCCACGCTTAGAAGAAGACCTGGAAGACCAGGCAACCTGGACTGCAACTGTAAAGAAGGATCTAAAAACTCTGGGTTCGACCGAGAATGCAACGCAGGACAGACAAACATAGGGGCGAATAGGCACAAGGACAGCCGACCCCAGATGATGGGAAATGGTGAGACTAAAAAGAGATACAGCAGAATACCAACAGATGATGATAGTGATGCTAAATCATCTGTGGATTCTATGACGCTTACAATGTTACATATGGTTAAGCGCTACGTGTGGTGTGTTGATCCGCCATCGTCATTGACTACAGCTCGACATTCACGCATCACGCTTATTATAACAGGAATTTACTATGAATGTGTTGTCTTTACGATACAATTTTCATCTACCATCAATTTTAATTAATAAGCTTTGACTGGCATTTTACGGGTGAGGGATAAATTCACACCAAGACCTTAAGATAAGATCTTGTGTGTGGCGTGGGATTCATCTATATTATTTTACAGTTTTGGATTTTTAAAAACGAAACGAATGTGACAAAGCTTGATAGCGATTTTGTCAATTCTATAAAATCGAAATACTAGTTAAAAATTTAATGACAAAATATAGATAGTTCAATTCTTCTTCGTAGTATCAATCTGGTGGATTGGCTTGCAGCAATAAAATTTTGCATCTCGATCTCCACTCTTCTCGATCCTCTGTAATCCTCTTTAACTCAGCATAAGAGCTACAACTCATGTCCTCGAACACTTGCTGCAAATACTCCCGTCTAGGGCACCCTCTGCAGTTTTTTCTCTCAACCATCCCTTCCACAATGTCGTGAAGAAGACCATCGTGGCCCACTATGTGACCGATCCATCGGGCTCGCCTCTCTGAGATGGTTCTTACTAGATACCTATCTTCCTTGATTATGCTGAGAACCTCATTGTTCGTGACGTGGTTCCTGCGGGAAATTCCGAGAATAATTCTGTACGACCACATCTCAAAGGCCTCTTTCTAGTTCAATATAAGTAAGTAAATATGATGAAAAGTTTTTTTTTCATAAGATATTCTATATAAATATTATTTAAATTTTGTACTTGTAATTGATTAATAACAGTGCGTCTATCGAGTGTTGCGTTGGTGAAGGCTTTATCTACATCTGAAGTTATTTATAAGTTTTGGTCGATATTGCAGAGAAAACAAACAGGCTTTTTAAAGTAATATTTTTCAAAATATAAATAAACTTATGTGTTATGTAGAATGTATAAGATATTTTTATTATTTTTATCTGTCACGCATCTGAAGATTTTCTAGAAGTTATAATTATTTAATTGAAAAATAAACAATAATAAATATTTATTTATTTACTTACCTTGTTTTTACATGGATCACGTAAGATATTAGGAGACTGCAGTTTCGACTAACTCGTAGCCTTTCTTAATCCATCAGCTATTGCTAAGAGATAACTGAGCTGCGATAGTACTTTATAAGTGGTTAAATCCGTTTTATGTAGGAGAGAGGGTAGGGGTGTGTCTATCAGGAAAAAAAATTCCTAGATTATTGCATTTTTTATTGTGTGACGATAATGTAAATACATAAAACTTGTAAAGAAAAAAAGCAAATAAGAAGGTTTTTAATTTATTATACATACTGAAAGAAATTGGTAAGCATGTCCGGTATTGCAAACCCTAGATACGAGTATAAAAAAAAATCAAAAGTGGATCACTACCCACTCTCCGTTTTATTCCTGCCCCAGTAGCTCTCACGTGACCTTTAATGATATGAACCCCCGATTGAGTTGCATCTCATCTGGCTGGTCCCATGACTCGTTCAATTAAGGGCTTTAATTGCTTTGTACTTAAAGGAATTAAGAAGGACCGTGGCTCAATTGATGCATTCTTATAAAACGTAACAAACACGCCTACGTTACTCACGGTTATTAGAATGATTAACATTCATGCTGGAAAAACATTATTACAACTTTGTTGACTGGCGTTGTCATATGAACGAAACCAATACTAAAAACATGTAAATAAAGAGAATCTATAATACTTTTCACAAGAAGTTAAAAGTCGTCGGTGATCATGCGAAATATTGAGAGTTCAATCTCAATCAAAAAAAAAAATTCAATCGATTGCTAATATTGAAATTATTCTTAGATCGTATTATTTAGACTAGCATACCATATTAATGGAAATTGTTAGTAGAAGAATGTCGTCGCACGAACATTACTAATTTATTCAATATGAGATTTTTAATTTGAATATCGGTGTCTTTCGTGAATGCTAGATTATAAAGACTTAAGGACGTTGATAAAAAATATATAATTTTTACAATACATAGTTTTGGCATAGGATCCACATATGAAATACTATACATATATCTATTACTGTATGACTGCATTATTTTCTACATAGGTCAATTAAAAAAAAATCATATACTTTTAACTGAACGAATAGTTCATGAAATTGTTGAACAAATAAATAATATAAGATTATTAAAATTCATTCAAATGTGCTTGTAATAAATTATTAAATTACTTTCGTCTCAACAGATAAATTTATTAATTTTTTTTCATCCCATGTCAGTTCTTTATCTGGAACAAATGGTCACCACTAATTGCCGGCACTCAGTTTAATCAGGTGTCCATTCCTCGTCTCAAGATATTTCTGTACTTGAAGATTCACTTGAGAACATATTTTGTTGCCGAAAACTTTCATGGCAGAAACCCAAGACTTGAAGATGCACCAACTATAGTATCAGAAGCAGGGTGATATTTTAATCGTATTTTTTTTAAAGAGATCGAATGATTAGCCCACGAGAATCTTTTCGTCGGAGTGGCTGAATTCAAGTTATTACTTACGTACGTATGTACGTAAGATAAAACGCTGCCATTCTTTAAATATTAATGTCATTCTCCGCCACAATCTACGCGTCTAGCCTATGACATTTGCTATGAATTAGATAAGCAACAAAAAAATCAAAACTGAACCGTCGTTAGTTTTGTGGGGTCGAAACAATCAACGTCCTGTTTCAAAGGTCACCAATGCGATCCAGTCGATCTCTGGCGAGCAGACTCCTCGCTAAACGGAAAGGATGGGTACGTGGAGTGATTGAGGATCAAAGGTGGATGCCGGAGGAGACTGACTTTTCCATCAGAGGGGTCAACGGCGCGTGGGACAAAACATCAAATGACAAGTGAGCGACACGTGGACTGTTGGTGCGTAGTTGTTAATTGCAATGAAATTTTGGAGAGTCGTAATTGGGGTTAAGACTGATGGATAAATATTTAGTCAACGATGGACACTAGGCAAACTTTATTGATGTATATCGATGACATAATTTTCTGATTATTTACTAGTGAAGCCATTAATTTGAGAAAAGCTTCGTATTTACATTGAGCTTTAGATAGAGACTGGATCATAATTTACGACAGCTTTGTAGAGCATCGCTTAAGAATTCTCGATCTTATGCCTGCACCTGGCGGAATCTAACTAAATTTAAAAAAAAAGAAACAGTAAACAGTCAATATTATTGAATACCACAAAAAGCTTTGTTAAACTCTCCTTGCTCTTACTATATCTCTTATCATATACAATCTGAATATCTTTAAAAATTTGAATAAATAAGATTACATTAGGTTGCTTGTTTAACTTCTTCAGTAGCATCAACAAGTATCAGCTGTTGCAATTGTATCGAATTTTATACTCACACCAATGGCTGCTTCTTTATAGCATGGCTCACTAGGCTGCTTGCTAGCTCTGGCTGCATATCTCTTACAAGCAGCGGCTGGTGTTCTTGTATCGTAGCAACACAAGCAGCCGCTTGCAGGTAGCCTAGTGTAAGTCTTTCTTTGTTTATACGGGGTGTGTTCGGATACAACGAGTCGAGAACTAGAAGGAATGTGTGCTTGAGGGTGCATTTCTTTCGGCTAGTGCGCGGCGTGTTTAGAAATCCTGATGTTTTGTTGGAAATCGGTTCGTTTGTCCCTGACAATTATTTAAGGATAACAAGACACAGATTGTTTGTTTTTCCTAAAAGAAATACTAACCTGCCAGAGACTATTCCTCTTGGGAGAGTCGTCCGACTGTTCAATCATATCGCCTCGATTATTTATATATTCCACCTTAGAGAAGCCTAGTTTCGACAGGAGCTCCACGAATTTATTTATCGTAGCTATTTCGTGGAGTCTTCTGTTAAGCGAGCTTTGAGACTTTTTGTTAAGTTGTAAATTTTAAAACGAAATAACCATTTTTTTTTTAAATTTAAATAAAAAATTAAATTTATGTCAAGCTTTTAAACCCTCCGCGGAATCTCTACACTAAACACAATGAATACGCATGCTTAGCCACAATCAGTGTCTAGCTTACGCGCTTGAACGTTATATAATCCACTGTAATGTCACAATAAGATGGGTGTTATTATATTTTTATACATATCTAATTTAAAATAAGCACGATAGCAGTATTCATAGAGATATATTACTTAAAAAAAATGCAAGGTCATCGATTCTCTTGTGTCACATTTTTCTTCTTATATATTCCTTGACTGAACATTGTTGCTTGGAGACTAAGACATTTGGGATTAGTTCTGCTTCGTCAGCTGTTTGGGTGACGTACAGACGTGGACAAAAAAATACAATTACGTACATTCAAATAAACGGAAATACAATTACGTGTATACAGAGACATTATATAATATTGTATATTGAAACGAGTATTAACTCTAATATCAAAAACGAGAACAATCTACGAAATATTTCCAGTTTTTTTTTTCCTATTTTAAAACAACAACAGAGTTCTAGCCCTCAAATAGACACAATTTGTTCACCCGAGTCAGCTAGACGCTGTACGTTTTACTTGTGTATTTAAAAAACACGTGAAAACTCATATATCATGATGAATAAATCATTATACATTGATTTTTTGACCGTTCCCATTTTGAAGTTCTAATAATGGGTGTTTTAATCTTCCAACGTCATACACTTCAGCCCGTGAATCTCAAATCCTATATTTTCATGATGAGAATCAATCTTAATGAGTGGTGTTCATGGGATAACATTCAGCTTTCCCTTTTTTTCAAAAATATGCTATTTTACAGTTGCGGCATAAGATTCACAAAACCTGAAGCGTTTCCAAGTTGTCCAAAAAAATAAAAAATAATTACAATTATACCACATTTCTTTATTTTTAACTACTAAGCTACTTAACGTAACCGATAATACTTTACTATTTTTATTTGGTATTATGGAATTTCACTATGAATTATCGATCGAAAAATCTATAAAAATATTCTGAATTGGGTAATATGAACTTTTGTTGTCGTCTATCTCCGCGGCATTTTTCTTTGAGAGTTTCTCGCGTCAGTGCTCGAGCACATGAGCGACAATTAATAGCAATTGTACTCTTCTGAGAGCTGTCACGCTGAGAGCCAAACTGAGAACCAATCTGTGCGCAGTGTACTGAGAACGATACTGAGAGCGCGACACTAACTATCAACTAATCAACTGATGTCCACGAATTATATGCATTTAATAAGCACATTAAAAGGCACAAATTTCCAACTATACATGCCCGTTATATTTTTTCTCGAGTATGTTATGGCAGACCAAGCCTTGCGGTGGCAGTTCGTGACGACCATATGCTATAGTTAGGGCCATGGTGATGATGAGTCTGTACATTGCGGCACTAATGATCTAGTACAAGTTTTCACCACTTTTCTCTACAGATACATTCCTGTAGCCTCATTGAACAGGTTGTTTCAGTATAATAAAATATACAGGTATAGTATCACAAGTATGGAAGCAGTTTACGATTGAGGTTATTAAATAAGATTGTGTTGTTCAGCTTCAACTACTAGACTAGACGTTGTATGTGGAAAATTTGTATAGTGGTTGTATACGTGTGGCGATTAAGGTAATTTTATTAATATTTGTAGCATTGTGATATCCATATAATTTCAAATATTCAGTAGTTAAACATCTTTTACCTTGCTTTATGTACAGATAAAAGTTGGGCAATATTTATTTTCAAACTTGACGTACAAGACAGTTGTTCACATGCTTAAACATATTCTGAAGAAGCTCCCGTTGAAAGCGAAACCGTAGTCTTCAAGTGCTTATATCGTCACCACGAAAATATTTATACTATTTCAGTAAGAACACACAGATGCTTTTCAAGACAGCTAAACGCTGCATGCTAAAAATTTATATCCATGTAAAGCTTAGAAAGATTACAAGTGCATGTTGGTTTGTACGAGTATCTTGATGAAATCCAAATTGTATGAAAATTTTTTTTTTATGATGATGCAAGATAAGAACACAGCTTTTTGGTGGCATATAAGAAGGAAACGTGAAAATTATTAGATCTTTAATTATTACTTAGGATTTTATGTGTCTTTAAAAGTAATATAACAAACCGATCGAATGTGTCGTAGATAATAAATTATACATAGCAATGATATATATATATATTTAAAGTGTTTTTACTTGGTGTTCAAGTTTGCAGTGTATAGACCCAGCCCCTCATTTATTCGTACATATTACAATATGTCCTTACGTACAATCCTCCCTTTGTAAATTGCACAACTCACAAGAGGGTAATCTCTCGTAAGGAGAAGTTCTCTAACAAACGAGAGACATGTCTCTTTATGTCTCGTCGTTAGCATTTCCCTTTTCTTACGACTTCCCGCGCGATTAGGAGGAAAAAAAATACAATAATGTTGGTACAAAATAATGTATTGCATTGTATTTGCAAAAAACATGAAAACATTACCGATGAATGTCTTCTTGAAAAATATGTGACATTATTAATAAAAATAAATCCTTTTTTATTTACAGGTATGAGTAATTAAAAATAATATCAAAGTAAAAATAAAAGATTATCTACAAATTATTCCACATTTTTTTTATTATTGGACGACATGTTTCAACTTCAATGCGCAAACATTCACTGTTATGCCGACGACAGCACTGTCCATGCGAGTATAATCTTCCAAAAACCTCCGAAACATTCGGAACTATCTGCTGCTAGGGAATCTCTGGTGAAGAAGATGAACATGTCTCTTGAAAGGGTTTCACGATGGGGCGACCTCAACCTCGTCAGTTTCAACATTTCAAAAACCCAATCATGTACTTTCTCCACCAAGAAGACTGCTATGGATCCTGTATCTTTCAACGGTTGTTCTCTTCCGAAAGCAAGCTCCATCAACATGCTTGGATTATCAATATCGAATAATGTCAAATATTACGAGTCAATTAAGTGTAAAGCCGGTCTCGCTTCCAAAAAACTAGGTGTATTGTATAGATCACGTCGGTATTTCAACGATAAACAACTTCTTCTTCTATATAAAGGACAAATCCGACCTATCCTTGAATACGGCAGTCACCTTTGGATTGGAGCCCCAAAATACCTTCTAAACTTAATTGACTCAGTTCAAAGAAGAGCAATTCGTTTGATAAACAATGACACCCTTACGTCTAATCTACAATCAATGGAACACAGACGTAAGGTTGGTTCTCTTAGTCTTTTCTACCGTTATTACCACGGTCGCTGCTCTTCGGAACTTAAAGAACTAATTCCTCCTGCACCCACTCACAGCCGACAAACTCGTCTTACACTTGCCGAACATCCATACACGGTTAATATATGTCGACCAAGAACTGGCAGCTTCCAAAGTTCCTTCCTTAATGCCACCGGTAAGCTATGGAATGCTCTTCCAGCGTCTGTGTTTCCTCCTTCCTACAATCTGGATCTCTTCAAGAAACAGATAAATATACACTTGCAATCTCCCCAACCCACACACAAACACGAACACAACACACGTTTCCCGCATGCAGCGTCCAGCCTCCCTGGCTGAGCGTCATAGAGTGCACTGGTCTTGACCGGTTGTGCTCTCCTGCATGCGTTTACATAAAAAAAAAAAAAAACTACGTTGGGTAGTTATTGTTAAGACTTGATAATGACATATTATGGAATTCCACCAAAAATGATCGATCGAAAAAATAAAAATAAAATACATTATATATATGTTTTTCACATTCTTGCAAAAGTTACGTTTCAGTTTGAACTGTCCCTCAGGACAAAATTATTTAAGCTTAGGAAGCGTCAGGTTAGTGAGCTGATTTTCTTTTAAAATCCAACTAACAAATCACATAAAAATACCTGCACGACCGCCGATTTTCCTGATTCTTGGAACATGCACTTTTTGAAAATTTAAATAACGTTTTTGTTTTTTTTTCTTTCGAATGAAAACATTTTATAAATCATTCTCACAATTATTTGATATCAGAAAAAACATATAAGTCTGTCTTTTTATTTTTTGAAAATAAATAAATATTTTTTTTCAATGTTTTCAGCATTCACTTTGAGATACATCAAAAATTATAAATATTTATTTATTTACCTTGTTTTTACGTGGATCTCGTAAGATAAATTCTCTATTAGGAGACTGCAGTTTTGACTACCTTGTAGCCTTTCTCTGTCTGCAATCTCCTACTAGAGAACTTATCTTACGTGATCCATGTAAAAACAAGGTAAATAAATAAATATTTATAAATAAATATATTCTGTTGACCCGAGAGTAGGATCATGGAGGTAAATAGAATTTCATGTCAGTGATTTGGGTGGACCATATGCTCCAGCTAGGGATGGATATACAAAAAGAGAGTCGTAAAGATACAGTCGCTAAATCCGATTTGAATAATTTATTTGGTACAAAGTTTTGTGGCACAGAGGCGGACTCGGAGTTAAATATTCCACTTGTAGTTGTTTTTGTTTCTGCTAATTTATGCCGCCCCCGAATTAAAGGGGCAGAGTACGACCCGGCCGCGAAAAAATATAAAACAGAGCTCCTCAAATAAAGCAATGCTTACAAAAGCTTGAAGGACAATTTTGAGTTGGATTAAGTCGCCATTAAGGAACAAGTTTGTTCAAGAAAATGGAACGAATGTGGAAGGAAAAAACTATTATGTTTATTCATATTTTTTACAAAATCCGCTACGTATTTGGAGCTTATGCACACTGCGAATTGATGTTTCACAGTTCTTTAGGCTCATATTGTTTTTTCATAACACCTTAAGGCAGCGGTCGGGGAACTTTGTCAACCATTACCCCAAAATATTTTTGCATAAGTCGATATTACCCCTTCCCCCCATTTTGAAAAAAAGACAATCAATGTTTATTCAAATAAACATTATTTATTGAATTAATTTACACGGAAAAAACACGCACACACACAACGCGCGTCTCTTACTTCTCACGCACAAACCTAAATTGATTAAGTTTGTAAAAATACTAACACGCTTATGAAATAGTAAACTAGAAAAATTACCTTTTTACCCCAGAAAAATCATTTTTACCCCGTTTGGGGTAATTTACCCCGGTTCCCCGACCGCTGCCTTAAGGACTACATGAATACATAGATGGTTCCCGAGAGCCTTCAGGCCAAAACCCGTAAATTTGTATAGCCGCGGCTGTAGTACCAGAAAAATATTTAGGCGTCCAATGCCGGCGGTCATAGCTCAATGGTAAAGCGCTTGCTTTGCAAGCCAAAGGTCGTGGGTTCAATCCCCGACGGAGATTAAAAAAAAATGGATTTTTAATCGATTTCTGAGCTCTAAAATACCCCGGTTGGTGTGAATTTGATCCATCACCCGTAAAATGTCAGTCATAGCCTATCAATTAAAATTGGTGGTAGACGAAAGTCTTCCCGTGAAGACCACCCATTCATAGTAGATTCCTGTAATAATAAAGGATGATGCGTGAATCTCGGGCTGTAGTGTATGACGATGGCGGATCAACACTCCACATGCAGCGTTTAGCCATATACACCATGGTAAGCGTCATAGAATTCCACAGATGAGACTAAAAAAAAAAAAAAAACTATCACCATCTGTCGGTATTCTCCTGTATGTGCTTACATAAAAAAAAAACAGACTTTTGTAAGGATATCAATGACTAGTCGGCGCTCCCGACGCCTGAACTTTTTTTATTCTTACAAGATGGTATACCCTACCATGAAATGATTAGAGCTTAGATTTAATTAAATAGGTTAGGTTTTGAACTGACGGCGTTTGAATGGCAAACAAACGCTTTTACTACTGGACTATGTCACCTGGCTGGTTCATAAATGTGTATCAATATACATCTTTGATTGTGTGTGACTATATATACCAGCAAATGTTTTAGTATCGACTATCCCGCGGTAACTAACAAATACCTCTTATACATACGAGTATATAATTTCACCAGTTGCACTTAATTCAACTTATAAATTATTGCTCTGAAGTTTGTGAGCCGCTGATTTTGAGTTTTGACTTAATTGTTTGAGTGACTTGAGCTTGTTAAGGATAATTATCCAGAGAAGTGTAAAGTAACCGGTCACCTTATTGTTTTGCCACAAAAACTAATTCAAAGAAATCTTTTTAAGGGGCTCAATTATTCAGAAACCAAGAGTTGCCCTCGTACCACCTTTGATCCCTTGGCCTGAAACTTTATTCAGACTAATGATTTTAAATACAAATGTACGGAAAGCCTTTTTATTTTTAACCTGTTCGCATCGTTACCCTATATATGCCGTGTAAGATTCCCCTGCCGTTGACATCGGTAGCCGTGATTTATCATTTTGCTACTTTTGTAGACTAGTTTTCTATGCATCATCTGATAGCTAAATGATGCAAGAACTATGTGATATATGAAAATAGACCAGATAAGTACATTTATGCTTCGAATTCTAGTTTTATAATTGACAGTATAATTTGTATTCCACCGAGCCGTAATGAAAGGGTTAATTAAACATTTATGTATCATTGTAAATAAATGTTCACACAGCTTTCTAATAGGTTTTATGCAACCAATTAAGAATTCATGACTTTTGGGTTGAACCGTGTGCGGTGAATTGCTTACTTATACCTCTGTTACAGGAGTCATCAAAACGTGTGACTTGTTTAATAATAACGGATTATACAATTCATGACAAACGACTAAGCCCAAAAGTCTTAACTTCTAAGCTATTTATATACTTCTTTACAAATATTCCATATTTTCTGTTATTCGTCTCATTTGTTGGTACGAGTGTGTACGTTAATTCTTAAGAGTTTTTTTCGCCGCCCATTGAATTCATTCTACGAGTATTTTATAAACAGTAAATTCTTCTCCGTAGTATCAATCTGGTGCATTGATTTGGAACAAAAAAATCCTGCATCTCGATCTCTACTCTTCTCGATCCTCTGCAACCCTCTTTAGCTAAGTAAGAGCTACAACTCATGTCCTCGAACACATGCTGCAAATATTCCAGACTAGGGCGCCCTCTACAGTTTCTACCCTCAACCATCCCTTCCAAAATGTCGTGAAGAAGATTATCGTGGCGCAAGATGTGACCGATCCATCGGGCTCGCCTTTCTGAGATGGTTCTACCTTGGTGCCTATCTTCCTTGATTATGCTAAGAACCTCATTGTTCGTGTCGTGGTCTCTCCAGGAAATTCCGAGAATTCCTCTGTAAGACCACATCTAAAGGCCTCTATTTTGATCACTTTCAGATAAGACAACGATATTTATATTTTACTTTAGTTTATCAGTATCTATAAATTCAAAATAAGCAATTATTTTCATAATAATAATCAAATGAATATATCAAACAATAATAAAACCTTAACCGATTTGATGGTTATTAAAACGTATATAAATAAAATTACTGATTTCTAAAATAAACAGTCGTATTTTTTTTTATTTACTGCCCTATAAAAAAAATATACATGTATATTGAAAAATATTTAATTTAATGACAAACACAAGTAGTTACAACTTGACAATAAAAAAAGAACAATGGCTGATGTTGTATGAAGATAAAAGAGATGAAAAGAACAACGTAGGAATCCTGCGGCTGGTGACGTCATAAACCTACAATCGACAATGTATAGATCGCTAAAAGTAATAAACATGAAGGTGTTATGGAAATAATTGCCTTGCAGTGAATTGATACGTTGGCAGATATTTAAAATATTCGGCAAGTTTTATACAATTTTTATCTTAGTACTTACTAGTGTTGTTTGTAGTAGATCATTCAACAGATAATATCCATCTTAAATATTAATTTTCACAAATTAAATCAAATTAAAAAAAAACTTTTGAATAGCTTTAAAAAATTTGAGTTGCAATTATGCTCTAAAGAATGATTAATAGTACTAGTATTTGCATAAAGAAATACAATAAATTCACATAAAACATCATTTCATATGACATTTCTCTCTTCGAAAAATCGATGAAAAATAAAAGATAAACGCTGGGATTCGAACCACAAACCTTTATATATTGATATCCATTTTGACGTAACCATGTTTGCATCAATATGGATATTACCATACCAGTGAAAGAAATGTCATATAAGATAATTTTTGCTGTGAACTCGGCTGTGTATCAATTGTTGAATATTGCTGTAAATATTTACAATTTACATTCTCAAATTAAATATGGTTATACTCGTAAAAACATGTTTGTCGATAAATGAATTAAAAAATGTATAATAATTGTTACTATTCTTTTGTCACCAGATGCTTGCGGGCTCTCAGACGTCACCCACATAGAGGGTCTGCAAGAGAAGTCTCAATGCGCCCTCGAGGAGTACTGCAGGACTCAGTACCCCAACCAGCCCACCCGCTTCGGTAAACTCCTCCTCCGACTGCCGTCCCTCAGGACGGTCAGCTCGCAAGTCATCGAGCAGCTCTTCTTCGTCCGCCTCGTCGGAAAGACGCCAATAGAAACGCTGATAAGAGACATGCTCTTATCAGGAAGCTCCTTCTCCTGGCCTTACATGAACTCCATGTGACATACCGTCTGGAGGCAGCTAGCTTCCACATGATCTTCAACCTCGGCCGCCTTCCATTCAACCTTCCCTACGTATCTGAACCCTCAAGAAAGATTCTTAGTCAACTTCCAAAACCATTTAACACCGCAGTTCCACCAGCAAACGCAAGAGCATCAGTTTACTTTCTCATACCACGCCCAGCAGACACAGTTCAGCAGTTTAGGCACGGAGAACTGCTCAATGGGTGCGAAAGCAAACAGATCAGAAAAAGACATGTTCGCTGAAAGCACTGCTAACCTCGGAAACGATGTAGCAGCAGACAGCACGACGAACTGCTTCACTGGTTACATGACGAGAACGAAAAATTCTTCAGCAATAGCAGGAGACCTAACTCTTGAAGGATCAGACTGTAAGGTCAAGGCGGCCGCGTCTTGCGAGCACCAAAACTCAATCTTCGAAAATAACAATTCATCATCTTACCACATGGCCATGGCCGGTGAGATTGGAGTCAAAACTTCAAACTTTGATGGTCTCGTCTCGAACTGCAGCTCTTCGAGTTGCCAAGAGACTGGACCACTGTTACCAACAGTTGCAGAGAAGAACCTTCAGAAGACTTCGCTCATGATTGAAAGTCTTCTCGATGGACGGAGCAGCTCCTGTGACATTTCAAACATTAAATAGTTAGTTTTTTGGACATCGTTGTTGATTTTTGTTTTTTGAGTTTTGTGTCGCGATATTTCGTTGAAGTCGGTGTGTGTTTTTTCTTGTTTTTTTTTTATATTTAAAAGTATATTCGTACACGTTTTAAGATAATTATTTATGAAGACTGTTGTAAAAAAATCTTTAAAAAATACTTGTAAAGTTGTATAAACATAAGGAGCTCACGCTGAAACAATAATATTATATTTTATGCCATTTTTGTGTTAATTTTGCCATGTTACTTAAAATATATTGAATTAATACAAAAATATTTGTACATATCATGACAATTCTCTTGGAATTCTAATATTTTTGACTTGTTTAATTATGACTCTATGTTTACATTTACCAGGCATATTAATGACGCATAACAACTTGTGACATCATACCACTAAGCGACTGTAACATGGACAACACAACATAATACTTTCACTACCACAACACCGGGAACCTCATAGTGAGATAGTCTGTTCCTTAGTCCACTAATCAAAAACTGAATAGCGATTTTTAAAAGATAAAAAAATATTTATTATCTTTATTTGATGTCCTTTTGCTGTCTAAATTTCGTTCTAAATTTTCGCCAAATATATGTGATGCAAACATACATAAGCGTACATAAGTATACATCAGAATTATAGGTTTTGAAATTGATACGAAACCAAGTATTTGGTTGAATTTATTTTGGAACGTTGAGTTCATTAATAATTTTAAGCGATTACATGTTTTTGCCTCCCTGGAGACCATCTTCAAAATAATAGATTATTGAAAATGGTCTCCAGGGAGGCCGAAACATGGAATCGCTTAAAATAAATGTGAATCAAAACTCAATATTTTTTATTTGTTATTTTTTTAATTAAAATTTATATAAAATTATAATTATGCAGTTTCACCAAGTACTGTCAGTTGATAACCTTGACGTTAGAAGTTGTCTGCATTTATTAACCGTGTTGCAGCCACATACCACAAAGGCCCAATGCGATCAAGATGTTTTATTTATGAAATTTTCCAGCGTAAACTCCATGTTTACAAAAAAATATAGAATGCAAATAAAATAGCTAATTTCAATGTGAAATGTGAAACATACAAATGTTTTAGTTTAATTGTATAATATTTCGACGTGCTACTAAATATAAAAAATATTTAGATTTATTTGTACATTGAAATTCGATGTTCTGTTTTATATATTAAGATGATCATAGTTACTAGATTCTTGATTTACATCAAGAATATTAATTTAATTAATTAGCAATATTAAATTAAGTGATTTTGTATTGTATAAAGCCAAGACTTTTGTATTTTTTATACCGATGCACGAACTTGTTTGAAATTCATTATTCAATGCATAGATAATTTTTTATTGTATTTACATGAATCATAGGCCATCGACCCAGCATTACTGATAATAAACTAATTCGTTGCTGTAATCACTTATTAATTAAATGTTGGTTGTTTGGCATTATTAGTTGATTATCAAATCATTTTTGAAACACCTCTTTTGGAACATTAATACGGTATACTCGTACTTGAAGTGACTGATTTTTAACAAGAATGTATTAAGGATGTCACTATCTATCGTCACAGGCGCACGGGCTGTCTCGCTAACCTAACGGCAGTCACCTTTGGATTGGAGCCCCAAAATACCTTCTAAACTTAATTGACTCAGTTCAAAGAAGAGCAATTCGTTTAATAAACAATGACACCCTTACGTCTAATCTACAATCAATGGAACACAGACGTAAGGTTGGTTCTCTTAGTCTTTTCTACCGTTATTACCACGGTCGCTGCTCTTCGGAACTTAAAGAACTCATTCCTCCTGCACCCACTCACAGCCGACAAACTCGTCTTACACTTGCCGAACATCCATACACGGTTAATATATGTCGACCAAGAACTGGCAGCTTCCAAAGTTCCTTCCTTAATGCCACCGGTAAGCTATGGAATGCTCTTCCAGCGTCTGTGTTTCCTCCTTCCTACAATCTGGATCTCTTCAAGAAACAGATAAATATACACTTGCAATCTCCCTAACCCACACACAAACACGAACACAACACACGTTTCCCGCATGCAGCGTCCAGCCTCCCTGGCTGAGCGTCATAGAGTGCACTGGTCTTGACCGGTTGTGCTCTCCTGCATGCGTTTACATAAAAAAAAAAAAAAACTTAACCTAACAGTGCTTGTGCAGTGATCGTAGACTCCAGAGATCCATAGGTCAACAAAATAACTTAGGTTAGCACGTCCAGCGCGCTCCACATCATAACCGATGAGTCGTTGAACGAATTGTCTCAGAACGAAATGCGGCAGAACCGCTTAAGTAATTTGATGTGCGGAAACTTTAGATATCTTTTTTGATATGTAATAAATATGTACAATGATGAAAATAACACCAATTACATAACAATACAAATTATTATGAGAACTGATCTGTTTATTTAATAATGTCATTGTTTTGATCATATTATCTATCAGAATTACATTACCCAAAATCTGACGAAATTACTAATTAATTTAATGATTAATTATGAATTATTAGAGTGGGGGAATTGGAAAGTGCTAGCAAAGTATAAGAAGTTACAGAGAGGTACTTATCGCTGCTTTCAACCTTCAAAATTGCCTTTTGCCAACGCTTCTTAAATATCGTTTTGTACAGGGTGATTTATTAATACCTATAAGAAAAATTTCCAAAAAAGACACATAAAATTAAGAAAAATGCACGAAATCTTTATTTGAATCGATAGTACAGTCCATATAATTTAATGTTTGAAGATTATTTCATTCAAATGTTGACCGCGGCTGCGCCTCAAATGCTCCATCCGCTTAGTCCAATTTTGGCATACACTTTCAAACATTTCGGCCGGTATCTCACGAATAAATGCTTCAATGCTGTCTGCCAATGCGTCAATCGAAGCGGGCTTGTAAGTATAGATACGAGCCTTAACATAGCCCCACAAAAAATAATCTAAAGGCGTTAAATCGCATGATCTAGGCGGCCAATTGACCGGTCCCAAACGTGAAATAAAGTGTTCGCCGAACTTGCCATTCAATTGGTTTATTGTTTCGCGTGCTGTGTGGCATGTGGCACCGTCTTGTTGAAACCACATGTTATGCAAGTCAAGCTCTTCCATTTTGGGCAAAAAAAAGTTGGATATCATCTCACGGTAGCGCTCACAATTCACAGTTACGTTGCGATTCGCATCATCTTTGAAGAAGTACGGTCCAATGATGCCACCAGCGCATAATCCGCACCAAACAGTAACTTTTTCTGGATGCGTTGGTAGCTCTTGCAAATCTTCACTCCAAAACCGACAATTCTGCTTATTTACGAATCCATTCAGCCATAAATGAGCTTCATCGCTGAACACAATTTTTCGATAAAAATATGGATCAATAAAATTCAATGATTTGCAAGCGTTGTTCGTTTGTAATACGATTCATGTTTAAATTTTAGACCAAACTGAAGATGTTTAATAGTGACACAAAACACGAAACGTACGTGAGCTGTCAACATCAGTGTTGCCAAAATAAAAAAATATTTTAAAATTCACCCTTTATATACGTTGGAGTATTTTGTCTTTTCGGTGTCAAGACCTATCGTTCCCAGAGAATTCGTTCAAAGACTCGTCTGTTACGACGTGAGAGTGAGCACTGGATGTTTGGTGCACGGGACATTTGATGCACGGGACAACTGGTGCAATGGATGTCTCACTAACCTAACGTAAGCTACGGATTTGCCCAGTGATCGTAGATTCCAGAGATCCATGGTAGGTCTCGTTAACGAAATAACTTAGGTTAAGTTAGGTTACCGAGACATCCAGTATGCAACGAACTATCTGGGAACGAAATGCCCCGGAACCGTCTATAATCCCATTTAATTTTATTGTTCGTGTTTCGGTAATATTTTCAATACTGTATGTATGTCAACACACGAGATAATCATAGAATAATGTATTTATTTGCCAAAATTATTCTAAATACGTATCAGTTACAGAGAAAAAAGAAAAATAAATAAAAACATATATTATATAAAATATTTATTTATTTGATTTTCCAGAGCGATTTTATATAATATACTAAACAGCCAACATACTCAAAAGTCTGCCAAATATTTCTGTCAAAATACTTTAATCGACTACATTAATTACTTATATACTCGTACATATGTTTCATATAAAAAACAAGTTTTTTTTTTAATTATTAAATGAAAAAATGTTTTATGTGAAATTTATTAAATTACTTAAGTAATTTTTACATTGTACTTTTCATAGAAAAATAATGTAATTTTTTTTATCCTTATAAAAACATAAATTATATATTATAATTTTCGTTATTTTTGCATACAAACATAAGCTCATAAATGATTGAAAATTAAAGCATTAAAATTGAATCAGAAATTCAATTAAATGATTCTTTTATATTATTATATTTAATTACTATATTTTACATTTTCAGCATTTTGTGATTTTAAATAAATTAAATAAATAAATAATTATAAATATGAATCAAAAATATTTAAATAAATGTAAGTAGAAACATAATATTGTACATAGTTCATTGTTTTTATATGACTACTATATATTTATTATTATTTTTTTATTTTGGCTCCAAGACATTTTTTAAGAGTGGTGATAAATATGATATAATAAATTAATTGTAATTCGAAAGGATGACTTGTTTGTTCATAACAACTAGAGAAATGTAAATAAATAAGTAATTATTAAAAATATATTATATATTATTTGTCTCACTTCCTTTGTTTTATTTCAACACATTAATTAACATTAAATCATATCTGTACGACAACGTGCGATGATAGGTGTTGGAGTATCACTAAAGACCCGGCGAACGGAGTATTGGCTGACCTATAGGCAATTTCATAGCAATCTTGCGTCCTGCAGATCGATGACAATGATAAACATAATAATTATTTTTAATTTTCATCATCAGTCTTCCGTATGAGTCTCCATCCTCTTCGATCCACTGCATTCGTCGCATCCAGGCCACTCCCGCTATTTTTCTTATTTCGTCACTCCATCTTGCAAGAGAACTCAAGTAGTGGAGGCTACCCAACGAATAGGCACTGGACAGGACATATATGTCGAAGACACGACGGTCGATGGGGACTAAAAGTATTGGAGTGGCGCTCAAGAACTGGCAAGCGAAGAATTGGCCGACCCCCTGCAAGATGGACTTAAGTTTTCAATGACAATTAATTGTTTTTTGCTCGAATATATCCAATACTTATTAGATAATTGAAGATCTGAATGTGACTGCGGCGTGGAGCAGACCCTGTCACACCTTCTGGAGTGTGCGCTGTGCCCGAATAGCTGCACCCAGGAAGATCTGATGATGGCCAGAAGTAACGCCATCGACGTCGCCCACTTCTGGGCAGACAGGATCTGACCCTGTTGTTTCCGACACGATTATATATATATTGAAGATCTAAATTCTAAAACAATATTTTTTAGCAAATTGGTAAATTCTTACAAACCTACATCAAATCTTATATTTTATGGCATTTTTCATCAATTTTTCGTCAATATCGAAGAAAAAAAAACGGAAGACCCTGGGATTCGAACCGCGAACATTGAACTTTTTTTATATTATTATGTGTAAAGACAGCGCTAGCACACTTTGCTAATTACTTCTACCTACCGTACGTAATAATCATTTTATTCAATATTATAGTTGACCCTTCTATAACGTTTCCATTGAATCGGATGTTTAGCTCCGGAGAATAAGTTAATGTAGTCTTAAGAGACGATTCAACCCAAAATAACTACGTATAACCAAATATACCAAAAAGTCTTCTTAATATTTATATTTTATTTACTTTGAGCCGCAGCTAATAAAGGTAGCCAGCCCCTGCTGACCATCTTTCGGGGGCGGCGCAACCTTAACATATCACCGATAAAGAAAAGCAAATTCAAAAAGTCTTATAGACTGTCAATGTAGGTACGAGTACATCAATGTATTAACATAATTGTACAAAATGCCGAAAAATAAATCATCGCGCAGTTATTTTTTAGGATAAAGATAAATAGAGACAGATACGCAATTAGTTACTTGTTATTGAGATTTATTTCCCGCCGCGGATGTTTGTGACGCTAAGTATGTTAATAGTACAGTACAAGCTCGAGTGCGAAGTCAAAAATAAGTTCACAAAAGCTCGGGTCAAAAAGCTCCCGTGTGACTAGACGTGATAAGTCAATCACTTGACGGCCAAAGAGGACTTTCGGGGTAAAAATAATAAAAAATGAGTACGCTATGCGAGTATTTTTTTTGTTTAAGCACATACGGGGGAATGCTGATAGAGAATGAAAGAGGGAAGCTCACACCTAATATTATATTGATTTTGCTTTAAGGAACAACGATCTTTTTACCAGATTCACAGTCAAACAAGTATATTAAGGTTATTTAGTTTTCAGTACATAAATAAATTATGTAGCGAGTGTTGTTTGAATACGGAAGGCGGAGGATCGAGAAGGATTGAGACTCATGCAGAAGTTCTATGCTCAACAGCGGATGGACACAGACTGATAACGAAGTAAAATAAAAATTATTTTAATTTCAATTTTAATTTAGTTTAACCAAACAAATTCATAAACTAGTAAACAAGCATACAACGAGCTTAATAATAGAAGCAATAATCAAAACATAAAACTACATTAAGTGACAAAAATGAAGGAATTCATTAAAGAAAACTAGTGCATGAAGAAGATTACACATTACATTAAAAAAAGTAAACTGCAAAATACATAGAAAATTAAAGCAGTCGTATTAAAAAAAAAAAAAAGCAAATGTGATATGATAAAACAAAAACTTAAAAAATTGTAAAAAAATACATAGTTGGGCGAGGTACCCTGCAAGTTACTGTAAGTCTGACAAACATTTAAAGAACATAGGAACCTATTCCATGTTGGCGTTGTTAGCCGCGCGCGAAGCTCTGACGATATTTTTGATGTAGTTTAACATCAAAGTATCGTCAGAACATAGTGGAAATATATAAAAATAGTGGAACTGTAAGATCTCTTACTAACATAAATTTACAAATATTTTCTTCTTTTGATGATTGTTATTTTTGAGGCTAGGTAATCAATATATTGCACAGTGATGATCCACCAACGCCATTAGGCATGACAATCGCAGTATCATGCATAAAAAATACAGTTTAATTTATAATGACCTCACTTTGACTGGATGCTGAAGTTTTGGTCTTTTGTAAATTATTACAGAAAAGCGCCAAAAAAAGTAGATCGCAATTCTTAAGTGAACTCTACGACGGTAAACCAAAACGCTTGTTTGAAATGAAAAAAATAAGCACATTTGATGGAAAAGTCTTTCAAATGTTGTATATATGTATTCACGTAATTTTTAATCATGCACTGCTGTGTTGTTGTTTTGTTGAATTATATGACATTGTTGCTACAAATGTCATATAATTCGAGATTTAAAAAAAAAAAATTTAGTCAATAATTTATATTTACAACTTGCCCAGAGACGTGGAATCTGACAGCAAGTCTTACCCATAAAATAAAGGTCACCCAGCGTGCTATGGAGAGATCCATGAGAGGTGTGTCGCTAAAAGATATAATCTGAAACGAGAAAGTACGCAGAAGAACTCAAGTAGTGGAGGCTACCCAACAAACAGGGACACTCAAGTGGCAATGGGTAGGACATATCTGTCGAAGAGACGACGGTCGATGTAGAAGAAAAGTATTGGAATGGATTCCAAGAACTAGCAAACTAAGCATTGGCCGACCCCCTGCAAGATGGACTGACGACATAATAATAGCGGGAGTGACCTGGATGCGGAAGGCGGAGGATCGAAATGGATGGAGACTCATGGGGGAGGCTTACGTTCAACAGTGGATGGATATAGGCTGATGATGATGATCATTCATTCATTTGTCCATGTCCGCTTCCTGAACTGGAGCATATGGACATCACAAGCCACCACAATCTTAAATGTCATTACTTTAAGATTTACGCCGCAACTTCTTAGATTTATTCTTAGAATCGTTTCTGAGATGACTTTGCAGAGGTCCATCTTTCTTGGATGATTAACGACTTGCAGTGGTCCAGCGGCGGATCTCCTCGTCCAATCAGCGCGCTGGGTGTTGTTGTCGAATTTCTCCTTATCGTCTCCAGCATCATAGACTCCAGCTGATTAAACGGAATTGATTGAAGCCAATAAATTTAAATCAACAGTGACATGTGTGAACGCCTCGCGCTCATTGTTTGGTTTGGCTTGATTTCCGAGATGTACGACCAAAGGGTAATAACAGTGGTTCCCAAAATGTGAGCCATAGTGTCGTCATAAGGACACTGCGAAATACTGTTAAATGGATAAACGCTTTTAAAAAAATCCTGGTATATTAATGAAGATGCAAAATAAATAGATTGAAAAAGGTACTATAGCTAAAAA
The DNA here is from genome assembly GCA_022606575.1 of Glossosoma conforme. Classification (NCBI taxonomy): domain Eukaryota; kingdom Metazoa; phylum Arthropoda; class Insecta; order Trichoptera; family Glossosomatidae; genus Glossosoma; species Glossosoma conforme. The sequence continues at coordinate 184,609 of JAGTXR010000240.1, forward strand.
ATAAATAATATATAAATACTGTAAGTATCGAAATATAATTAAATACCCTTAATGAGTGTGAGACTTTCCTCTATTTTATTATGATCCTTAATAATTGCTGTCATAGTCTATTCATGAATGTCGTTCGTACGTCGTTAAAAATATCGATAATTTCGGTCTGCCGTCGAATTATATTAGAAACAATAAAACCGACAGATGGTGATAGTGATGCAGAAATCTCATCTGTGGATTCTATGACGCTTACCATCGTTCATATGGCTAAGTGCTACATGTGGTGTGATGTTCTACCAACGTCATAGACAACAGCAGTAAATTCAGGCATCATCCATTTTTATTAGAGGAATTCACTATGAATGGGTGGTATTCGTGGAACGACTTTCGTCTAACACCAATATCAATAATAAGGATATGTCTGGTATGATTTAAAATCAAATTCACCCCAACCAGAAGTGCTTATAGAGCTTGGAAATAGTTTTTTTTAATCTTGGTTCAGGAAGCTAACGTTTATGCTACTTAGTCAAACCCGCCGGGGAGAGGTATATATATTTTGATAACTATTTATTTTAAGCTTCTCCGTGAGATTTTCTATACTAAAAACCAGTTTCGGTATTTTATTATGAATAAAAAAAAATATTAAGAAAAGAAGGGAGTGGCCTGGATACTGGCAGAGGATCGAAGAGAATGAAGACTCATGCGGGAGGCCTACGTAGAACAGTGGATGGACACAGGCTAATGATGATGATGATCGAAAAAACATAAAAATTATAGGACATAAATTGCTCTCGAAGAAAAAAATTAAGTTATTCCCCTAAATTTTTGCAAATCTTGTCGTAGGTAGGTCCACTTTTATTTTATTAAAGCCGTCTGATTTTTTGGCACCTGCGCTCTCATTAAGCGTAACAGCTTCCTCAATAATTATTATTACATACCTGAATATGCGCCCCAACACATTTTTAATTCATACAATCCATCAGGGTACTTATCCAACTTTTGGTAGCCAGTTACCTAACCTTAAACACAGGGTGGGGCTTAAAATAAAATAATCAAATTATTTTATTTTCACGTGAATACAACCAGAGATGAACACTATTATTATCTCGTCGGTATTTCACCGACAAACAACTTCTATATAAAGGAAAAGTCCGTCATATTCCTCAAGACGACAGTCACATTTGGGGTGATGCTCCAAAATACCTATTATAGATTTAATTTATACAGTTCAAAGAGCCATTCGTTTAATAAATAATACCACTCTTACGATAAACGGAAAAAAGAATGGGTTTTCTACCGTTTTTACCGCGGTCTTTGCTTTTCGGAACTAATAGAATTAATTCTTCATTCACCCATCCACAACTGACGAACTCGGATTACACATGCTGAACATCCATACACGGTTAATGTGTGACAACCAAGAACTCGAGGTTTCCTAAGTTTCTACTTAAATGCCACCGGTAAGCTCTGGAAGCCATCCTGGCTGAACATCATATAGTGCACTGGACTCGACTGGTTGTGCTCTCCTGCATGAGATTGTATAAAAAATTACCCTCAATTAGTTAATAATTCAGTTATTGTTCCCAATAGGGGTCATTGAGCCTATCACGCTGGTTGCAATACTGTAAGAATGTGTAATGTTAATATAAGGTAAAGACTTGACAATGGCTACCCGACGTAGCCGAAATATTTCGTCACACAAAATTAAATCGGACATAATTCACATATACGATTGCGCAATCGAGGTGAAGGTGGACCTTACGTCTAACCTGCAATCAATGGAACACAGGCGTATGATTGGTTCACTTAGTTTTTACCGTTATTACCACGGTCGCTGCTCGTCGGAACTTAAAGAACTAATTCCTACTGCACCCACCCACAAAACCGACAAACTCGTCTTACACTTGCCGAACATCTATACACGGTTAATGTGTGTCGACCAAGAACTGGCAGTTTCCAAAGTTCCTTCCTTAATGCCACCGGTAAGCTTTGGAATGCTCTTCCAGCGTCTGTTTCCCCCTTCCTACAATCTGGATCACTTCAAGAAACAGATAAATATACATTTGCAAACACCCACACATAAACACGAACACAACACACGTTTTCCGCATGCAGCGTCCAGTCTCCCAGGCTGAGCGTCATAAAATGCACTGGTCTCAACCGGCTGTCCTGCATTTGATTACATTTAAAAAAAATATGGTGGGAACATATACATAAGACGCTCCACGAGAGAATAAGCTACAGCTGCCTTTTCTTCAAGCCCCCGAGCTTTCAATCTCATGAAAGTACCTCGGGAACTATACATAGAAGGAAAGCAGATGAGATAAGACGAGGACCATTACGGCTGACGGAGATTTGTGACTCCAGCTCTTATTGACCATATGCTCCAATTCGGGTGTCGGATGTGGCGATGATGATGGTGATAATTTCACTACCGCTTAACAGTATTATTAACCTGCACAAAATTGTACTGTCGTAGGTTTATGTCAATTTTGGTTCATTGTTGTTACACACACGGCCCAACCCTAAAACCATAAACATCAATAACAATATTATAGATGGACTTAACGTATTGAGGAAATTTGCCCGTAATTGTGCATGCCATAGAATAAATAAAACCATAATTCATTTCTTTATCTAATGCGGCTCTGCTTTATTCTTCGACCCACTCGAAACTTTTTCCTTTCTCCCTCCTTTTCCTCGCAAGTGGAAAAGTACAGAATGTACCAAAATATAGCTACACTGTTAAAAAACCTGTATATACAATATTATACGCGACTAAAGGTACTCGCAATAATAATTATGAAACTTGGCACTTAGAGAGGTAGACTTATCCGAGAAGCGAACCACACCTGGGACTGTGCACGCCGCGCCATCTTGCGGCAAAACCGAAAAGCTAGCTTAATACGATTATTTTATTTTGCTTAAACAATTAAATGAAGAATGAACTAATAATCATAATAAAGTTAGTTTTATTATATGTTCCTGATGACAAAAATATTTTAAATTGGAGAAATTGTGAATATATTGAATATGTATGTATTTTCATAAGTGAAATAATAATTAATACTACCAGACCTTTTTATACGGTACTTTTTTACGCGATTTCGCTATTTCGCAATTTTTTTGAACGGCACCGTTGCTTTTTTTACGCGATTAATTTGTAATTGACTTAAAATTGCCGTTCATATCCTATTCATTAAAATTGGTGGTAATCAAAAATCATCGCGTGAACACGACCAATTCACCATAAGGGTCCTTTGAAATGTACTATTCCTGAATGTTTGCAGAGTAACAACATTGACGGATCATAAATTATTTTGAACGATGCGTGAATATCAAACTGTGGTGCCTTGGCGAAAAAACATAAAATACTTTAGCATAATAATCCACAGATGAGTTTTTGCCATCATCGTCTGTCGGTATTCTTCTGTGTGTGTTTATATAAAAAAATATGTGTAAGCATCTTCCTACCCCTATGAGACAAAAATCAAAGCATTGTTCTCTAAAAACACGCAAGTTGCTATATAATTTCACCTGTTTAACTGTTTCCGGTTGGCACCACCCTTTCACTGCAGCACTTTCCCACAATACAGCACTGATTTGTTCAACGTACCGTATAAGGTCATCCAGCTAAGGTCACCAACGACCTTTCTCTTCTACATCTATGTGCTCCTGTTAACGATCGGTCGTTTACAAATTATAGTATACATTTAAACTTTTTTTTCTCGTAAATTTTTATTCATCATCATCAGCCTGTCCACGGTTGAATTTTGGTCTCTCGCATGAGCCTTCATCCTCAACGGGCGATACGAACTGCCGTGATGGGCTCCCACCGGCGCCATAAGCGGCGGTCTATATAACTAGTCCTAATATGGCGGACACATAAATGTACGACAAGCGAATAAAAATAAGAGACGAAAGATTGTATATCGAGGTTTTCGGTACTAGTCAGCAAGGACGATATCATGCTGATGTCAGTGTATATAAAAAAACAGAGGGAAGGCATACTGGCAGTCACAAAAATAATTGCATGCATACGTTTCCTGTTGATTTTTTTTGTGTTCTCTAACGACAATATTCAAACATTGCATAGCAGTGATTTGCTCAACGGACCGTGGAAGTAAACGCCACACACCTGAGGTCACTAACATCCTCAACTCTTTGACTGTCTACGCTCCTGATAACTAAAGGGTGGCTCCTGTGTGTAACGATGCATAAATTCACACGATGCAAAACTAACTCTCTGAATTGCAGTAGCCATGTTCTTTTCAGGAATCATTTTCACATTAGATCATGAACCGAATAATTCGCCTGTACCATTACATAGTTTTTAACTACTGATATTCAACATGATATAGCCTTTTCAGGCTGTTGCCGAAAACTTTGATATGCGATCTTTCGTCTAGATCTTAAATCAGTGCGCCTTACGTTGTTACCGATGAGTCGTTGAACGAAATGTCTGGGGACGAAATGTGGCGGAATCAGCTGAAATACATGTTTCAAATAAATTTCTATTAGATATCAAGTTGCTTATCATCTCCTCGCCTTCTAAATTAACATATTCAATACTCTGGACAAAAATATCATTATTATTCCCGTTGTTCGGACTATTTGGACCTAAAGAGCGGCTCACCTTAATCATATAGGTCGTTTATGGAATAGAAAGTATATCGTTGTCGCTTTCGTGTTAAAATCAATTTAATATTGATAAATCCATAAATGAAATTTCTTTATTGCTTACAATGTTAACATCGGTGATTTCATTCAAAAGACAACGGAAGTAGAGGCCAAACACCTGAGGTCACCATCGTCCCCAACTCTTGGTTAACCACCAGGTGGACCCCCGCCAGTGTCGCAGACGATGCGTGCTGCACACGCGCGCTTATTACCGTGGGAAAGTACCTTTGAATTCATTGTCTTGATACACCTGTTCTACAGTGCATGACACATATTATAACCGGTTGAAAGAGAAAATCATATTATGCAACGTATGCTACTTCTTTCATTCAACTAAAACCATTTTTTTATTAAATAATTAGAAATGTGAAATAAAAGTATACAATAATAAATTTTAATTATATCATTATATAATATAAATATTTTGAGTTACACAGTTTTTGATTGAGCTCACTTTATGTACATTGAAATCTTTACACAATCGTGGAAGTTGTATTTCGTAGCAGGTGCCTACGCGGCCTCTACGCGCAAGTTTGCCCTCAGAGTCGCGGGGTCGCGCCGTGATTGGCTGCCCGTAACCCCGGCCACGCCCTTCGACCTCTCCCACCCCCACCGCCACTCAAACCTGAAGACACAAACAGGTGATTCAAAATAATTCTCAAATATTTCATGTCTATTGAGCCTTTTCAGTAATCCAGTATCAGCCTTCATCGCACTTTCAACAAAAAGACGAACTCAGTGGACTTTCATCTCACTCAAGCGTTTACCGGATACGGAATTTTTAGAGAATTCCTAAAAGATTTGGCCTCTCTTTTTGCGACGCATATCAATGTGATTCAGGCATGCAACAAACGGTGAGACACTCTCTCGTGGAGTGCATCATCCATGAGAACAGGAGACGCATTCTGTGCTGTCGCCTGGGAGTCTCTATCATTTCTTGGGAGGATTTTCCTGAATTGCTGCTTACTTCTGACGGTTCCTTGATTTTAACCTTCAGGGAAATTGTCGGGGTAACAAAAGCGGTTAACGAGGCTGACATGGAATAGGCTCCTAAGTTCTTCAATCATTTCTCAGACGTATTTTCTAACCTTGTGTGTAACTTGCAGGGTACAACACGCAACTATATATTTTTTCTACATTTTTTTAAGTGAAAAAGAAAATGAATAAAAAAAAATCTCTCTTTCAACAATTTACAAGTGAAATTCTACAAAAAATCAATCCATGAATATACTCTCAGTCAACGTCTTCTATCGTGTCATGTTTACTTAGGTTTTTTTCATATCCACTCCATCGGCGAACTTTTAGAGTGGTGGGCTGCAAAAACATTCAGAATTTCAGGAAGACCACGTAGAAGATAGCGATACATCTGTAACGTGTAGCAGGAACAGAAAGTGGTCCTGTTAGTTCATTAAGCAGAAAAACCTCGTTTCCCTTACAAAAAGAGTTTTCCTAGTTCTAATTCAAAACTTTTTTTCTGTCACTTTTGATACTGGTAAGCCACGTTGCATGTGGTTTTCCAGGTCCTTGTTAAAACCGCATCACTTAACTAACCAGTGGTAATCTTAAGTAGAAGACCGTTCAAAGTTAACCACCATTCTGTAGATATTCATATAATTGTCGTTTTCTTTGGAATCTTATTGTTTATAGTTCATATCAGAGATAATGTTGAATTATCATAAACAAATATTTTGGACACTCAGGGACCACCGTACAGCAAAGTTAATGAGGCAGTTACAAATAAAGTGATGGTATCACATGGGAATACACTACGTAAAAATACAACTGATCAAAGTGTGACAGGCTTGCTGGTAACAAAAAATATGCGATGCTCATATACGAGTAGATGAGTACCTACTACAATGCTTCATAAGTAACATAGTTTGATTTCTGTATGGAAGTTATCTAAGATCTCTGACGGATCATGACACCCTGATACACGAAGAACTAAATTTGAACAGTGTGGAAGGAACTACACTGCATTATTTATTTGATTATTTATACTGTATAGTCTGGTTGACTTTGTTTTATTTTTATATACGAGTAGTAAACACAACACAGGATTTCGTCGATAGTAACCTATTTGAGCTGAAAATCAAAGACTATTTTATAATGAAAAATAGATAAACTTTATAAATTCTTATAGGCGAGACACAAAAATGTAAATTATACTCGCCTTCTTCATTATCTGCCTCCTATTTGAAGTACAAGGTCGTCGTTCAACCCTTTCCCATCGGTTGTCGTCATATGCCGTCAAAGATTCCTCGACTCTTGACATCGGTTGACGTGATATATCATTTTGACACTTTAAGTACTCATTGTGACATCTACGGTAGGAAGTGCAGTCATTCCCTTTATCAACCTACATGTATTCTTGACAGGAATCTGTAATGCATGTAAATAAATATCGTTAGGTTTCGTCACAGGAGTGATTTTTTTGTAACCCACATGTGTGAATGCCACCACATGTATAGAGTTACATAATGACCGTTTGCTAAATACAATAGTATTTTATGCATCACCTTATAGCTAAAGGATAGAAGGACCAATGTGATATATGAAAATAGGTGTGATAAGTACATTTGTGCTTTAAATACAAGTTTTAAGCAAAAAACAATATTTGAAAAATTCACGTCACGTTGACAGTATAATTTGTATTCTACCGAGACGTAACGAAAGGGTTAATAGTTTCAACACGTTATAATATGTGTTTTTTTCTTTAACCCATGAACTCTCACCTAGAAGGCCATGAGAAACAATATATTGTATATATAATGTTCTTTACTAATAAGCTGATTAGAATAGGACGAGATTGTGTCAAATGCCATAAATTGAAATTGTCAATTTGTGTGAATCATATGCTTAAGACTAGACGTAGAAAAATAATGTGATAACATAAAAAATAACGTTCCATTCTTTCATTGATTTTTAGCTTGCACTTTGGACCACTTGTACAAAATAGTTCGGTGGTTTCCTTTTGAGTCTTGCCTATATGTATGACCACGTGGAGCAAGCATTAGTATCAGGCTTGCATACGAGGCTGCGGGATCCAAGAGAACACCTTGGGCACTGATTAGACACGAGTGGACCTCCCACGGGGAGCTCGATCTGCGATCGTAGTAGACCACGTTTAGGGTCACGATAACTTGCCGAAACTATGGAACACTATTTATTACTTTACTGAAAATCAAAAATAATCAATAATCAAGACGCTGTAAAATAAGAAACCCACTTATTTACGCTACTATATAGAATATCATTTTAACATAATACGAGTAACTGCGTATAAGATCAGCAATAAAAACTGCGTACGTATCTTGCCAACACATCTTAAATATTGAGAGCTGAAAATATTTCTTTTATGATTGAAACAAATTCAATATTTAAGGTCACCGTTACACAAGTAGTAAATTAGAATAGTAAGAATCTCTCTAGGTTTATTTATTTTAATTTGAAAAATTGCTTTAAATGACCATTTAAAAAAAATGTCGTAAAAAAATTATACAATGTCTGCAGTAATAAAATCCTTTGAAGAGGCTACAGTCTGTGTATCAACTATATATTATATAATACATTGTTCTTGACAAACAGTGTTTCTTATAGTCAAATTTAATGTTTCCAATAAATATGCAGTTATATTAAATACACTTAAGCTATTCATTATCATACCATATCTATTCCTCTAACTGGAGCATAACGCATTGACTGCTGCCACAAAGCTTTTTCAACCGCCCTACTCTTTGCCTCATTTTAAGATATTAATAACATTAATACCAACGTGACATCAATAGTATAATCATAAGGAAAAATATTTGTCGTAATTAAATGTATCATTCACCATTCTGGGTCAATTGAATTAATATGAATAATTTTGCCAATGCCAATATATTTTTTGTGTTTTATTAAAGCACCTTTACTTACATAAACAAATTATAAACGTTTTTTTTTAATTTTATTTCGTTTGCTCGAAATTGTCAAAAAATCAATGTACCACCGCATATATTCAAAAATTTCACTGAATTATCAATTTCCTGAATTCGGTGTAATATAGCCTCCATCGAATAGCTTCCTGATTATAGTGTTTTAAAGTAACAAATAAACTGGTCCGAGATTGCCTATAAAAAGATGGTGGACAATATATTTCATGGGATTTCACAGTGCACTCCGGGTCCAGTATAACAACGCCTTTCGAATGTTGTCTGCCGCGATACTGCAGTGCTTTAGGCATGTTGACGGAGGCGTGAGTAGATGGCTTCCATGCCATAATAAGGAAGCGTTGCGCTTCTCTGTAGTCGCGCGTTCGCGGCAGTCACAACGCAATGGTCGATATGTTGGCGGATAGGTGGGACTCACGGTTGGAGGAGCACTTGATGCGCCTTCACTTGGCCATCCAGAGGGGATCCGGTGCTCCACTCACTGAGTAGTACAATAATATAATGAGGTGTATGTGTACATGGCGATTTATATTTTCTTTCTATTCTGCTTAATTTTTAAAAAAAAATCTGTATTTGCTTGGAATTATTGTACGTAAAATTTTTATTATGGAACTAGTGGCTACAAAAATTAATTTTATTATTGTTATTATTAAATGAGTACCGTCATTATAATACAAGTTGGTCTTCTCATACTTTACAAGGCACTTGAATGTTATTATGTCAGCTCAGTGTGAGACCTCTTAACAAATGGGATCCATCAAGAAATATGAAGTGTTTGTTTTTTGTTTACTGACCGAGGTCTCCAGCCATCGGCCGACGCCATACGGATGAAGAGATGAAGATAAAACGACGAAAAAAACGTTTATCAAATTAGCCCCACAAATACCTATTCTGTTAATACTTTTTATTGCTCTACAAAAAATGTTTATAACCCATACAATTTTAAATAAATACACGATATTTTTTACGTATTTAAAAATTATTTATTTATACAAGGGGCTTCGCCGGTGGCTGCTACACGACCTAACATACCTAATACAGTTTTTTTAATAACTTTACATCTAATAAATATGTGATATTGTGGCTTTTGGATTTGGCCGTGTGTATTATTTCGACCACCATTGCACGAGTCTTCTTCAGGGTTGATGACTTAGTGATGAGTTGGTGTCAACATCAACAGGGATGACGGTTTGATTCTCAAAACAGCATGGCTACTACCTCTAGCACATACTCAAAAAGCTGTACAGACAAGCAAGGACAACTACAGTTCGACATGACGCTTCTGGAGGTAATATTCTTGGAACATACCCACCGTACACGATTCTCCGACATGACGCTCGTGGAGGTACGTTAGGATGATATCTAAACTACCTCCAGACACCAACTCATCACTAAGTCATCAACCCTGAAGAAGATAAATCTTATATTTTTCACATAAATAATCCAGATTTTAGTTGAACTTCAAAAAGCACTTTGGCTGTTCTCCCGCAAGTGTTATAGTATAAAAATATTTTTTTTAACGAAAAACATTAAATTATTACAAAAATATCATGCATCAGGTCAACAGAATGAGGAAGAGTAATTCTCAGTTTCCTTAGATTCGCCAGGCGAAATATCCCGTCTTCGACCTTGACTGGCGATCAATAGAGCGGACCCGGTAGCTTCTGCTCTCCCAGTAATCCGCCCGGCCCGCGCCGCCCTTCCGCCCTTAACCCCGCCCACGAACCCGCCCTTAATAACACCAGCAGGACCACGATAGACATATCTGAAACCTAAAAAGAAACGCCAGAAATTCACTATTAAAAAAAACTACATTTTATACTTTTATGGGCGCCTGATCCCTCTAAACGTAAAAATTCTCGTTTATTACTGTTTGTATCGTGGTAACTAAATGCATATGCAGCCGTTTAATGAATCTGCGAGAATATAATATGTATATTCCTCTTCCCTAATGGAGCATATGTTCGTCACAAACCTGCTTCAAAAATCATCAGATATCAATACCTATAGTCACTGAAAGTATGGTCGTCACGAAATACCGCTATAAAGCTGTCTCCATGGTCATAGCCACATCTCATGTCAGCTCTGCCTCCCGTAGCTCTGACGAGTACATTAAATGTATAGTTCACTACAGCTTGAAGAAAATGCAGTGGTAGTTTGAAGCTATATTACGTCATCTGAAGTATATCGAACTAATAAGTTCCACTTTCGCATCTTGAAAAACTGTACTGTAAAAGTCCGGTATATCTAGGGTCTAGGGATATCTCGTCACCTGCTTTGATTTTTTATGCAATCACATGCAGGAGAGTACAATCGTTTGAGGCTTGTGTACTCTACGACGTTCAGCTACGGCAGTTGGACGCTGTATGCGGGAAAAATGTGGTGTATTCGTGTATGTTAGAAAGATTGTAAGTATATATTTGCGTGATGGAGGAAACACACAGTGGAAGAGCATTTCGGAGCATACCGGATACATTTTGAAAGGAACTTTGGATACTGCCAGTTTTTGGTCGACACATATTAACCGTACATGGATGTTCAGCAAGAGTAAGGCAATTTTTTGGTTATACTTATCACTCTTTAATGATACACTCTTCCAACGTGATATCTTCAGTACCTTCTCGATCTTCACAATCATACGACAACTTCAACGCCGCAAAACTTTCTTAGTTCAGAATAACTTACTTCGTTGTTTGAGTTGGAGAGTCTTTATTTCAGTGGTTCTACAAAGGTTTTTTTTTTGTGCTGTACGCCCGCGTCTTAATCCTGAAAGTCATATCGGGCGTACACACCTCTGCTTTACCAGACCAACTTAACCATTATATACTCGTACATATGAATATATTATTTCAATAATAATCTGTAAAAAAATAAAAAAAACGATTTCTTAAGAAGCACAGTGTCAGATAAAATTTGCATTTTGATACACAAGGCTCCACCTCGAAATCTTTGAATATTTAATTTAAAACATTAACATCCTACGAGTTACATGATAATAGAATACTGGCTTTAAAATGGCACGAGTTCAACCCTTGGGACAGTTGAATAAAAATTGGAGTCACAAGTACGTTTATACCTATTATCAGAATTAGGGTGGAAAATAGTTTTTTTTTTACTTTTTGTGGTGTTCAATACTTATCTATGCTCTTCTCCAGGGGTACAAATCCAGTGATGTAATACCCTTTTTTCATCAGATCATAAAATATTCAAACTCCCAACTAACTGAAACTATAAAAAAAACTTTTTCGCCGAGACTTAAATGCTGAGGATCGAAACTCTTTAGTTTGATTTCCTCTAGATATTAGTTCTTATTAGAAATGTTTGCTTGAATTTACGAAATTCATTTCGTAATAAAATAAAATATATTTTATTTAGTTATATTTTACTTCTTCTACTTCTCAAATCACAATTAAATTTCTCTATGTTCAATACTTACTGATCTAAAACTATAATATTATCTGAAGTAATCATCTTCATCACCCTTTGTCCATCCATTGTTAAGCAAAGGCCTCTCGCATGAGTCTCCATTCCTCTCTATCCTCCTCCCTTCGCATCCAGGATACTCCCGCTTTTCTTCTGATGTCCTTAATACATCCTGCAGGGGGTCGGCCAACGCTTCGTTTCAACGCTAATTCTTGGATATCAATCCAATACTTTTTATCCACATCGACCATCATTTCTTTGACAGATATGTCCTGCCTATTCCCACCTAGTGTGCCTATTTGTTGAGTTGTCTCCATTACTTGAGTTATCCTTCGAATTTCCTCGTTTTGAATTCTGTTTTTAAAGACTTTTCAAATATAGATCTTTCCCCGAAACGTTATGTCACATTTATTTTATGGGTAAGACCTGCTTTTAGATTCTACGTCTCTATGCTATAACTTAAAATTGGGAAGATACGTTGGTAAAATCTTCGTGGTTCTAAGACATTGCGAAATTTTCTCTTTAAAAATGTACTCAATTTTTCCAACCACTGCCCACGCCAGTTGTATACGCCTGTCGATTTCGTTCGAGAAGTAATTACGTCCTTTTGGATTACTTCTTTAGTGATATGATACTATTAAAATCTATTATACAGTCAAATTCTAAAGACCGAAAGCAGTAAAATACATCATGAAAACAATAAATTCTTACAATTTTTGTTGTGTTTAGTGACCTAGAAGCATGATGGCAAGGAGAATACCGCCAGACAGTTCTGAAAATATTATATAATTGTGGATATTATGAAGCTTGCCATTGTAAGGATGATTTAATGCTGTATTTCAGTAGACTAGTGCAATTTTTCATCGCAAAAATCTTGCACATCAGTAAAATAAAATCAAAATATTTTTCAATGGTTTGCTAAAGCTGATTCGAATGAAAAAATTGTCACCCGTCAACTGAAAAATGTCACCCCCACGATTTGAAAATCGTAACCAGAATAAAAAAATCAATGCATTCACAAGATGTCGTGATAAAAAATCCAACTGTCACATTGACAAGGGAAAGAACGCTGAAAGCCCCGAGAAGAACAGCATTCGGTCTCGTTATATCAGATATGTATGGTCTTTTATATTCTTTTTGTACGTATTTTTCTATTCACATAATATTAATGAAAATATTCATGGAGTTTGAAATGATGAAAGATTGGAAACAGATATATTTTGATAAATTTTATTATTAATATTTTTTGAATCATAATATTTTGTTTGGCGGATCTGATAGATTATATCCTTAGATTTTTTATACGTTAAATATAAAAATGCAAACATAAACACAATTAACATCTCCAGTAAGATAGTGTAACTTTATGAACATTTTAGGTTAAAAAGCAAACCAGGTACTTTATCAAAGTTGCATCATATACTCATACACAAATGGTTTGAGGTTAATTTTTATGTTTCACCGGTTAGATATTTTGGCATGCTTTACTTTCTTAATATATTTAATATAATAGATATTTTTTAAATAAAAGTTTACAAAATTTCGGTCCAAGGCGGATCGTATGCTTGCAGGCCTCGGACGTATCACAACTGACGACTCCGGCAGCTACGACAGACAGCGCAGCGCCGTAACTAATGCAGTGGCCATTTATATAATTAATGGCGCACCAATGACAGACAACCATGTACTTGTTGATCAGAATGGCAGCACATCACCATATCTTACTTTACTTCTTGACTCTAGATTTAGACTAACACCATTTATGTATGAGTGTGTGACGAGTAAACAAAAATAAGAGACGAAAGATCGTATATCGAGGTTTTCGGCAAGGGTTTAATCGAGCTGATATCTCTTATCTCTTGTCACATTACAATATGATAAGCCAAATCAGTCAAACGGCTACAGGCCGTGCTCTTTAACTTCAATTAAATTATCAGCAAAATAATAAACGATCAAATATCTGTTATTTGAATTTATATTGTCGGCAAATATACACTCCATAACGCTTAGTAAACCAATCAATGAAAAATTCGCGTAGAAATTTATATGCAAATTTCCCGTTGCAATTTCCTCCCTCAGGATGGGAGCTGTGATCCCCGGATTTGTATCGCATTAGTTGCAGTCTATCGCGCAATATTTGCATCGATAAATCTTTTCATGAGATAAACTGCTACAGCCGCTGAACGATATTTCTACGGCGGCGGTTTTACAGTTTTTCAGCCAATATTCGTGAAACCATTTCGTAACTTTTAAGGCGAGCTGTAAAGCTTACAAAAAACAACTATTATTTTCATATTCATAGCTTTTTTATTCACTTAGAGATGCATTGTTTATGTACAATGTGTTTTTTTTCAGTCTTTCAATATAAAACAAGTTTGAACTGAAGACACAAACAGGTGATTCAAAATAATTCTCAAATATTTTATGTCTAATGAGCCTTTTCAGTAATTCAGTACCAGCCTTCGTCTCACTTTCAAAAATTTGCAAGTTGAATTCTACAAAAAATCAATCCATAAATATACTCTTAGTCAACGTCTTCTATCGTGTCATGTTCACTTAGGTTTTTTTCATATCCACTCCATCAGCGAACTTTTTGACTGGTGGGCTGCAAAAATATTCAGAACTTAAGGAAGACCTCATAGAAGATAGCGATACATCTGTAACATGTAGCAGCAACAGATTGTGGTCCTGTTAGTTCATATAGCAGAAAAACCTCGTCTTCTCCATCGTAGTATCAATCCAGTGGATTGGTTTGCAGCAATAAAATATTGCATGTCGATCTCCACTCTTCTTGATCCTATGCAATTTTCTTCAGCTCATCATAAGAGCTTCAACTCATGTCCTCGAACACTTGCTGCAAATGCTACCGTCTAGGGCACCCTCTACAGTTTCTACCCTCAACCATCCCTTCCACAATGTCGTGAAGAAGACCATCGTTGCGCATGATGTGACCAACCATCGGGCTCGCTTGTCTAAGATGGTTCTTAAACAAGTAATTAACATGATAATAATCATATAGTTGAAACGTGCTTGGCTCGTTCATGTCGCGGACAAATCAAGTGATTATGACGCCTTTAGTTCCTAGTAACTTAATAATTGGAATTAAAATATCAGCATTCGCGTAGTAACTTGTGCGCTGTTTCGCTTAGTAGCGCGTGCGCAGAAGAACTCTAGTAGTGGATGCTACCTAACGAATAAGCACACTCAAATGGCAATGGGCAGGACATATCTGTCGAAGAGACAACGGTCGATGGGAAAGAAAAGTATTGGAATGGCGCCCAAGAAATGGCAAACGAAGCATTGGCAGACCCCCTGCAAGATAGACTGACGACATAAGAAGAATAGCGGGAGCGACCTGGATGCGATGGAAGAGGATGGATACTCATGCGGGAGGCTTACGTTCAACAGTGGACGGATACAGGCTGATGATAATGACATCCAACAAAAAATAATAAATTGAAATATAATATAATCGTACTTACTTTGTGCGCCAAGAGTGGTTAATTTAGCTAAAGATTATCACGACTTTTCTTTATTTCCAAACGTCATTGATTATTAGTAATTATTTATAGTCAAAAGACTTCTGAAATGAATAGACTGTTGTTTGCTCGTGTTACATTAATCAGCTAAATGGTCGCACATCTGTAAGAACCATTAACATCGTGGCAATGGCACACAAAAGCCTCGCATTCATATAATTATCAATTATTATTTTGCATTTATTTCCTCTTAAATTCTGTATTACCTTTGAAAAACTATTGCGAAACATGTGTTACACGAGGCGCTGAAACGGCCAATAAACACAACAAACTAATTTCATATTTAGATTTTTTTATAATAAGCACATACAGTAGTTTACCGATATAATATGGTGAAGAAATCTTATAGGTGTCTTCCAATGTTTTTTTTTCTTTTGACACGGCTCAAATCAAGAAGAAGTTTCCTACAGTCGACAACGGAACTGATTATACCTGAGGCCACCCTGCGGCTGAACATGTGGAGAAGCGCAACTGAAGAGAATACTTGGATTGCCCCGAAAGAGGACCTAGCCCCTGGACACGACCAGGGGTCGAATAGATGGAGGTCCCTTAACAGACTTCAGACCGGAGTATGAAAGACGAGGACACAAATGAAAGCCTGGTAGTTTTACAGTGGACCGACTGAATGTAACGCGGCGTGGAGCAGATCCTGTCACACCTTCTGGGGTGGGCGCTGTGTCCGAGTAGCTGCAGCCAAGAAGACTTCATGATAGCCGGGAGTAACGCCATCGACGTCACTCACTTCTGGGCAGACAGGATCTGTCCCTGTTGTTTCCGAAACGATTATATATATATAATGATTTAAAGAAAACGATAAACAAACAAATGCATTTCATTGTTATTTGTATATTAAGTATTCACTATCAATATAAAATTTCGTAGCGATGAGTCGACATATCCAACCGGTGCAGGGTTCTGTGGGATTACACTAAAGAGCCTTTCCCTACTCAAATCTAATATTGGGCAATGCCACAGAACGTGTTCAGCGTCCTGCAAGCGGCTACCACATGGGCAGTCCGGACTATCAACCAGGCTAAACTTGAAGAGTTTAGCCTTAAAATTGCCGTGACCAGTCATGAATTGACTAGTCCAATGGCTTGGAATAAGCCACGGTATCTTCATTCTGTCCAGGACGGAAGGAAAGAAGAAACATGTATTTCTACGTATTACGTACCATCTTTTAATATGGATTACATTGTTCGCTGTTTAATCACTTTCTGGAAGACTTAGTACGAAACAAGGTATGAAATATTTAGTTTTTACGTTCAGACGTAAAGGAATAAATTGCGAACTAAACTAAATTCAAATTAATTCAACATTTGGAATTAACTTTGACCGTGAAGTTAGAAAAAATATATGAAGACATCTTTGAGTACTTAATGGCGTCTTCTTCTTCGTAGTATCAATCCAGTGGATTGGTTTGTAGCAACCGAATCTTGCATTTCAATCTCCATTCCTCTTGGTCATCCGCAACTCTCTTCAGCTCAGCATAAGAGCTACAATTCATCCATCCAACAGACTGTCGTGGCGCATGATGTGACCGATCCATCGGGCTCGCCTCTCTGAGATGGTCCTTATTAGGTGCCTTTCTTCCTTGATTATCCTGAGAACCTGTTGACAAAATGTTGGCCAGAATAAGCTAACACCCATCTAACCTCATCAGGTCAAGCTGGTTAGGGCACTCTATTATCCTGGAGGTAGTAAATGCTCTCCTAAGGCGGATAAACCTTTATGGTCAACGGCATTAGGATGTGGAAATAAAGGGGAAAATACCACATTAAAAGACTAAAAGACATCCCATATATCAGCAAAAAAAAATGGCGTAAATTGATTAAAGATATTTATATTTAAAATGCTACAGAAAATAACAACTGTATTTTAAGTCAAAGCAGTTCATGTGTTGCAAAATATCATTGCAAAATCGTCTGAATACTTTCGCTTGAGTTTAAAAGATTCTCCTAAGAAGACGTTCACAATACTCGTGTGATGGATGACTTTTCAAAATTCAGAGAACCGAGGGACAAATTCGAACATTGGCCACAGATAATTAATTGATTTTCGCACATAATAACTGATGCAACACATTTCGCTAATGATCCAAGTAATGGACAGTGAACTAACGATCGTCCTGAAAGATTTACCCTGTTGACCGAAGACCTTTGAGCCTAATTTTAGACTGGTCTTTGGTCATTTTTATCATTAATTTTACTCTAATGTGGGGAAGCATGACAGAATTGAGTATTTAGCATACCCTTGTTTATTTTACGGCGATACAGCTGAAATCGTTGACTAGTGTAGTTCAGTGGCAACGGTCTACGAACCGACAGATCCGGGTTCAAAATATGATCCGGATAGTGATTTTTTACTGTTTATTTCTCAATATCTCAATTTTGTTTTTGAGTCATTAATCACCAAAAATTTACTAATTCCAGTACATTATGCAAAATACAAAAAAAAAATACTAAACTGATTTTAAAAGAACATATATATTCTCTTCATATATCCGTTCCACATCTTAAGCATATGGTCACGACAAATTTATATTTCATAAATCAAAGATGCACATTTTTTTCTCGACAATCGACGATAGTCATATCGAAAATGTATCCGGTGTAACTTTGAGATGCGAAGCTAGGTTGCTAGATCCTAGATGCTTAATAAATGATACGAACCTAATTGAGATACCATTGCAAGGTGTACGTATGCTTCAGTTATAGACCCGTTTCGGAAGAGAATGATGCCCTTTCTTCAATACCCTAGCTCATATTATTTTAAATAACCAGCGTCTATGTTGTATTTTTATTTTTTATGTAAACACATACACTAGAATACCGTCAGAGGGTGATAGTAATGTTGTTAAGTCTCGCTGATCGCTGCATGAGGAGTGTTGATCCGCCAACGTTATAGACTACAGCCCGACATTCACGCATCATCCTTAGTATTATAGGAATTTACTATGAATGGGTGGTCTTTACGAGGCGACTTTCGTCTATCGCCAATATCGATTATTAGGCTATGACTGGTTTTACGGGTAAGGCATCTAACTGACACCAACCGGGGGTATTTTTAGAGCTCGGAAATCGATTAAAAATCTTTTTGTTTGTAATCTCCGTCGGAGATCGAACCCACAAACTATGGCTTGTCAGTCAAACGCTTTTACCATTGAGCTTTACCCGCCGGTATTCTTATGTATATTATAGTTATCTTCAATTTATTATCTTAAAGTATCTTAAATTTATCTTAAAGTTTCATAACTAATTAAGGGTTGTAAATTAGAAACGAATATCGCATTAACTACTGTCATAAATAATGCTCTAATTCTCCGATAAATAATGCTTTACCATACTATAGAGATAATATATTTGTGGAGAAGCCAATACAATTTCAAGTACAATTTCATGTATTAAAATTTAAATATTAACCATAGAATTTATAACCGAATTTTACAAAAAATATTCATCGTACGCAATAGTATTAATATATTCATTGTACTAAAGGTTGGGTAAATACATAAAAGCGCCGACTATATACAATAAACGCCTAAAATCCTAAGCAAACTTTGACCAAAATTTTCTTAGCCACTGCATAATATCCGCATTTGTTATAACCCCCTAAGCATTCGCACAGAAATTAGCAATAAAAAAACACCGTAATCTCTTAACCTTGTGAAATTGTAACCGGATCGCATACAATGGAAGAGTTTTGCCTTGCTAATGGTGGCTGATATTTTTTCTCCTTGCACAGAGCGTTCTTCTCACAATATGTCAAAGATGATTCATCAATCTTCCACACAAGCCGGTCGTTAGGGACTGTATGGCCGGCGTATCGGCACTGAGTTATTTGTTGTTAGATTACCTTTTTGATGCTTCTGGTATCCGGATAACATGTGTGATCCGAAGAACATTAATTAATGGGTAATAAAGTAACTAATAGCCTGCCAGCGCAGTCCAATGGGTAACGCATTTATTCTACAGCAAGGGATTCTAATATTTTCATTCAACTTAAATTTCTTGTTATCAAATTTATTGTTAAATAGAAAATAGCCTTTATAGACCATTCAGAATTCTGAAATTAAATAAAAATCAAATTTGTTTTAAGCATCGCTGGCGTCGAACCTGCCAACGCTCGCATGGCAATCGAGTGACATACTCTCTCCGTAAAATATAAAATCTTCATATCCATGTCCACCCCTAACTAAAATATATGGCTGTCACTAATAACTACCCCAAAGCTCTGTCGCCCGCCATTGTCTATGCCTCATTCCATGTCAGCACTGCATCTAGAAGCTCCGCAGTACATTATATGTTACTAACGTGTTCCCAAAGAAGGCGATTCGAGACTCGCTGTAGTATACTAACTTTACAGCCTTAGACTGAGGTCTATTTGACATCTAACTGATGCACCTAGAATCACGGGAAGGCCTTCAGTCACTCTCTAACAAGTAGTTTTTTGCGTGCGCCCAGTAACGGGTCCCCATCTGGGTCTCCAAAAACAGGACGGGACAGGGAGATTTTTCACAAAACGAGTACATTATACACGAAGGCACGAGCCTGGATGCTTGAAATAAAGGCAGCTATAGTTTATGCGTCATTCTTATTGTACGTTTCAAACAGGTGTGTACCTTTGCCTCCTTCGTAATCGAAGGCTACGTTCTCTCACCTCGTCATTCGTCACAAAGTGAAACCACCATACTCACAATATAACTCTGAATGTTATTCATTTGTTACTTGCTGTTAATGATCTCTAATTAGCGTGAGACTTGTTTACGTGGTAGATGGTGATTTTACCACTTGCTTAGTTTATCACTTCTCGGTGTTATCTTTTATGTTGCTTGCCTGCTCTGCAGCGTGGAGGAATAATTAGTCATGTGTGGTAATGATGGTTCGTCTTCAATTGAGCCTATGGCTTCTTGCATGCCACGAACACTTACGATGGGATGACGTGGGTAATTAGAGAGTTAACAGAGCCGCAATAGTAATAGTAATATATTTTTTTGCATGTTACAATCTTTCTACACCATAGACGTGATTGAGAAGTCCTGTGTTACAAAAAAACATAGGCGCGGTTACTGTAGAGTAAAAATAAAATGATGCTTCTTGTAGGTCTCTCGTCATCCAGTAAAACTGTCGACAACAAAACGACATAAAAATCTACAGCAAATATCATTTGTATGAGATTTCTCTCATCAATATCCGAGTGAAAAATCGCGGACGCTGAGATTCGAACTCAAGCCGTTTGCAAACCAAATGTTCTGTCTGTACACAACGTGGCCACGACACCCTTGCTCCGCACATTGGATAGAGCAACTAACGCTATTTTATTACAGATATGCATTATTTTTATAGATGGCCCTTGTCTTAAATTGCATGAATATTTTTTTTTTAATTCAAGCGATTAATTTTATTCTTATTCTAACTAAAGGATTTAATATTGGATGAAATGTATTCATTTCGGGCCTGATTTCTAGCGATTAAGTGCGTATAATTTCTGGATACACTGTGATAATTGTAAGGCGAAACTAAAAATAATGTAGCGACATTACTGCTCATTGTCCCCGAGCACCCACCCGGGCACCAGAACACTTGAGGAGGTCATCAATTCATTAACGGCCGCCTGGAGACTGTTCCGCATTGCGGGCGTTTGGTATCAAGATGCGGTCATACATTTTTAATTGATACCTACCTCTTCTATTTTATGCAACCCTAATACTTTGTTTTCATTTAAACGAAAAATACTAAATAAAAATAACCAAAAAAAAAAAAAAATACTAATTTCTTCATCCTTGATTTCATCGATTCATGAGTGAAAATTGGTGAGTTGAAAAATGATTCGGTGAAATATCAGTCCGGTCAAATTTCCATTCAGTTTAATGACCTTCGATCAAATGTCCGTCGGCCAAATTGTTTTTGGCTATTTTTCAAGACACCGATTGGACTTTTTTTGGCCGTCATTCTAGTTGCAGTTACACAAGTATGCGCTCCATCCAGCGGCAATAGCATATTGTAAGCGCGGTTACTGTTAGATCACTGAACATTGGGCGCGAAACAAAATGAATGGGTCACCGCCTGCTGTTTACCGCATGTTAATGATCGGGTTGAGCTGCTCCTTAAGTCCAAACGTTCCATGCCCCAGGAGCGTCGAACTTACCATCCGATCTTGTTAAAATATCCGATTTAGAAATGATTTTTTCTACGCCACAGTTTATTTATTTATTTATATACAGAATCTAAATTACAATTTTTTTTTACAAATATTTAGAAACATAGAGTATACATAAATATACAATAAATAGAGAAAATAATAAAAAATGTGGAAATAAAGGGGAAAATACCACATTAAAGGTCTTAAAGACATCCCACGTATCAGCAAAAAAATGAATGCATCTCAAGTAAAATTTTCCGGAGATAAAATAGTCCCCCAATCGAATCTCCGGGTGGGGACTGCTTGAGACAAAACAACCAAGACAAATAAGAAAAACCTTCAGCCAACAAGATATGCCACCTGGAATGTTCGAACATTACTGCAGAACGGCGCCCTAGACGGGAGTATTTGCAGCAAGTATTCGAGGACATGAACTGTAGCGCTTTTGCTGAGCTGAAAAGGGTTGCGGAGGACCGAGAGGAATGGAGATCGAGATGCAAGATTCTGTTGCTGCAAACCAATCCACCGGATTGATACTACGAAGAAGAATAAAAAATAAAAATAACACAGAAGAATAAGAAGATGACACGTGTCAAAAATCACAGAGATCAAGTAGAACAATACCATCGACAAAAGAGGAAAAGGATGTAAGAAAAGGATCGAGGTGTGCTGGTAGACCATTTAGGAGCGACATTGCCGTTGTACCAAATTGAGTGCTTGAAGCTCCACAAGCATCGACTGGGATCAAAAACAATGGATGGCTACGAGTTTGTATGCTGCATTGTCAAAATAGAGTCGAATCATTGCGAATTCTTCGATAGGATTTCAATAACATCCTCATTTAACCCCACCTTCATAAGAAGCTAATAATAGTACGTGGCTTTTATTGTTGTGTTGTGTGCGCCAAGAAGCTGATTGCTTTAACCACCAACACGCTCGCATTTAATTGTGTCACTTGAGATGACCCCTCGCTTGATTGAATGAATAATGACTCGAATGTTCCATTAGTCGTTCCATTTGTAGACGGGCCGCAGCAATGGACCGTTAGAACTAAGCAGCAGTTCAAGAATGTCCTCCCAAGAAATATAGAGACTCGCAGACGACATCACAGAACATATCTTCTGTTCTCGTGCATGATGCAATCTATAAGAAAGTGTCTTACTGTATGTTAGTATCATATGGACATAAGTGTCGCAAGAAGATAGTCCAAACCTTTGTAGGAAATCTCTATATATCTGTATATATCCAGTAAACGCCTGCGTGAGATGAACATCCATAATAAATAGGAGCATGGCTAAATGGTTTAAAATATCACGGTGCAATAACTGCTCCGCATTTAGGTCGATGGTAGAATTAAAAGATCTTGGACGATCATCAATTTAGATCGCACATATCAAGATCCTCACACACGAGAACACGCGAGCGACAACTTGGCGCTTTAAAACAAATAATTATACATGTATTAATAACCTTTTCTTAAAATTTCACACTCAAAAAAAGTCCGCATCCAAATCCGCGTAGTCCGAGTTACTAAGAACCTGTCAGGATCTTGATCGTTAGCTCTTTTTAATCAACTTTGCTTCCATAAAAATATCAGGTGCTTCATATTAAAAGACGGCAAAGGTATATGTTCTTCTTCAGTATTTAGTCTACGTTCACACCTTCTCGAAAAATATTAATTTCATTGAAATATGGGTCATGGTATCAAACGGTACAACGGTGAAACTTTTTTTCTTCCCATATCCGTATTATGCCTGGAACATACAAGTGATATCACCACAAATTCTCGACACTAAGTTTTGTCAGTTGCCATTGTCCACGCCTCGTTCTAAGATATCTCTTCACCAAAGGTCTATCTGAGAATAATATATATGGATCCCGACAGCCTCCAAAGCAAAAACTGGGGAACTTGAATGACGACAGCTGTTGTATCACAGGCATAGGATTGGCTCAACCCGACCAGCGTCAAGTGGTTACCAATAGGGACATCAAAGTCCGCGCCCAATGATGCTTTACTTCTGTGATTTAACAAGAACCGCGCTTACGATGAGCCTTTGCCACTTGTTATCATAATCTCACAAAACAGTATTTTCTATGTAGCTATTTTGGGTTGAACTCTGGCCTCTGAAGCGTCGGGATAATCATCCCTCCTTATGAAAAAGTTATAGGAGGGTTGACTGTATTTAGGCAGACCATTTGTATCAAATATTTGCTAACGGAATCTCGTTCCAAGTAATACAAGTGATACATAATGATAAAATAACGAACAATACAATACACAGATATTACATACAGAAGATCAAATGACGGCAATATAAAGGGTCCGCCAAATAACTTTTTTTTTTGAAAATGGGGCGCAAAACATCGAGTGTAGCTTCGGCTGTGTGGCACGTAGCGCCGTCTTGTTGAAACCAAATGTTGCCAATATCCTCTTCTTCAATTTTTGTGAACAAAAATGGCCCGATAACGATCGCCATTGACTGTAACGGCCACTCCTTGCTCATTTTCGAAGAAAAATGGCCTCATTTTCAAAGTAATGACGCAATATTTCCCAGCCTTGTTCAAGCGTATACACAACCATATTCGTTTAGCGAAAGGATAAAACTAATTATTTGCCAAATCAAACATGAGCTAAGTGTTACCATTCACGAAATAAGCACTAGTTAAAAAAAAAGTTAGATGGCGGACAATAGCATGATTTTTAAAGTAATGTCGCAATATTTCCCAGCGTTGTTCAAGCGTATACACAACCATATTCATACAACCACAACCATAAAGATAAAACTAATTATCTGTCAAATCAGACGTGAGCTAAGTGTTTCACGCCCCATTCACGAAATAAGTACTAGTTGAAAAAAAAACGTTAGATGGCGGACCCGTTATAATACAGAATAAAGACAGATATGTAAATGTGAGAAGTATAGTGATCTAGGCGACGTTTTTGAACTGGTACTGAAAAATTAATTAATAATCAAATATCATAAGAAACCCTGTAACGTGGATCATCGGTTTTTTACCACTCGTCAGAGGAATTTGCAGTTTTTGTTCCCTTGAGAACACCGCACCTAGCATCTAACAATTAGCTGTAACAACTGCATTTTCGTGTTTATTGTCACTCAGTGCTGCACCCACCTGGAGCAGTGAATGCTAAGGACTATCATCATCATCATTAACGAGATCGTAAAAAATCATTACTCAGAAAAAAACGTTTAAATTAAAAAGATGCAGTTTTCGAACTTCATTGTGGATATTTAATGCTCCACCCAGGAAGAGAATATATACATATTTGTGTGTTTTATGAAAACATATACAGTTAGACAGAAATTAAGATGTCATTTTTGAAGTATATGATTGAAATATTTTGAGGTCAGCTATTAGCTAAGCCCTGTATGTGTAGTGCTGAACCACGAACGTCGTTTTCTCTAGGCCAGTATTCACTTATGTTCAATTTTGAAGGGAGCTCTCTGTACATGGTCAGTGTTCTTGAAATGACTTTCCCCTACCACGAATTTTGATTTGGTAATGACAAACATTTGGAGAGTTACCTGTTTCATATCTGGAACATATGATTACCACATATTGTATATTATACTTTTCAGTTATATTGTGTCGTGCTAATATGGAAAACAGAAGTCTTTTTTATCGACTAAATCATTTTGCTCGTATTAATTATATATTTTTATAATCAATTTATAAAAAATTTAATACAAAATAATACCTTATAAAAAGTCAACCCGTCTTCCCTCGAGGTAATGCCGAAGGTATAATTCTTATGTGACATCTTAAGTGATTTGAAATGGAATATCCTTCAATGATGTATAATAGCTTATTGTCCAACACACCTAGCAAGTCTAATTACCAAATTGCGCAATAATGGCAAAAGGCAATCATAATAAAGACTAAGACGCAAAGCAAAGTCTGCTACGACAGGTGAGAGCTTAGTTTGTGTGTTAAAGTGCCATAATTCCATTTGACTGCTTTGAAAATGAGCATTTCTTTTATAAAAATCGACAGTTTATTTTGAGAATACTATCAGACTCAGATCATTCAAAATACTGTTCATTGGCAGCTACGACCTTCGCCGTTCTTTCAGGTAGCATGCGGATTCCACGCTGGAAAAGGTCTTGGTCTTTTGAGGCAATCCAGTCATAAACCTATTTTTTGGTATCGTCATAAGAAAAAAATCGCTGATCAGCCAGGCCATGTGTCATCGACTGGAACGAATGGTAATCGGAGAATATACAGTAATGATTTGAATTTAGCGATTGATCAGAACGATTATTAAGTGATCATATGTTGGAATATCTTGTAAACAGACATACAGGACATAAGTTTTCATTTGAACCGGAAATCGTGGCTCGAACGCAAGGTAAAGATGCACGCCTAGTAAGGAAAGCCATTGAAATCAAAAGACATCCCATCAACATCAACAGGGATGACGGCTTGATTCTCAAAACTGCATGACTTCCGCCTCTAGCACATACTCAAAAACCTATACAGACAAGCAAGGACAAGCACAGTCAGACATGACGTTCGTGGAGGTACTCTTCTTAGAACATACCCACCGAACACGATTACCCGACATGACACTCGTGGAGGTACGTCAGGCTAACGGCTAAACTACCTCCTGACACCAACTCACAACAGAGTCATCAACCCTGAAGAAGACCCCTGCAATGGCGGTCGAAATATCGGATAGAAGAAATTCTCCACACACGGCTAAACCCAAAAACCAAATTTTAAATCTGGCCGTGAAAACCTAAGAAGTCAGCAAACGTATCATTTCCATTCATTTTTACGTTTTTGAGTCATGGCATCTCAGATGTCTCCATTCCTCCAGCATTTCCTGAATACTTTGGGCATTTTCACTGATTAGAGCAATATCGTCAGAGTATAAAATATTCCAAGGGACTGGCTTTTTAATATCTCTGGTGACATAGTCCATAGAGAGGTTAAAAAGCAATGGATGGCTGAGCCCTGGTGAACATCGGTCCTCACTTGAAAAGTTTACTCAGGCCAGCGGGGCTTCGAACACTCACACACTAAATCTAGAAGGAGTACTATGTGGAACTTCTTAAAGATATGTACAACGAGAGAAGAGCTGGACTGCGACTGTAAACGAGGATCTGAAAACTCTGAGTTTGACCGAGAATGCAATGTAGGACAGACAGACATGGCGAATGTGCACAAGGAGAGCTGACCCCAGATGATGGGAAATGGCGAGGCTAAAGAAGAGAATCATGTCATTTTACTATAGGCTGCCTTATAATATATTTTTGAAGTCCGTCCAGAAAGATCATCAATATACATGGAACGTACTCAGCGCACCTCCGGAAGAAGACCTGACATCGGATAAAGCGATGACCATGGCAACCAACAAAACTGTTTTCTCATTGACTAACTTCACATGATTCGGACATGGAAACGATGATGATTATTAATCTGAAACCCTGAATTAGCATCAGTCATTGTTCTCCCAGTGCATTCATTATCTGTAGCTCTGTCATCTAAATGGATGTAAAGTACAGCACAAAATCGATAATGACCAATGAGGGACTTTAAAAGCCCTCTCTCAACAACCATATAAATATTCCATCACCACACCATAGGCGTCGCGCTTTATGGTAAAGAATGGTTAAAGCGCTCGACTACCATGCAAGAATACGTTCCTAAAATGAGATGACGGTGTTTGTAAACATATAAGTTATATTACGCTTTGCAGTTACGAGTATAACTCAGTGTTACCGATTTTCCATAGACTAAACTTATAGTATGTAAATGGATTTGGGTTGGTTTGCGCTACACAAGTTAGATATATTGATTTTGTTATACGAAAAAAAATGGCATTCTTAAAAAAACTGGAACCAATGTTTCATGAAAGCTACGAACTTCTACAGACATGTTAAGTATTTTCATTTAAAGCTTTCACTTTGAGATCGATTTCAAATATTAAATAGATCATCACCATTATACCACGTACGCTCCCTAAATGGAGCATATAAACATATTCAAGAACTGTCGCCGCAAAGCTTTGCTAGCCGCCATAGTCTTCGCCTCATCCCACGTCAACTAAGCTTCCCGCAGGTTCGCCGAGTACATTCTGTGTAAAGTTCCCGACGGCCTTTCAGGATGACCGTGATTGGGGACTCGAAGAAAAGGCAGCAATATTTTATGCTCTCCTGCGACATTCTTAGAATATGTCCTATCCAGGTCCACCTTCGCCTCTTGATTGACTGTAGTATAGAAGACAGCCTTGTCCGTTCTATCACCTCGTCATTCCTTACAAAGTTATATCATCGTACCCCCAGTATTCTACGCAAGCATCTGCTCTCAAATCCTAATGAAAAGATAAACATTTCTTACCTTGTTTCATAAAAGATTATTTATTATGTATAAAGGACTGTTTATTCTTAAGCTTAAAAACTGATCAGTACGTTTATGCATGTGAAAAAATGTTTAGTTTTTTTATTATAATATAATACGGTTGTAAAACAAAACAACGACGAAAATCGACAGCTTTTTTTCCGCTCCAAAATGAATCCATATTTGAATAAACAGTGCTTAACATGATCCATATTAAAAGAACTTAAAAATATATTAAATATTTAAGTACGTCATATGTGTTGAATGGTTAAATTATAGCAAATTAATTATTGGAAAAAACATATTTGTATAAATGGTGAATTTATTTATTAAAACAAGGGTAAAAGTATATTTTTAGGACTTAAGGATCTTAGGACGCTCAAAGACGACAATACAGCAATTTATAATGAATCTCTCATCTTGTATTGATTTAATTTTTAAGTTCCGCCTATGAGCACATACATCACTCAGCTAATTGCTTAATGGCGGACGTTGTGAACTCGTCGTCCTCCCGACAAGAGTGCAAAAGCCAGGAGGGGTTGCGGCGAATCAGGGGCGGTGGCCATATGACCCCACACAGCGACAAGTACCGGATCTTTTATGTACTATATATACTTATCACTAGCGTAATTACTCGTAATATTTGTAAAAATTCGTAAGTTTTTCTAAATATGTCGAAAAAGATTTCATAAAGTAAAAAACGAATTAATTACTTTTACCATGCTTAATTAACTGATCATATTGTAATGTATTCGAACGTGTGTTTATTTATTAAATCTGTAAAAAATAATGTTAAAACTATGTTATAAAAAGGAATAGTGAATTATGTTTGTTTTCAAAATTTATATATGAAAATAGTTTAATTGATTGTGATCCAAAATTGTTCAAAATACTGTTTAAATAATTTAGAAACATTTTTTTTTCAAGCCAGTTAAATACATCTCATGAATCAGATGATTTTTTGCTGTTGTTTTACAAACTCAGAGCATTAGTTTCAGCTAGGCTTTAACTAAGTTGATGCGCTTACTACTAAGGAGTCAATTTCCGGAGGAATAACCAAGTCTTTATTTCCATCCATCGATCACTTATTGACGTGGAAAAGTAACAACTTCGTGGATTTTCATCTCACACAGGCGTTTACTGGAGACACGGAATATTCAGAGAGTCACTAAACAAGTTTGCACTAATTTTTTTGCTTCAATTTTCTTGTTGGTACTAGCATACATTAAATAATAAAATATTCTCTGATGGAGTGTATCATCTACGAAATCAGTAGACTTGTTCTGTGTTGTCGCCTGGTAGTCAGAAATGCTGCTTAGTTCTAACGGTCACTTGCTATTAAACTACAACAAAGATATCGTTATAATAATGCGCGGAGTTCAAAAAATATCATTAAAATAGTTTCTAAAATAGATATATAGTGTATAATAAACAAGTTCGTTAAGGTTCGTTAGAATTTTTTGTGTTTAACCCAACCCCGTTTTCTGTTCCCCTGATACTTCCCCGTCCTTATAAATGTTAAATGAGCCTTTCCAAGAGCCGAAAGTGTTTGAAAGCGGCTTAGTGCTTAGCACATAAAAGGTAACACCTCTTATTTTATTCTGATACTTGATGCTTGCGCCATATTAAATTAATATTTTATTTATAGAGTCAAGATTTTATTTTGCCAAAAATCATTTAACTTTGCATTTCTTTCTCCTTCACGGTGATGAAAAGCTGCCACGCCACTCTTTCTTTCCTTATTACACCAAAATTGGAAGAACTCGAACGAAATAATGAAAAGCGATGCAACAGGAAGAGTCACTGCTGTGCGATTGCGGAGACCTCCAGACTGCAAATAATCTAAGATTCTACCCCATGTGCCCGCTTGGTGAAAACCCTCCCTGTCCCGTCCTGTTTTTGGAGACCCATATGGGGACCTGTTACTAGCCGCACGCAAAAAACTACTTGTTAGAGAGTGGCTGAAGGCTTTTCCGTGATTCTAGGTGCATCAGTTAAATGTCAAATAGACCTCAGTCTAAGGCTGAGAAGTTAGTATACTACAGCGAGTCTCGAATTGCCTTCTTTGGTAACACGCTGCTAACTACGAAATACGTGCGAATGGATAAGGAAATGGTGAGGATGGGAAATGGATTCTGCAAATGGCAGACATCAGTTAGGAGTCATTACTTGCGTCTGCACTCTTGCAGACGGAAGCGCAGAAGCGGTCAAAAGTAGCGTAATTTCGTTTGTTAACAACGAATATACCCCATGTGCTCGATTAACTACCTGTCAGGACCTTATGTTGGGCAACAGACAGGCCATCGGTTTTACCAGATATTGAGATACGTCACTTTGACGTCGCTGACATAAAGTAGAAGAAGACCTGGTCATTCCTCACAAAATCGGACTACAATTAGCCAAATATATACCTATTGTCAAAACCCATTACACGATTTCATTGGTTTAGGTAAGATGACGAAAACTCTTAAATTTACAATATAATAAATATAAAACAAGTGCTACATAAGTGACACTTTCAAATATTCTTTTCAAATATTGCTACAGTACCAAACGATTTAGACAGGCATGACTCTTAGTGACCTGTACACCAAGACATTTAAAACTCTCGACCCTCTTATATAGTGATCCCTGCTGGTAAGTACCCGATTTGTCAATCTTAACATATTGCATTATCCCCGAGACTCTTAGAGACACAATTACAACTGTTTATGAAAAGGCCGTCTGATTAGTCCGACGCAAAACTTCATTCAATATATGCACAAAATTAAAATTTTCCAACGTTGCCAAAGACAAAGGAAGGACCAAAGTCATGTCATAGCATAAATAATTGAGGCTTGCCGCTATTACCGCCCTCCTCATTAGAGGCTAATTAAATATTTACAATGGTACTAATGGCCCTCTTGTAAAGCCGATACTCGACTGAAGTGTTATACAGTGATGAAAAGTTGGTACTTTCGTATTCAACATTAAATATACATATTATGTTGATTTTCTGGTCAGCATTTTCACTCTATTAATAAATGTAATAAATTTTCTTTATCGGAGCTTTCTTAGTATCTTGTTAGGGGGTAGTAGTATCATTATTGTATTATATTATCATATTGGGGCATCAAAAGATCCTCAGCAATATTTTGACTGTGGGTCTCATATATACCGTTATATAACATTGTTTTCATTGATATAAAAAAAACAGTAATGTAATACATTGGTACCCCGATTCACCGTTGTCCGATAAAACTTTTTCCGCATGAATCGTGACATAATGTATAGTCCCTGCAAACACCCTGTCATCAGCATGAATAGCATTTGCTGACTGGTACTGTAAACCTCGATATACAATCTTTCGTCTCTTATTTCTGTTCGCTTGTCGTATATATATGTGTTGCCATATTGGCATTTTGGGGTAGTTACGTAGATCGTCACTAGGGGCGCTGTGCGACAGCCCATCACGAGGGCGCTCAGATGTGTGCCGACGGCCGAAAAGGTCGCATTATCGCTGGCCCGGCATGTCATTCCACCTGGGCCGGAAGTTTGTAAAGTTATCGAAATTTATATGTCAATGTGCTTCAGAGAAATCCTGTGTGTTATTAATCTGCTCCTTATCCTGCCACCACACGACTGTAAAACTACCTTTTAAGGAGAGAATAATGTTAACCCATAAGAAACAATATTATATAATCCCATATTTTTTTAATTTACCTATTATGACCTTTTTCGTCACCTAAAAACGGTTTCAATGTAACGATTTTATTTATTCTATTATATATTAAGATCAGCAAAATACTTTTTATAGCCGACAGTTCTTAGGTATGAAGAGAAAATACTGAGATGGATTGATAAATAAAACAGTTTTGTTGTTTGCTCTCATGCAGTAATCACTCCATAGTCAAATCTATTATTTGTTGGATGAAATGCTTAAGTATTGAGAAGATTGCAAGTGCTAATTAATCTGCTTCTTAAAGAGGTTCATGATGGGAAAGCATTTCATCTTGACTGAGGTGTTTTAAAAAACCTAAAGTTTCTGTTCAATCTGAGTTTGCCAACCGTTTAAGGATGCTCGGAAGGATTTCAAGGGTGTTACATATCAATTGAAAATGTTCATAAGATTAGCTTCCATAGTAGTAGCTATAAAAAACTTAGTAAACAGACTTAGCGTCTATTTTTCATGAATTGGAGATTAATGTGTATTATTTTTATTCCGAATATTCCAGTGGCGTCTCTTACTTGCATCTGAGAGGAGATGATGTGACAATGCTGGTCCTAAATCACCAGATAAGATCAAGTGTTCCTCGGACGCAGCGAAGGCTCTCAGCGGGGGCTGACCTCTCGGTCGCCGCACTGCCTTCATCAGAACCGAATTTTCTCTATACCATCATCACAGAAATATATGAATTGCGTTAGTTATAATTTTAAATTAATTTTAATTAAAAATTAACAAATTAAAAATATTTAGTTTTGATTCACATTTATTTTATACGATTAAATGTTTCGACCTTCCTGGAGACCATCTTCAATAATCTCCAGGGAGTCCGAAATATGTAATCACTAGACTTCTGGTACACGGATTGCCTCGCTAACCGCACCTAACCTAACCTAACCTAAGTTTTTTCGATAAGGTGACCTGGATTTCTGGACTCTACGATCGCTGGACATATCCTTATGTTAGGTTAGGTTAGGTAAAGTTAGCGAGACAGCCAATGTACCAGTTGTCTTGTGAGCCAAATGCCCCGTGCACCAGACGTCCAGTGCGCCCCACGTCGTAACCGATGAGTTTTTGAACGAATTGTCAGGGAACGAAATGAAACTTAATAGAATATAGCGTATCCTGACGTGCCGGGTTCTGGAGACTGACTGGCGTTAGCCCTTGTGCTTAGCGGCGTGTCCGTATGGTGTTGCCACCAAAGTAACGCCACGTATTCGTCTATGACTGATAATTTTAGTTAAATAGCGACTTTTTTTCACTTACGAAATATTTTTCAAAAACATGAATAATATATAATATTAATGGTTCTTAAAATCTTATTTTAATCATTTTGAAAATTCCTAGTTTGCACCTGCTTTATATAGAAAGGTATGTAACCCAATCATTTAAGATAACAATGCCAGAGCATCGTGAGGTCACATTTGATGTTGATTTTAATCCACATATTCTACTCAGTATATAATATGAGTTCGCGATAACCATAGTGTTCTGATCTCATATGAATACCTATGAACTTAGGACTCTTTGAATCTAAATATTGAGCATGTTTACTAAACACGATTGTCATGAATTGGAGAAAAATATGTTCGGTCATTGTTAATATGATCCAGTGGATAAGTCTTTGTTCATCTTAAGAAAAATCACGGAAACACTATAAGAAAAATCTCCGTTACAAAAAAAAAGCTTGCGTTATAGGAGAGTTGACTGTTATAGATGGTGTCACGACCTATCGTCCCCAGACAATTAGTTCTAAGACACATCGGTAACGTGGGGCGCACTAAACGTGCACAAGTCATCACGGTGGACACATCAATTGGAGTGTGCTGCAGCCGGCCGTACGGTGGCGTCGCGCTGCTCTGGAGAAAGGTGGCCCTGCTCGACGTGTCAGTAGTGATTTTTAGCAGTGCGCGTATTCAAATACTTATCGGTTGGAATGCGGAGTAGTAAATTAATAATAATGTGGTGTATGTATACATGCCGATTTATATTATATCTCTATTCTGTTTAATTTAAATTTTGTTTTTTTCTTTATTTGCTTGGAATTATTATATGTAAAATTTTGATTATGTCACTAGTGGCTAAATAAATAAATTGTATTATTATTATTTAAAGCACGGGACAACTGGTGTACTGGCAGTCTCGCTAACCTTACCTAACCTAACCTAACCTAACCTAAGGATTTGTCCAGTGATCGTAAGGTCCACAGAACTATAGGCCTTTTTAACGAAATAACTTAGGTTAGGTTGGGTTAGCTTAGGTTAAGCAAGACACCCAGTACACCAGTTGTCCAGTGTACAAAATGTCCCGTGCACCGAATTTTAAAGACATTATTTTCTACTGGTGAAGGAAAAATCTTGTCTGTGGTTTCTATGAGGCTCCCATTTTTAAGCGATTACATGATAATTCGGTATTCACGCAAAATATATTTTAAGGAGATGTGTGTTCAAAATTGTAAGTCTACAGTATTCAAAGGATTTCATTCATGTGGTGGATACTACAAATTTTGTTAAGTAGTCTAATGAAGTCTCTCACCAACTAAAACTACAAAAACAACGTCAACTGGGTATTTATAAGTAAGCTAAGATTATCCTTGAACTTTGTCACCTAGTCCCTGAACACCTGTATTCCCGGAGATCCACATGGGAACGTAGATGGTTACTGGGAGCTTTCAGGGCAAGAGCCTGCAAAATTGCATAGACTGCGGCTATAGTATCAGATAAATATTTGGGTGTTCAATGATCAGGGTTTCTTTAAGGAGATTGGATGGTCAGCTCAACGCTCCCGAGTCTTGCACAATTTATGTTCTGTCCTTAAGGTGTGGCTCGACCCTACCGCGGCATGTAGAGGGCTTTGATTCAATTAAATATATTTAAGAAAATCAAACTTAGTCGGGATGCGAAGACGTCGACGATTCGCATGCCGATTTATAGATACTTGTTGATAATTGTGTAGTTTCTTTTTTTTATATTTAATTTTCAGGAGGTTAAGCCTCAAGACTTCAATAAAGGCTTAGTTTCCGTTAAACTGAAATTGAATTTACATTTCTCATAACTTACATACAACTTTAACCATCTTCTAAGAGCTGGACATTTTTTTGCTGTGATTCTTTACCTTACACTGACGTCAATTTATGTTAGAATTTATGCTAATTACGTAAGCCTTTGGTCTCTCTGTGTTTATTGTCGTATGATTGATTTGAAAGTTTGTCCCTTCACCGCCTTTCTCACATAAAACCTCACACAAAGGTGTATCTTTGTCCCGTAAAACACACAGCGCTTGTTGTTTTCCTTATTGTCCCATAACTGTCGCTTACATAAACATAAATACAAACTGACAATTTTGACTAACCGTGACTTATGACACAGTCCAGTGGCTCTCAAACAAATATACGATTAAGAGGAACGGATTTTTTAAATAAAATAAAAATATAATAGTTATTAAATTGTTTTTTTTTTGTATTATGTTATTCGTATTAAATATTTTTCTTTTTTAGAAACTGTTCTTGACAGTGATATGAAAAATAATTCAGAAAACTTATATCACTTTACGTCGTAAAGCTGAGTCATAAATTTAGATAAAATATTGTCAATTTTAAGATTATGTCGGACATTGCCGAAACATGTTATTAATATAAAATGAAAGAATAAGTTTAAATAACATTTAATTTTAATTGAATGTTTATGTAGATTACGAAGTATTTGTAGTTAAAAAAAATACTTATTCTCAATAAATCGAATCATCAATGCACAACTGCCGTTTAAAATATTAAATTAGGAAAAAAGTTTTAGAACCGTTTAGCAGCCTGGACCATAGACCAGTTTTGAAGGTCTTTTTGTGGTACAGTAGAAGATCTGGTGACTTTCGCAACCTGGTCATTGATAACCTTCCCTTACTGAAGATTCCAACACCTTTTTTAATGACCTTTTTGTGCCCATTGTTGGATCAGAGACCATTGAACTTCCATCCCTATAGCGAATAAAAATTATTCTTTATATTTGCTTACAAAGATTGAAATATATATGGTGGTAAAAGTTACTTGTAATATATTATTATTTTCATAGTGAAATTTTAAACTATTTATTTAAAAAATTTTAACCGAGAATGCAACGCAGGACAGACAGACATGGCGAACGTTCACAAGGAGAGCCGACCCCAGATGATGAGAAATGGCAAGGATAAAGAAGAGATTGTGAAATTTTAAAAATCAACGAGTTAGTCAAAGATGGTTAAAAATTGAATTTCTACAGAGACTTTTAAACGTTTTATGTATTTTATGATTGGTAGCTGATGGTTGTGTGATAATTGAAAGACGAAAATAAATAATTGTGTTTTACACATATTTAAGGGGCGTGTTCGATAAATTTTATATCATTTAAAAATTCCATTTATAACTAGGAAATACTTTATTTAGTGAACAATAATAAAGTTTGGGAACGCAACCGGCAATTTTAGATTGAACTTCTCCAGATGCCGGTTTTTTTTATGTAATCAAATGCAGTAGAGCACAATCGGTCGAGACCAATGCATTATATGACCCTCAGCCAGGGAGGCTGGACGCTGCATGTGGGAAACCTTTGTTGTGTTCGTGATTGTATGAGGATTGGGGAGATTGCAAGTGTATATAATCTGTTTCTTGAAAAGATCCAGATTGTAGGAAGGAGGAAACGCAGACGCTGGAAGAGCATTCTAAAGCTTACCGGTGGCATTTATACAGGAACTTTCAGAAAAACTGTCAGTTCTTGGTCGATACACATTGAACGTGAATGGATGTTCGGCAAGTGTAAGATGAGTTTGACGGTTGTGGGTGAGAAATTAGTACTTTGATGGACGTGAGGATAAAAACATAAACATAAACAAAAATTTGTTTTTTCGAGACTCTGGGTAATGTCATCATCGTGGAAACTATCGATAACGATGCACAAAATTTACAAAAGAATATCCTTGAATAAATCCAATGAATGCCATCATAATTCCACCTTCATCTTTTCTTTATATCTCAAGGGATGCGGCGAGGCTCCTATCATTTGACGGAACTGTACGGTGAGAATTTTACGACCGTATGCCCCAGCTTGCGAGCAGTATATTTTTAGTCTGTATTATTTTCAACTTCAACCTATTTTTTTCACTTGCAGAAAAATAACAAATTTTAAAAAAATCAAATCGTTACTGAAGTACAATCAAGATTAATTATACAAATATAGGTACTTATGATTAAGAACTAAAAACAAAGCAACACAGACAAGCAACAGAAAGTCCTAATGCTCATCAAACAGACGACTCCAACAAATCATTCCTCCAAGGAAACTCGTTGAGTTCATGCCTGAATTGGGATTATGATCAATAGCAAAATGCTGCTGTATGCAGAAAACAGGGGATAAAGAAAAATGTAATGTATGTAATGATAATAATGTATTTATTTTAAAATTTATAAAATGTTAAAATGATTTGAAGTTTAAGTGGATTTTAAAAATAAAATAATCTCAAATTTCAAATATCTTACCGTTATGCTTATACCTTCGTATCGCTAAGAAAAAAAGGTGTGGAAAATTTTCTTATTTGCATTACTCTTCCTGTTCAAATATTTAAAGTATCAAAATCTTTTATTTTTAATCACGTACTGAGAATCAAATAAATCATGGATTAGTTGCAAAAAAAACATAATATACCTGTATTTTCTTTAACTGTATTAAATACCCGGTCAAATGATTCAGCAAATCTTTTCATAGCCTGTCTAATTCAACTTTAAAAAACAAACAGTCGCGATAATATTTAATAACAAAAGGTTCAAGGTGAGATTAGCAATTCCCAACCCTTTTTTTGTTTCTTTTTTAATGTCCCCATTGAGTATACTTTTGGGGTGCAAAAGGTCACTTTAGATTCGCGATGGGGATGCAAATGAAGGTAATGGAAAAATGGTGGTGTGTTGAGTCTTGACTTGGGGGATGACGAGCAATCTTCTACAGTCAGGGTCTTGCAATCGATTTATTATTACAAATATTTGATAACCTTCTAAGCATGGAGTATATACAATATGAAAGTCTACTTAATAATGGTCAGGGTCTGATAAATACATATAAAAGGGTATTAAAACATTTTACTACATTTTTTTATTTCCTTTTTCTAGCTTCAGCATATGGTCCTTAAAATTGCTTCCATTAAATTATGTAACGCACTGTCTTTATATTATTACGTTTATTTTTCAAATATAACAAAATAAATGATTTGAATTTAAAAAAAAATAGCACAGTTTTGCGAACCCTGATTTTAACCCCTTATATTTTTAATGAGCAAATTTATGAACTATGACATCATACTCTTTGTCTGTTTGCGCAATGAACTTTAAGAACTTTCTTTAATTGAAAATTCAGTTTTATGACTCGCCATTAAATGTTCCATGCGCAATATCCGAGACTCACAGCTTTACTTGATCAAAACTAAGTGCTGATTCTACAGCGCCTGTATCATTCCCAGCCTACTTTACCTGCCAATACAGACGAATAATGGTTTTTAAAAGCAGATGCCTGCATAGAACCCTAAAGATACGATGATTTTGTGAGGAATGACGAGATGAGAGAGCGCACAAAGCAGCCTTCCATATAGTCAGTTAAGAGGCGAAGGTGGACCTGGTTGGCATTTATACCTCAGATGCCGAAGGAAAATGAATTTCAGCTGTAATTTCAAAGGCCATCGAGAAGTATTTATAAACAAAATGTACTTGGCAGAGCTGCGGGAGGTGGAAGTGACATGAGATGAGGCGAGGACTATGGCGACTGACAGAGCTTTGTGGAGGCAGTTTGTGGCATCCATATGCCCCAGTATAGAGGCGGACACGGTTAAAATTTTTGGTTTATCGTCTATATCGTCTCCCTACAAATGGTCGCCACAAGCATCCGTTATGACTTTCAGCTGCCTTAATTCTATGCTCATCATTCAAAACTTCGCCGAAAACATTATATGGAAAGATATCGATAACCTTTCAGAATAACAAGACCAGTAAGGCAGTGAGATAAAATAAGCTTGAATGAAAGGTGTACATTCTTATGTAGGAACCTCAAAAAACATAGGTGTATAGAATGTGCTTCGGATGAAGAAATGTCTTGGGTGCGACAAACATCGTGACAGCAATGGCGAGCTGTCAAATACATAAAATAAAACCTTCTGTGCATATATTTTAACATTTTAGTTCGAAGAAGTTCGTACACAGAACACGAGCCAGTGTACACATGATGGTTAAAATTATCTTTTTACTATAAAATCAATAGTAAAATTTATGCAATTATACAAAGAAATTAAATTTAACTATTCACTCAGAAACATGGACTTAAACGAAATATATATGTATTTAATATTTCAGGATTCACAAAATTGCATTGTAATAGTTTTTTCGTTCCATTACACCAATTTTCATACTAGACCGCCTGATATAAATTCATTTCAGTTTTCGCAAAATCACCATACAAAAATCACGATCCTGCCAATAACACCATTCACACACTATTTATCTTTTCGGTTCGCATAGGCGTGACATTTTATCCATTTAATTAAGTAAAACAAAAATTAACATCCTATTTATTCCTTCACCTTTACAAAATATATTTGTCGTACTTTTTAATTATTATCGGTGGCATTGATTCCTTTTCTCTTTATTAGTTATTTTTCTTTTTAGGTCTTATGTTACTTCTAATTTGTTGTGTATTTCTTATACTTAGTCTATATTATCATTTATTTTTACACTAATAATTTATGTATCTACGAGTAAATACGATATCCACGGAAATAAGGAGATATTGTCTAAGATTATCATAGTAAAATTACTTCATATAGCAATGCTTATTATAAAATACTATATTTACAAGGAAACCAGTTGTTTTTTTATTCCAAGTCTGGTTTTAGAAAGCTTAACGTTTGTATGCAATAAATGTGAGACCTTATTATTGATAAAATATGATATTATCTTATTTATCAGCGATAAGTAAACTTCATTCATGTAAATGTTTGTATTTTGTAAATATTCTATATTGATATATGACTAAATTTATCTGCCGTAGATTTTTTTTATTAATAAGATAGATATTTAAAAAAAACAAGCATTTCATTTTATTCTACAATATTTGTTTCACTCTCTAAATGCACCAGTTATGTAATATTTTTACCTAGTGTAAGGTCAGGTCCGCATCTCGAAGCTCCACCTGATATATTCTGTTTATTGCTCTCGTTGCTTTTATGGGCGTGTTAACTGGATTTTACCAGCTTGAAATAGCCTTTCAACTGGCTAGAAACTTGACTGGCGGACCTGAAAATTCCTGAACAGTCATCGATGTTATCAGTATTGGGCCGAAACAATTTGATATCGCTAACATTAAAAAGAACTAGAATTGATGATCTCTAAGTAATCCGTTAAAAAATACTAGTCAGGTACACCTTCGTCTCTTGCCGTAAATTGATAATTAAAACGATTGATATTTTTGTAATTTCCATTGATATTTTTTCTTTCCTTTCATTGAAGTTACGCCCTATGAGGGATTACGTAACGGTCATCTTCAACGACGGGGTCGTTTAGAAATAACAAATGGTCAAACACGTAGCGCATAACATGTTCCCATTGTTATACCGGTAACTACCGGGAAATACCGGGTTGTACCGGAGCAGGGGAGGATTATAACGTTCAAACCTGTAAGGCAGCGGTTTATAATCAGTTTCCTACTTTTTTTACACTTGATGAAGTATGATTTTTTTTTCACCATTTGTAAAATATTATACCTAATATTCTAAAGACAGTTTCTCATAGTCAATAGACGTTATCGATAAGTTTAAAATGCATAAAAAAAACCTTTTGTTTTTATTATTTGTAATCAATATCATTCCTTTATAAATACATTTATATTTTTAAAACATTAATCTATTAAATGAACAGACAATCATCGCGTCATCTCCTTATTATATCCAATCAACAAACAACATACTAATGATAGATTCTTGAGAAACTAAAATAAAATATTAATATATACATTGTTACTAAATGACCTACTTGTCACATTATGAAGTCGTTGATACTGCTTAAAATGATTATTCTAGGTATCAATCAAGCTTAGAAAAAAAAAAAAAACTACCAGGGACTGGCCGTTGCCAACACCGAAGAATTACAAGGATTTTTTTAATTTGAAGACATCAATGTTTTATTATATGATATATTAATACATTAAAATTACTAATACTCAGTAATTTTATAGTCTTTTTAAATTGAAAACAAAAATTTAGTATTTTATAATAGATTAATACATTAAAATGACAAATACCCAGTAATTTTACAATGCCTTTTTCATTATTAATTAAATATACATATACTATACATAAAATTATTTTTTCAACGCGTCAGTCTAGGCATAGCAATGGCGCAGTTTGCCGAGCGGTATGAATACCTGGGCATAGTTGGTTTCCAAGGTCCGCGGTTCGCATCCCACTTCTGCCGTTATTTTTGTTCTTGGATTGACGCGTTGAAAAAAGAATTTTATGTATAGTATATGTATATTTAATTAATAATAATATTGTAATATAGTCAATGATCTATAAAAGTAGATTAGAATATTGAAATAATAAAATAATTTTCTATTAAAAATTAAAAAATTCATATGCCTTTTTCAAATTAAAAACCCCAAAATTTATTTTTATAAAATGACTTAATACATTAGGAAAACCTCATTGCCATTAATTTTATAATGTCTTTTTTCAATTGTTTTACCCGCACACATATACAACCTGTAAATATGTGTGTAGGAACTAATTAACTGTCCATACCTATATAAGCCACTGCCTGTTTTTATTTTTTCATTATTGAAGATGGTCTTCAGGAAGGCCGAAACATGTAATCAATAAAATAAATTGTGAATCAAAACTAAATATTTTTAATTTATCAATTTTTTAATTTAAATTAATTCTAAAATTATAATTATGCAGTTTCACCAAGTATTGTCAGTTGATAACCTTAATGTTATTTTTAATGGAGTTAAAGCAACATTTAAAAGCAACATGTATAAGAAAAAAATGCATGTTTAACATTAGACAAAAATAATTTTAAAATATCAGTAAAAAGGTGGTTAGAGATATTGTTCATTTACCAGAGAGACATCCAAAATATAAGATATGGAATTTTATCCCTGAATTCGGCTCCATTTACGTAGAATATATCAAAATACTAGGCACCTTGGGTTGTTAGTATCACTCTCATGAAGCATGAAAATTCTGAAAATGTCTTTACGTACCATAAAAATGCTTTTAAGTGCATTTTTTTTTTAATCTGTGGCGTATTTTTGTATTTTTGTACAGGTAATTAATTTCATTTGGTGTTCTTTAAACCTTTGCTCCACTGGCAGATCGTGGAGCCAATATAGGTGTGTCACGTTCAAATTAGACAACATCATTAGCAAATTAAAACATTAATGTGATGTAAGCGAACAACGGCCCAAGAGCCTGGCGCCTCCTTATGCAGGAGACATGTGATATCTTCGTAGTACATGCTCAACATGAAATATATTTATTTTTTTGTAAAATTTATCAAATTCAAATATATTATTTTGTCTTTTGGTGTACCACGGAGTTGATGTAAATTTTTTGTGTGATGGAATTAATGAATGATTTTTAGTATGGCGTAGATGAAAAAAGATTGCGTAGCACTGCTTTAAATAATCTACATAGACAAAAGAAACATTGATCTATGATGTGACTAGGTTTTCTTAAAAGCCGTTTTCATAATAAAATAATGGTATTTAGTTTATCACTAAAATCGTTATATCAAAAAATATAAAAAAGTCTTAAATAAATTAAGCTCCTTTGCTTTGTTCCGTTTGGCGAATTTGGAATATAATAATTACGGTACTCCATGGATTTTTCAAGAAATTAAAATATATCTTTGTGTTCAAAAAGCTTAAGATCCACTGCTATAACGGGAAATTGCGGTACCCACCTTTCCTGTACCACGAGTCAGTATTCTTGCTTATACCAGACGATGTGTCAGGTCTTTTACTATAAAGGAACTTTTGTTACAGATTTTGGGAATCGCAAGCTTAGGAAACATTAGCGTGGAAGTTATGCTTACATTATAAATTATTAAAAAAAAACGCATGTTATGTAAAGGGAAAAATTTTCAACCATCAACTGCTAACATCACACAATCCAAATTTGCACAGTTATCGACGTCATATATGAAAGTCACCTTTGGATTCGTTCGATTCGACAATTGTATGAAAAGCAGTGCATCTGATTGGTACTCTAACGTCTGATGTCAGAGATTCCATTGATATATTATGACGTTCAGGCGGTTCTCTAAGACTTTTTCTGTTTTTTTTTTATGTAAACACATACAGGAGAATACCGACAGATGTAGATAGTAATTCTGAAGTCCCATCTGTAGAATTCTATGACGCTAACCATGCTGCATATAGCTAAAGCGCTGCACGTGTGTTGATCCGCCAAGGTACTACAGCCCGAGATTCACGCATCATCCTTATTATTACAGGAATTCACTATGAATGGGTGATCTTCACGGGACGTATTTTGTCTCCCACCAATTTTTATTAATAGGCTAAGACTGGCATTTTACGGGTGAGGGATCAAATTCA
Organism: Glossosoma conforme; assembly: GCA_022606575.1. Lineage (NCBI taxonomy): Eukaryota > Metazoa > Arthropoda > Insecta > Trichoptera > Glossosomatidae > Glossosoma > Glossosoma conforme. The sequence goes on from JAGTXR010000240.1 coordinate 227,999, forward strand.
CACTAACCGGAGGTATTTTAGAGATCAGAAATCGTATTTTTTTTCTTTTTAATCTCCCTCTGGGATTAAACCCATGACCCTTGATTAACAAATCAAACGTTTTGAACATTGAGCTATACCCTTCGGCATAAAATATGATACTTAATGCATTTTTTTCAACCTTCTAGAATCGATTTAGCCTGCATCTATTCATCAATATCATATCCGAAAAATTCTTTCCAAGCATTCGTACCAAAACCAAATTTAGACACGACGTTGCCAGATACTAAGAGAAAACTATTATATTTGATGCTGACACACATACTTTTAAAAATTACCATTTATTAAATTTTGTATCTTTAACCATAAAAGTCTTATAACATGGAAATTATGATGGCATTCAAAAAACTAAATTAATACTGTACAAAACATCTGTGATGATAAAAGTTTGATTCGTGTAACAACAATGTAACAATTACGTTTCGACAAAAATTGAACAACGACCAAACAATGAATAATACGACAATACAATTTGCTTAAACACTTATTTCAGAGAATGAAATGAATGAGTTTTTTTTTTGTAACTGTGATCTGCTGCCATGAATTTTATTGGGGTCACTACAGGGTCAAGCGTTCTTTAATCCATGGGGTTGGTCCATATCAAACTTTAATAACCAGATTCTTCTCTGACGTCTCAAAAGGAACGCGGAAGCTGCGAAGAAAACTAGTTTGGAACTGGTTTCCATCTTTTTTAAACTCTTTTCATTGTCAAGATCACAAATGATTTGGACAATGCTCGTATAAAATTTGACGTGAATAATTCACAAATAAGTTACCTTGATTATTCCACTATTATGATAAACAATGATGGTTCACGTAGCTTAATAATAAGGAACAAGCTTTCAAAATCATACAAACACCAAAATGTACTGTAAATAGCGTTACGTCAATTTCTCACTTCAAACCGAAAGTCGTTTAGGTTACTTGAAACGCAATATTCTAATTAAATCAGGGTTTATTTAAAAATATTAATTGATGCAGACTAACCCCCGTATACAGAGACAATCATAGGTAAAAAATCTTCATGGGCTTTTACTCGTACGTGAGGGAGCCCTTAGCCCTCGACTCACGACAAATATATCGTTGTTAGTCTATTGGCATGTACCAAAAAACATGTACTAGCCAGTTGCAACTATAAAATTTAAAAATTCTTTATAAAACATTTTTAAAAATTTAATATATTAATTTTAAAATACATAATTGATATCACCTTGATAAAGCTCTTTTGAGCTGATGTAGTAAAGCCTCGAAAAACTATCTTTTGGCTCTTATTTGTGTTCGCTCGCCTGACATGCACATCTAATTATGTTAGTTTTAATTGTATAATGTTGCACGGCGTTTGTATGCGCCATTTTATTTGTTATGACAGTTACTTCATTTCTTGTTGGTGTAAATGTCATCTTTAATTTCCCTTTTTTGCCGCGACTGTCATGGGGCGCTTGTGTCAGAGTGCTCCGCAGTTGTCAGTTCACTTTTCGACCGGTATGGCGAATGCCATATCGGTCGGACAAGAAATCAATCTGTAATAAAATAAACGAGAATCGTGCTTCGAAAACAAGTTCTTTGTATTGTTAACCTGCTCCTGCATCCTGTCATCCAGTAATTCGATACCCAACATAGAGAGAAGAATATCATAACATAAATAAAAAATGTTTTTTTTTTAATTTTTATTAGAATATTATTTTATTATTTCAATATTCTAATCTACTTTTATAGATCATTGACTATATTACAATATTACTATTAATTAAATATACATATACTATACATAAAATTCTTTTTTCAACGCGTCAATCCAAGCACAAAAATAACGGCAGAAGCGGGATGCGAACCGCGGACCTTGAAAACCAACTATGCCCAGGTATTCATACCACTCAGCCAACTGGGCTATTACTATTAAGTATAAATATTATAGTATAAATTATAGTATAAATATATTAATATTAAGCTTGTGAAAAAATGATGACTGATTGAATAATAATAAAAATATACATACTTTGAATATATACTATAGCGACATCTATCGTACGATGATAACAATGATATAAATACTAGTTTCAGCGCGAGTCGGTCAAGGCATAGCAATAGCCCAGTTGGCTGAGCGGTATGAATACCTGGGCATAGTTGGTTTCCAAGGTCCGCGGTTCGCATCCCACTTCTGCCGTTATTTTTGTGCTTGGATTGACGCGTTGAAAAAAGAATTTTATGTATAGTATATGTATATTTAATTAATAAATAAAATAAATGAAATACCTTACCATGATCAAGCTGTGTTGGTTTACTTTGAACATAAGCCCCCCGACTCTCAATCCTCACTTCAGAAAGAGATTGACAAAACTTCCCAAAAATATATCTCGGATGCTACAGTCTTTAAGCACTCGGGATTCTGTTCTGGAGGTTGCTTGGAGCTATATACGAACGAGGAATGAACAGTGGCAGCTGAGAAAACTACATTGAGGCAACTTGTGGTGAGCATATGTTCAAGATATGGGAAAAAGAAAAAACATTTTTTTTAAGTGTTAAAGAAACAACAGAAAGACCTGAACGTTCTTTGTCAAGTCAATAGTCAAGTTTCTAGGTGAAAAAAAAAGTATCATTAAAAACATGAGCACAAAGAGCACGCTATTACGACTACCCATTGCTTGGGCTGCTTGTCCAGAAACATCCTCGGGATAGTCAAAAGAACAGGCCTGGAAAGAGACTCAAAAGTTTGGTACGGACTCCCGGGGGTCTTTTGTCATTCAAATGGCATTCAGACCTTCACAATGCGGTGCACGAGGGGACAGACTGAGACGAAGACGGACCCTGCGCGTGATAGATGATGTGTGCAAACATGCATCAGTGGAGGGCTTTGTCGAAAGGATCCCGACCAGAAGGACAGTACTACTGTGTAGTAAATGGTTCGGGTGATTTTTAAAACGTTTAATTAATTATAAAAACTATGCCATTTATATGTGAAAGGCTTACGTGTGTAAAATTCAAATTTAGGTTTTAAATGTGTCATAAAACGTTTGCTTCATCAAATTTATCACAAACCTTTCTAAAATATTATGTCTCATTTAAAAGCTACAGCTGCAGGAGTTATCTCTTATATTATAAGAGAGATCAGAAGTCAAATCCAAATTCTTCTATATAAAGGACAAATCCGCCGCCCTATCCTTGAATACGGTAGTCACCTTTGGATTGGAGCCCCAAAATACCTTCTAAACTTGATTGACTCAATTCAAATAATAGTTATTTGTTTGATAAACAATTACACTCTGACATCCACCTGCAATCAATGGAACACAGGCGTAAGATTGGTTCACTTAGTATTTTCTACCGTTATTACCACGGTCGCTGCTCTTCGAAACTTAAAGAACTAATTCCTCCTGCAACAAACTCAAACTCTTATACTTGCCGAACATCCATACACGGTTAATGTGTGTCGTCAAAGAACTAGCAGTTTCCAATGTTCCTTCCTTCATGCCACCGGTAAGCTTTGAAATGCTCTTACAGCGTATATGTTTCCTCCTTTCTACAATCTGAATCTCTTCAAGAAACAAATAAATATTGTATGGATATTTTTAAATTATTTATTAGAATATTATTTTATTATTTCAATATTCTAATCTACTTTTATAGATCATTGACTATATTACAATATTATAAGCAATTAAATATACAGATACTTTACATAAAAATCCTTAAACGAGTCAATTCATTCAGAAAAAAATATCGGCGGGAGCGGGATGCGAACCGCAGACCTTTGGAACCAACCATTTATATAATTTACCTAATTTACATAATTACCTGGGCAAAAATGGTTGGTTCCAAAGGTCTGCGGTTCGCATCCCGCTCCCGCCGATATTTTTTCTGAATGAATTGACTCGTTTAAGGATTTTTATGTATAGTATATGTATATTTAATTGCTTAAATAAATATTCACTTGCAATCTCCTTAACCCACGCACAAACACGAACACAGCACACGTTTTTGGCATGCAGCGTCCAGCCTCCCAGGCTGAGCGTCATAGAATGCACTGGTCTTGACCGGTTGTGCTCTCCTGCATAGGTTGCTTGGAGTTATATACGAACGAGGAATGAACAGTGGCAGCTGAGAAAACTACATTGAGGCAACTTGTGGTGAGCATATGTTCAAGATATGGGAAAAAGAAAAACACTTTTTTTTAAGTGTTAAAGAAACAACAGAAAGACATGAAATAAAACAAAGCTAATTTCAGATACGTGTCTGTTTGAAAAACATAATCGAAAGGATACAATTTGAACATGTATTGTAAGCTAAATTTAAACCATGAAACTTATATCTGTTTTTTACAACCTTTGATCTTAATCAGCTATGAGATAAATATGTCCTTCAAAATGGAGGCAAACATTGTTTTTTACATCTATTTTTATATATCTATGCATTTGACAATAATAAAAAGGGCAGGTAACATATTACTTATCATGGAGTATATATCTTTTTTTAACATATGAAGCGACGGCTTCCGAGGTTCCTAGTTTTAATTTAGTATGATAAGGCATCTTCGCAGATCGTTTTAAATACAACGCATAACGACACGTCACGTCATTTGAAAACTATATACGAGGGTGATTCGTAAAATAAGTTTCCTAAGGCGGTACAATACTGAAAAGCGCTGTTATGGTAGATCCCGCAATTCTGTAGTGTACCTTGGTTCCCCACTCTTTTCTCCACATATTTCGTATATTTAGGAATGCATTTCTACCGGCGCAATGTTTTTTACAGACAGGAAATTGATTACCGAGCGCAGCTCACACCTGACGGGCAAATCGAGGGGGAGATCCATCACGTACGGCTGCCAAGCCAAGACCAAGCTCCGCAGGCAGCACGCTAGAGAAGGGATTTGGAGTGGGGGAACCAAGGTACACTACAGAATCGCAGGATCTACCATAACAGCGCTTTTCAGGACTGTAGCGCCATGGGAAACTTATTTTACGAATCACCCTCGTATTCCAGTTTGGGTAGCGGACATAATATCATAAAAAATATGTTCTCTTAGAAACAATTGTTATATTTTAATTACAGATATTTTATAAAATTAGTGAATCAAAATTCAACAATTTTCTGGATGAAAATATATTAAGCAAATACAAAATACTCACAATTTCCAACAAAGTATATTTTTCACCTGAAAGCTATTTCAAAGTATCAAGTGTATATCCGGTGTTGAAACACAGGTGAGTGAGACGCGTTGCCTAGCAACCGACCCGCTGCTGATTGGCCGCAAGCCTTCTACAGCCTTCCTGAAAATCAACTAAAATACAAAATGTTGTGATTTAAAAAAAAAAATTGCACTGAATTTCAAAATGCTATTGTAATTCTATAGATTTTTAATCAATTTTATTTATCTTCTAAAAATATTCATGAGTCTGAAGCGTCGGACTTATCACTTTGACCCGTTGAAAAATGAAAAGTTTATTTTTCTAGCAGAGAGAGGACAATGTGTAATATGACTCAACTTAGCAGTAGTTGTCACAGGAGAACAATATTTTCTGAAAGATTTTTGATCTTTGTCGCTTTTCGTCTGAAGCTTGTAGCTGAAGTAGGGCTTGGAGATATAAAAGCAATTAGCCGACTACTGCGGTGAGGAAGAAGCTTAAATTTTACCACTGCTCTTCCAAAATAGCACCAAAATCGTTTGTATCTTATTGATGCTCAGTTATGAGCGACACGTCACTTAAACTTAAAGATCCGGACTCGCGCGATCTGGAAGTCCATTGGCAACAATAAAAATAATGTCCTCGGCGGAGCTTCAAGAGGCGGACCTAACATTAGATGAGACAAGGAGCATTGCGGCTGATAGAACTTAAGTGGCGGCAATTCGTGGTCACCATTTGCTCCAGTTTAGAGAGCGAACTTGATGATGATAATTAATCAGTAACTGTACATAGTATACATTTGTTTCGCCCTGTTGTAGGGTTCACTTTTGTGTTGTGCGCTTAATCATCCCCTAAGTAGTCCTCCCAGTCGCGGCTCTTACGCATTCCATAGCCTACAAGCGTAGACCATTATGTAGGGACCGCTTTGTTCGAAAGCGAAACACCGGATAACGAGAACATATTGCTATAAACCGCTCGGGAATTTATTGTTTAAGTGGCTTTTACTTATATTATATAATCACCCGTAGGAGAGCACCGGCAGAGAGTTTAAGTACTCCACAAAACTCTATAACGCTTAGCTGGGTCAGCGTGTTTAGTATGTTTTTTTTAAAGTAACCCTTTGCTTAATATGTTTTTATTACTTAGTTTGGATTTGGTGAAAACCCTTCCTGTTCCGTCCTGTTGACCTAAGACCCAGATGGGGACCCGTTACTGGACGCACGCAAAAAACTACTTTTTAGAGAAAGGCTTAACGCCTTTCCGTGATTCTAGGTGCATCAGTTAGATGCCAAATAGACCTCAGTCTAAGGCTGCGAAATTAGTATACTACATCGAGACTAAAATTTCCTGTGTTGTGATTTATATTGCGTTCAATATCATTATCAATTATCATCACACCTCTTTGAAAAAGTGGATTTATAGGTGAAGAGATGTTTAAAGACGTGGCATGGACAATGGCAACTGACAGAATTAAGTGGTGGTAATTTGTGGTGGCCGTATGTTTCAGATGTGGAAAGGAAATGGGAAAAAATGTGAATGAATCACTCGAGCCACTCCTTGGAAATAATTAATCACACATTGGGAGAGTAGATTAAATCACCTGATCTATCATCATGCATATTAATAAAAAACGCGAAAACCACAAATAACGTCACTTCATGTCGCTATTTATATTTCCAGGTGGATCTCTGAGAGCGAAGACGCTTTAAGACATACATGGACATTGTCAGCTGATAGAACAGCGTGGCGAACACATATAATTGATATTTGATAAAAACTCTATATTTGATAAAAACATGAATGAAGGAAGGCTTGAGACAGTAAAAATTAGAGGCCAAAAAATTTAGAACGGCGGACAACGACAAGAAAATTCTAATGAAAAATAACAACAACAAAAAAAAAATGTACTCCCTCGTCCACTCTTCCTTATACCATATGATTCCTGGTCCAATGGAATGGATGAGGGAATGAATAAGAATAGTGGTCTGGGTATTGGTTAAAGAAGCAGATGGAACATGGCCTGAGAAATGAACTGGGGAAATAAGTAGTGGTGTAAGTGAGAGAGTGGATTGAGGAGAGGGTGGGGTAGTGGGTCGGGGAGTATACTACACAAAAGCAAAATATAAATAAAACAGTCTTTCATTTATGAATTGTTTTCCTGGATTTTTAGAGCATATTTCAATATTATATAATAATATTTTTGAATAGTTGAATATCAATACACATATTTAATATTTTGATACCAACATTTTTCCTCATATCAGTTCCATATCTGGAGCATATGGTCACCACAATTTTTCAATACTTAGTTTTGTTAGTTGTCAGTATAGATTCCTCGTAGTATCAAATATATTTTGGTAAGCAAATAAATGACAGGTCGTGTAACATCCGTGTAGAATTCACAAAATAAAAAAACAATTTATAATTTATTTATTTTTTAAAAACAGCTTATAGTTTAGAAGTGACCCGGGAGGGTACATTAAATAAATGAATTGTCGGTAAAAAAATATTATTTGTCAAAATTAAAAATATTTTTTATTTTTGTAAATGTATTTAGGTAGACATACATGTTCAAAAAAAATTCTTACGTTTCTTACTCTTTGATTTGTTCAGCAAAGATTTTATACAATGCTAACAACCAAAATGTAAGATAACTCAGTTAACCCGCAGATCACCGTAAGCGCACCCGTGCGCGCTTCGCAATGTTCGATAGATGTATTTCAAAATTATTTCCGATTTTCTCACAACGATTGCTATGAATATTTTAAAATATTAAAAAACCAAAAAGGATCGATATTTTTCGATAGTTTGGGAGATATTCATGAGATGGTATCAAGGGCTGGTACTGAATAAAATTATAATAAAAAAAAAACGAAAACAATTATCAATTATATCTAGTATTTATATCTCAAATATTTATAACAAAAGTGATGCGTTGGAGGTACATACGATGTAGGGAGACAGTTATGTTAAATATCTTGGAAATATACCTGCAGCTAGGGCGGTTAAATTAAATAGTATTTGATCTATTATCTGATATCATATATTTGGTCTGGTTGAATTCTATTGCAGTAATCGATGAAACTTCAGCAAGTAGTTGTCAAATGACGAATAATCAAACGATATATATTCATCAGACTCAGAAACAATGGATTTTAACTAACATCCATATTTTTAAAGTGGTTATTTGTCCAATTTTCTCTAAAAAACATCTTAATCTTTAAGTCTGTTATTTTCCTGGTAATAAGCAGTGTAATTGGTCTTTTATTGGAAACAAAAATCAAAACCAAGTACATACTGTAAAATGTATGTCACGACGGAATCAAAACGATTACTACCATTCAATGGATTTTTCATTTTGATATTGAAATAATATTCATATTCTCACCCAAGCAAAACATCAGTGGGTATTGCAACGTGTCATATGAACGACGTGTTTCAGATATCTGTTGTAGTTGCCCAGTATCACACTATACCAGATGGTCGTTTATCCGCTCTGATCACTATTTTACAGAGTTCTTATATTGTCATTGAAGTATATTTGTACAAATTTATGCTGTGCATCTTCGAGAGGTTGGAATGATCCGATGCGATGGTGAATCTGTCCTTGTATCTACAGAATCAAAAGCAAAGACAATATTAATGATTTATAAACACTTTTTTTAAGAATTATCATACATAATTCAAAATGGTTACAAAATAAATAAATAAATACCTTGAATGTCGGATTAAATCCTCGTCCATTCTAGAGTTCGTGCAAGCGGATCGCTTTGGCAGATCGTAAAGAGACTTGTCAATGTTGTCGCTGGCGGTGTCTCAGCACGTTGAACATCATTTGAAGCCGTGAAATATACCCAATGACCATTCTCCAGATGCACCGCCAAATGCACAACAGCAGTATGACGTTTGTGATAAGGGATTTAAATACGCCAAATCGCTTTGTACCAAACTTGAAAGCGCGCAATTTCATCGTTGGTATTCGAGGTTAGGATGCCAAAAATCACCAAATCATATACATTAAATTTCGAAGTTCCATGATGGCTTTTTAGTGAAATATTAAATCGTTTTAATCAATAATAACAGTTAGGTTTTGAAACAAAACGTCAACCGATAGACTTCAAAATATCTATGTAACCATAGACAATAATAATATCAGTTGTCAGATACCTTGCCTTGTGTTATAATATTTTTTACAAATAAAAGATTAAACTGATATTTTGACTAATATTTATTTTGTTTTTGACATTTTTTTCCTGTCTTTTGTTTTTTTGTTTCAAAATATTCCGTACCTTACGTAGGTACCTACTTACAAGATCTTTATCTTTAAGTGATGTTGGTATGGCAAACTTTCTCAAGTGAAAAAAAAAATTGAAAAATGATTGGTAAATGTTCAAATTTTTTCTTAATCAAATCAAAATGTATCTTTTATATTTGATTAAATAAAAACCGTTAGAACCCGACTTTCTTTTATATATTGTGGCAGGCTTAGTAAAAAAAAGTGTTTTATTTCGTGAAAATTTTAGTTCAATCGATTGTAGCTCACGAATAATGTAAGTGTAAAATACTAAAATAATTTATTCATTAGTTACAGTAGTGTTTTTATTTGTCTGCAAACATGTGGCGATAAAGTGGATAAAATTCAAATTCAATGAAGATGGCACTCTTACAAATGTTAAAGTTTAGTTCATAACATCATATCAGGTCAAGATATTTCGCACATTTTAATACCAATTCTTCAGAATCAGATCGAGTAGTCGTAGTATGTATAATCATATTTGTAATATAATAGTTGCCATAGACAATTAAAACTGGACGAAGGAATTTGCGATGCACACACTTTGTTACAAATTGTATTGATTATTGTATTAATAATTATCAAATTCCGTTCGAAGTACTAGTATTAAGCGATGTGCTGAGCATCATAGTATTTTGTAAATCATTTTTCATTAAGCTATCAAAGTCCAGAAAAACAAGTACCGAAGAATTTGCGATGTATTGCGACTGCAGTATGGAAGGCTGCCTTGTACACTCTCTCACCTTGTCATTCCTCACAAAACCAAACCATCGTACCCCCTAATATTCTACGCAGGCATATTTTCTTAAATCCCATTATATGGCTGCATTGACTGTATAAATTATAAATATTAATAATAAAATATATTTTAATTTATCTACTCAGTGTGCGGAACAATTGGTCGCGAAACAGCGCTGTGTGATGAAATTAATATGTTTACAAGAGTTCGTGGTTTCGAATCTCAGCGTTTATTTTTTTATTGGTTTTTTTCTCCGATTTTGATGAGAGAAATGTCATATAGGATGATATTTGCAATGAATTCGTTTGTATATTTTTATTATCAATATTTCATGTAATACTCTATGTAGAAACCTGCATTTAATTTTGTCGCACGATAACATACTCAGCTTGTAATATAGTGATGTTTTTTGTGACGGTGATTACAGGGGCGGACTCAAAGTCACTAATTAAAACTTTGGCTTGCCAAGTTTTTAATCAGTCGTGTAAATATTTGCGGCTCGTCCCGCGCCGGCCCATTGAGCGCTAGTAATGAAGCCATAGGGACCTTAGAGGGGTTGGGCTGTTTGAGGGACTTCACCGCGTTGGGATGGTGCGACATAACCATTAGCGCAATAATTTAAACGTCAGTAGATTTACATTCAAGCGTCTTTTAGATCAGTGCGCAATATCTGAGACTCGTAGTTTTGCTCGAACAAAAAGCGAGAACCATACAGCGCATGTGTCGTCCGCATTCTTATTTACGCCTGTGAATCTTTGAAACAAGCTAATGCACCCGTATAGTAGGTTTCAAAATCAGATTAACTTTGTGAGAATTGGTGAAGTGAGGAGCAGACAACGATGCCTTCTGCACTACGGTCGGCCAAAAGGTGAAAATGGACCTGGTTTGTACACATATTACGGACGCCACACGAAAACATAAACTAAAGTTGGATATTATTCAAGCTCCGGGGCTGTCGCTGTTCTGGAAGACTTTTAGGAACTGGAAATATAATGTACTCAGAATAGCTACTAGAGGCAGAGTTGATAAGGGATGAGGCGAGGACCATTGCGGTTGACAGAGCTTTGTGGCGGCAGTTCGTGTAACCATATGCTTCCTATATTCATTTGACGTTGGTGATGAAGGTGATACTGGCATTTTTTGTCACCATTACCACCAACCTTTGTGTTGATATTTCGGAAATCATCAAACATACCCGAATTTATCTCTCTAGATTCGATGAAGGATGGCTCATTTAAGTATAATTGTAAAAAATATATTTACAAATTTCAGTGTGTTTTATTGTTGTTATTTTTTTTTTAAATGATGAAAATAAAAAGAAATTTAATTGCGTTGAAATGAGCTAAAATCGCACGTCGTCGTGTACCTTTAAACCCTTTAAAAGATTTTTTTCAGCAGTTTTTTTTTCTTTTAACCTTACTTGGGTATCGAACCTACGCTTTATTAAAAATAACGTTAAATTTATTAAATAATTAACGTTACCATACTATAGGTTAACGTTCTCTCTTACACATAGTCGGTGGTTCAGATCCTGGTCCATGACTGGAACCTTTGTATTGAAGGTTCCCGCCCTTCTTGGGGGCGTCAACCTCTGCCCGCCCACGCCGTAATTACTCTGCTCTATTGGAATACTATGACTATATGGTCCATTTCATAAGACGGCGATGGTTAAAAACAATACGGGTTAAAATAAAACCAACAATATAAAAATACAAAAAAAAATACAATAATACTATGGTATCAAAATAAGTAATTTGAAATAATAGTCTATCTTGCTATACTACATACGTCATTCGATACGCTTATAACAAGTGGCATCTCATAAATAATACGTATCAATATGACATCCCCTGTCTTTAAAAAGACGACAAGTCGCGGGTTAGTCATGTGGCCGCGTGGAGAAAGGACGCAGGAGCAGATTAACAACACAGAGAACTTGTTTTTGAAGCTCAATTCGCATTTATTTTATTAAAGACTTGATTTCTTAGATTGACCCGTATGACGTTCGCCAGCCGGACGAAAGTTAACTGACAACTGCCGGAACATTGTGTCATCCAGCGCCGCTATAACAATCACTGCAAAAAAGCAAATTTAAGATGATAGTTCCACCAACATGAAATGGAGCAACTGTCATAACAAATTAAATGGTGCATGCAAACGCCGCGTAATTTTATATTATTAAAACTAACATTATAAGATGTGCATGTCAGGCGAGCGAACAAAAATAAGACATGAAAGATTGTGTTTCGAGGCTTTTCGGCATCAGCCTAAAAGAGCTAGCTGATATCAAATTATACAATACGTTTTAATTTCTCGACTCAGGTTCGTGGTTCGAATTCCAGCGCCTGCCTAATTGCATGATTAATTGACGATTTTTCGTTCGATGTTTCGTATGACGTTCATAAGAAAATCTTTTCATTTCCTAAGCAACATATATTCACTTTATCGTTCACTTTTACACTTTCTTCATTTATTTATTTTATTATTTAACTATTTTCATTTCAATCAAGTGCCAAGAATTACATTATATAGTAGACAGTGTTTCTGGATGACGAGAGCATGGGGACTTTCGAGCTATATGCTGGCTTAAAAAAAATCTGATAAAAACAACATTTAGGTCCTTACTATGTTCAAGCCCTATTAATACCGATCAAAAGGTAAAATATGAGAAATAATAAATATATTGAAAAAAGCTTTTCCCTTGTTAGGGATGGTAAGTCGTTACTCCCCAGCAGGTTTTTCGTTTGTAACCCACAACTGTGCGCTCCGCCCTTATCCCTTTGACGTTCATGATTACTGTGTGGTAGACCAAAGAATTGAATAAAGCAGGCTACAACTACAATCGAGGCACACTTGATGATATATATTTTTTGCTTTAATAAATACTCAACGAAAATTAAAAAAAAAAACAATGCAATATACTTATCGTTGTTGTGATCGTTAGATTATACTCGTATGTCTCGCATAATATCAAAATGCTTTAGTAACTCATAGTATTGTGTTTTTTTTTAAATTGTGTTTTCCGTCAAAGTGTCCGCCGATGCGGTGGAATCATTTGAATGTGACACTTGAAAAGGAAAGCTGCGGACAGCACCTGTGTTTGAAATGTACTTAGATAATAGATGGACTCGTGAATCTTATCTGCTATTTTGCTCTGTTTTACTCAGCAGTTCTTAACCTCTGTTTATTGTCTTCAATAAACTCTGACGTTTGACAGCGTCCGCTATTTTCTGATGCGTCACGTGACTAAAAGCGCTTAGACAGAGCACCAATCTATAGAAGCAGACTTAAGGACACTTTTATACTCAAAGAGGCAAAGAAGCGCTTTTGGAAGGACCATTCGGTCATAAAAAAGCGATGTACAAATACCAATATAATAATAATCGTAAAATCGCTTTCTCAATACGATGATCTTAAAAATGTATTTCTTCAAATTATTATGTGATCAAAATCACATTGAGAGCGAAACTGCAGTCTTCAAGTGTGTGAATAAACAATGATCATCGTTGTCCATATTAAGATAAGGTGTTAAGTACTTATCTATATAATAATAAACAAAGTATATGATAGTGTAGACTGTAGACTGTAGAGCAATAGAGAGTAGGTAAAATAATAAATAAAATCTCTTAGTCGTCTAAATCAATGTAATTTTCTATAAAATGTTGATTTTTTCACTAATATAACAGAATGTTGAGAAGGTAGTTTTAGGGAAAATGAATAATTTTGCTCGTGTATGAAAAATTCAATTTATAAAGCTAATAAAATAACATGCTACCAAGATAAGGTTATAGAACAAAAGCGAGTGGCGGTATCAGGATGGCAGAAGGTAAAGGAGAGATCTCATACAAATTTACCTTATTAAGAGGGTAGTGCTCGCGGTGAAGTGCACCAACCGGTGTAGGCGCCAGGTAATGCGGCCCGATGGAAATCTCCTTCGCCTCCTCACTGTCAACACGCTGAGTCTAATCTCAAAACGCCAGAGCCGGAAAGTGAATATTTTAAAATATAAAAACATATTAATTTGTTTGAACTTCATGATATTACTTTTCTAGGAGAGTACTCATGAAAAAAAATGCATTTTTTAATCATGTAAGCACACTGGGATTCACAAAATATTTAATTATAACCAATACGTGTTTAATTTCAAGCATTAAAATTTATTCGAAAGATTTTACTTAACTGTATCGCACCACCAAACATAAGACGCAAAGTCTTATGCGCCAAAGAAATGCGTAAGGCAATCAACCAACCGTCTCACTGCTCGTATAATCAGATACCCTCAACACCCAGACTAAAGTCGCGAAGCAGTTTTCTGAGATCCACACAACCTCTCACATCCGGCCTTGAAATTAAGAGACTCCAGCTATGGCAACAAGTCGCATCAGAGGATTTCATTACTCCAAAGGAAGGCCTCCCGACAGGCAAGAACCTTGACTGGTGGACCTGAAAATCTTAAAACAGATAAAGAACCGAAGTTGGTAGAACAAGGGACAACCTCGAGCGGTGGGGAATGCTTCAGCAGGAAGAGTCACTGTTGTGTGACTGTGTTGACATACAGACCGCCTCAAACCTAGGATCCTGCTTCATGTGCCCAACAAGCTGCACATACCAGGACCTAATGCTGGGCAACACACGTTTGAACACAATTTGACGTCGCTGACACGAAGAAGAAAAATACCTACCTATAAAAATGTTCTCACATAAAATTAAATGAAGGATTTGAAAAATTTATGATGTACAAAGTACAAAAGCTATGTAACATCGCTTACATTATTCTTAGCACGGAGAAAAAGGAGCATAAAATGAGTGTATTACAGGTTTTAATTTTTTTAAATCATTTGATGCAAACTTCAGCCGCTACTGTAATCTTCAATGCTGCTTTTAAGTACCACAGACTTTAACAAACGCGATTTCAAACAAACTTTTATGAACAAAGTTTTCTGTTTCAGCTTTATGAGCGCCTGGTAGCTCTTTACTACTAGTTAGTACTGATGCCGGCTAGAGTTACCTCCTAAGAACATCTAAGAGTACACCGCTTCAAACAAATTACAATGAGAAATTTTGATATTTTGAAATATAATATTGCCTGCAGATTTTTCATTTGTTTATATGAAAACTCTCGTCATGAAAATACTCGTCCATGAAATCTCTGAATGTGTTTTTCCGTGTATGCTTAAGAATAATTTATTTTAAATTTATTATTAAATACATAATATTATATTAAAATTATATTCTTTTTTAAACACCTAGATTGCCGTCTAATAAATAATAGCACTCTTATGTCTTATCTTTAATTCTTGAAACACAGACGTAAGGTCAGCTCACTAAGTCTTTACTATTGATATTACCACGCTATTTCTCTGAATTTCAGGAATTAATTCTCCTACCATATCCGACTAACTCTTCTCACATTTGCTTAACATTTTTTTAAGTTAACAAAAACAGGAGAATACATAAATCTCATCTGTGGGTTCACCAACGTCATATTCTACAGCCCGACATTCACGCATCATCCAATTATTATAAGAATGTCCTATCAATGGGTGGTGTTAACGGGACAAATTTTCGTCTACACCAATTTTGATTTGAACGTTGCCCAACCCCTGCAAGGTGGACGGACGACATCAGAAAAATTGTGATAGTAGCCTGGATTCGGAGGGCGGAGGATCGAGAAGGATGGAGAATCATGCAGAAGGCCTATGTTCAACAATAAACGGAAAACAAGCCAATGATGAAGAGTATCGAAAGCTGCTAGGTTCACCCTTTTACTGGGATTTTAATACACCTGTCCCTATTTGAGTTTACTTCCCTTTAATTTTCAGGGAATTATTGTAATAATGTCCTAAGACATGCGCGGCTATGGGTTAAAAGAGCTTCTCCAACTTTTTTAATTCATTAATAGTGCAAAAATGCCCTTCGGAATCTGAAGGCTGAAAAAATTTAAGTGTAGACGAATCCCTGATCACAAACGTATTAGGAATAAGTTAGTCTAGATGGTCTATATTAAATACGTTTAAGATATCTTTTATGCTTATTATTCTAAATTGATCTGAATTTTGCTGATCTGAATGCTAAGAGAATATTTTAGAAGTTTTTCTGGGCTGTGTAAGTGTAGTCTATAATTAAAAACAAAACATACCTTATTTCATATTGACATCAGCATGATATAGCCCTTGCTGACTGGTACCGAAAACCTCGATATACAATCTTTCGTCTCTTATTTCTGTTCGCTTGTCGTACATGTATGTGCCATATTGGCATATTGAACTAGTTACGTAGATCGCCACTTGTGGCGCTGTGTGTCAGCCCATCACGAGTGCGCTCCGACGGCCGAGAAGGTCGCATTATGGCCGGCCCGGCATGTCATTCCGCCTGGGCCAGAAGTTTGTAAATTTATCGAAATATATATGTCTATGTGCTTCAGAAAAAGTCTGTGTGTTATTAATCTGCTCCTCATTCTGCCACCACGTGACTGAATAACCACCTTTTACAGACAGGAGAATGTTAATATTATACTATCTTTTTATTTAAATAATATTATTTTTTCGACCAATAAGAGTTATCTACAATCTCGCTGAAATAATTGTTAATGAATATAATTGATATCTTTGTTACGTGTAAAATAAACTTTTCTCACTCTTACTTAACATCCGTAAACGGTTTTTGAATGTCAACCAAGAACAAGCGATATTAAGGTTATTTGTGTACAATAAAAGCTCACGCTAAATTATGTAGGCCAAGAATCAATAGAATAGTATATAAGCATTTATTTTTTCGTGGTGAATTGAATTTTTCTTAGAATGCCAAATTTAGTTTAAGAAGACCTGTAATGGACAAAGAACCCGGATATAATAATTACAGAAGAGGTAGAACAATTTTAGCCGCCTTGGATGATATTAAAATTTTATAATTTATGGAAGGCACTCAAGAAATAAGTTGCAAATGATTGCGATTTTAATGTTTGGAAAACCCCTACCTCCTTTGTCATCTGTATCATCTGTTGTCTACCCTTGTACTTAACAAGAGAGAGGGGGGAACGTTCCGTCACATGAAGAAGCTGTTTTGAAGTTCGATGGTCCTCTCAGTAACTCAGAAAAAACATTTTCCCCCTCATTTAATCTAATTGCCACATACCACATGAGTGCATTAATTACACTTACCTTTTTTCCTAGTCCCGGGCTCACGCATCCTAGAAGGCCATTGAGAACTGTACAAAAAATATACTCGGCGGAACTGCGGGAGGAAGAGCTGATATTAGATGAAGCGAGGAGCATGGTAATTGAGTTTTTTACGGCAGCGCGTGATGATCATATTCTTCAGTCATATTCCTCAACTCCTCATTCATTCCCACGTATTTCGTGGTTAGCAACATGTTACCAAAGAAGGCAATTCGAGACTCGCTGCAGTATACTAACTTCCCAGCCTTAGACTGAGGTCTATTTGACATCTAATTGATGCACTTAAAATCACGAGAAGGCCTTCAACCACTCTCTATAGTAGATTTTCCGTGCCCCAGTAACGGGATCCCATCTGGGTCACCAAAAACAGGACGGGACAGGGAGGGTTTTCACCAAGCGAGTCAAGGGAGCGGACATGGTTTATATATTATGGTGATAATGACAGTCTTAATTTCTTCAAGAAGCAGATCAACAATTACTTCATATTCTTATAATACACATTCTTATAATTCACACTTACCATTTTTTTGCAACTTTTACAACAAGCCAATCAAAAGTATTTGTTAATTGCGTAACAGTTAAGCTCGCCTTTAACTTGATCATGTATATATGTATCTAGGATCCATAATTGTTAGGGTTCCAAGCGACTAGAATTTTCAACTCACATACAAAATCTTGTATCAGGAGACAATGCTTTCGAAGAGGTGTTATCCTTAGGTGCGAGTTTGTACTAAATATCGCATATTGTCCCCAAAGAGCTCATTAACGCGATTGTAGGCTTAGATAGTCCGCTACACAATACAAAGCTGAGGACATTTTCCTTACTAACTCTTGTAAATCAAACGAGAGCTTTGCCGTAGAATATTATACTTAAGTTATTACGATCAGCTAAGATGAAAAAATAAATGAAGATTAAGGTTAACCACCCATTTTGTTTTAAACCTAAGAAGAATAACTCCTTACTACAACAATTTTAGAAACCACGTTTTTGCTTGAAATTGAATTTATATTACAGTTATTAATATTCTTATATAAATACAGGTTAATACAATTAAAAACATTTTTTTTTTCAAACGACAAATTATCGTTACGTGGCAGACTTTCAATTACAAAACGTATTCGGCGGTACTCAAGTATGTGAGTATGATTTGATGGATATTATTGTAGAAAAAAACACAATTTTCAGAGTTTTTTCAGTCTTGTACTTTTTAGTGCCACATAAATCTGCCAATAAATTTTACTACGACTATCAATAAAAGATGTCATTTTTCTTTCATTGCTAAAGAAAATTTAAAATGCTTCCTTGGACCTCGTACAGGAAAAGTAATTTGAATTCTGAAGGGTCACTTCAAGCTTCTTCCTCAACTCAATGGAACTAATCAGAAGGTATTCAGCAGCGCAAACGGCCCGGACCATTGACGTATCCATCTCTACGTTATTCTGCAATCCTGATACATTTTAAAATAAATTCACATCTATCAATTTTTATCTCTTTTTTATCGGCGATTGCAAGGACTATTTGATAAAAGTGAAGTTTTTTTCTAATTTAAATACCGTGACATCAGCTGACATGATTACATTAAATAAAAAAAATTTATTTTTTTTATGTAAACACATACAGGAGAATACCGACAGATGGTGATAGTAATTTTTTTTTTTTGAAGTTTCATCTGTGGAATTCTTTGACGCTTACCATGGTGTATATGGGTAAACGCTGCATGTGGACTGTTGATCAGCCAACGTCATAGACTACAGCCCAAGGTTCACGCATCATCCTTTATTATTACAGGAATCTACTATGAATGGGTGGTCGTCTTCACGGGACGACTTTCGTCTACAACCAATTTTAATTGATAATAACTGGCATTTTACGGGTGATGGATCAAATTCACACCAACCGGAGGTATTTTAGAGCTCATAAATCGATTAAAAATCCTTTTTATAAATCGCCGTCGGGGATCGAACCCACGACCTTTGGCTTGCAAAGCAAACGCTTTACCATTGAGCTATGACCACCGAATAATATCTGTTAATAAATCAAACAAATATATAAATCAGAGTAACACTTAGATATCTACTATGCAACGATTATATTTGCGATTAATAACTAAATCTATTCGTAGAACTTAGCGCAAGCCAACAGTAACCAAATAAAATTTATTTTATGATAAGCGGGAATACATATTTTTTTTAATAGTTCTAACATATGCAAATATGGTTTATAAAGTCACAGCACTGCCATTTAAGCAATCCGTGTTCCAGCGAAATCACTCAAAAGTGGTCTGAATTTAGTTTCTTTTTGTCAGCACCAATTTTATTAACTGTGATATACCCTCAAGAACAGGCATTTCATTAACCGTTAGGATATTATGTAGATTGTTTTTTTTTTCAATGATTTTCATACCTAAGTGTCATGTCTTTTAAATTTGGCATTAATTTATATGACTCCTAAACAAGGCATTTTCCAGATTCTATGTTTCAACAGAACTTAACTGTATCTTAAAGTTTTTATAAGACGTTCTCTAGTCAACTGTCTTCCGAGATAATTTAGAAACATTCTCCATTGTGACATGGTTATGCTCAAAATTAGCTAAAGTAATAGAATCCACGGTGGAGATCTTTCCATCACAGTCAGTCGGTATTGCTCTGTGTATAGAAACATACAAAGTTACGCCCTTTGAGTTTCATTTCAAAAGAGGCAAGCATACCGCCAAATCCTTTGAAAGCGATTCCTTTATGAATTTTAACTTTTTCATAAGATTACTCTCTAATACAGGGACTTTTCATGGAAGACTCTTTACCTACACGACACAGTTTCCCAATACAATATCTCACTTTTTTTTTAAATACATCAATATGTTTTACATACCTCCTTACGTATTTATATTTATTAAATACATCGTATAATTTAAAATCAATTATTTATATTAAATGGGAAATCAACGACAAAAGTCCGGTTCTTGGTCAATAATATATTTAACCAACATTAAACGCAGATCAAAACATGGATGGGTCAACGCATGTTGCGTAACACGTATTAACTACCACTTGCTCAAGGCCTCGGGAAGTAATCATTCAATCGCTTAAGAAATTATTACTAACACAATCCATAAATATGTCTCGGACACTACAGCTATCGGCTCTTCTATTCACGAACTATCACCCTAAAGGCCATCGGGAATCATATATGTTTCCGTGAGTGTCCAATGCGTATTTGCGCGTTTGTTAATCAGGTTTTTCAAGAAAGATTAGGTTATTAGTCCTACTCTCCCAAGGCCTGGACCATTTGGTCCTAAAGGGCAGTGTAACCTGTTAATAAAGCGATCAAAATCTTAATTATTTACAAATACAACGCTGTTGATGTGAGAATAATCCTGCACCCGTAAGCACAGCTATAAAATCCTTATTGAAGGTTGGCGGTGCATGAAAATCGTTGCACGATTTACAGAGAGCCCCTTATACGAAACGCTGTCATCTGTTGAAGTCAATAATACATGTGAGGTCTTTTTTTATGTAAACAAATACAGGAGAATACCGACAGATGGTAATATTAATTCTTAAGTCTCATCTGTGGAATTATATGACGCTTACCATGGTGCATATGACTAAGCGCTGCATGTGGAGTGATGATCCGCCAACGTCATACACTACAGCCCAAAATTCACGCATCATCCTTTATTATTACAGGAATTTACTATGAATGAGTGTTCTTCACGGGATGACTTTTGTCTACCACCAATTTTGATTAATAGGCTATGACTGGCATTTTACGGGTGAGGGATCAAATTGACACCAACCGGGGGTAATTTAGAGCTCAGAAATCGAATACATATTTTTTTTAATCTCCGTCGGGGATCGAACCCACGACTATGGTTATCAAAGCAAACGCTTTGACCATTGAGCTATGCCTGCTGGCCATGATGGTAAAGGATTATTACTCCACACGCTTTGGCGTACCTTAAATCACAAGCGTCATACAATTCTTTATCAAATCATCTTTTTATTGCCGCATGGCGCTGTTCTCCTGTTTGCTATAAAAAAGGTTTTTGAACACCGTTTGAGCGTCGCTGGTGTAGACGTTAAGGATTTGGACTTTCATAAGGCTGCTGGCTTTTTAATATTCCTCCAATACAAAGTATGAAAGCTAATGAATATTTTCCAAAGCTTTTCCCGCGCTTTCTTTGCCATATAATTCAATTAACTTATTTGAATATTGAATAATAAAACATTCAATTCGAGATCACTCGGATATTAGAAATGTAATGTTTTTCCTTGTTATTTTATATTGTTGTTCTTTCAAAAATAGTGCCCTTTCTACTTGAAAAGAATAAACTTAGAAAACTATCTTTTAAATTGATTATGACATCAGCTTGATATGCTCTCTTTTATGCTGATGCCGAAAAGCCTCGAAAAACGATCCTTTGACTCTTTTTTTTCTAACATGCACATGTAATAATGTTAGTTTAAATTTTATATAAAATTACACGGCGTTCGCATACGCCATTTTATTTGCTTTGGCATTCGCTCCATTTCATGTCGGCTTTAATTTGTGTTTTATCCGCGATTATATTTGAGGCGTTACATGTCACAGTGTCCCGTCTGTCGTCAGTTAAGTCCCGTCCGACCGAGGCCGACGAAAAGTCATGTTA
This sequence comes from Glossosoma conforme, assembly GCA_022606575.1. NCBI lineage: Eukaryota > Metazoa > Arthropoda > Insecta > Trichoptera > Glossosomatidae > Glossosoma > Glossosoma conforme. The sequence continues at coordinate 250,021 of JAGTXR010000240.1, forward strand.
CAATCGGGCGGGGAAACCAAGTCTTTTTTGAATATAAACACGGAATGTTCTTCTGAAAAATTATTTGCTTTACGACCTACTCCTGCATCCTTCCTCCTCGCGTCTAAATGACCCGCGACTGTTTTCGCCTTTTTAAAGATGGAAGTTAATTAATAGTTTCGTAAAGGTATTTGTAAAGAACATGACTTTAGAATTGAATAGATCAAAAGAATGAGTCTAAGCAAGAGGGACGGCAAATATTGGGTGTTTACGAACACGAATGTAGCGTTCGAAAACATACCGCAAAATAAATTCATACTGAAGTGTGACCATATAACTCCGAGTTTCAAATTGGTTTAATGACGGCATAGCCAAAAAACAGTTGGTTATTACGATGATTAGAGGGTAATTATTTTAAATAGTTGCAAATCTTTGCATCACACGAAAAGCCAATGCAGCCATGTAATGTATTATAATTACAGGTACTTGCTTATTATAATGGAGGTACAATGGTTTGACTTAATAAGGAATGACGTAGTGGTGAAACGTTGTGGATATTTTTGTATCCTAAATAGAATAGCATTCCATCTAAAAAAAATAAAAAAGGAATGTGGACCTGGTTGAAACATGATCTTTAGATGCCGTAGGAGAGCATAAACTAACAATAAATTATAATTTTTCATTTTAATAAATTCCAGAACGCTTGTCTTTAGTTTATATCAGAGTACTTAAGACAGTTGAATTATTATTTTTTAAAGATATTTCACAAATTACTTATTATATTTTCACGTTAATATCAAAATGTAACTTGGTCACATTGCACAATTTTATGTACATAGAATTTATTATTTATATAAATTAATTATATTATAATATTTTATAAAATAAAAATCTTACCGAATGAATGAAATCTTACATGTAACTGTGTTTAAATACGTGATTCTGTAGTGTACCTTGGTTCCCCACAAATCCCTTCCCTAGCGAGCTGCCTGGCTTGGCGGCAGATTTTTTTGGAATTCAAAAGCTCGTATACCGCATGCAAAAATGCATTGACCTCAGTGGCGACTATGTAGAAAAATAGGTAAAAGTCTGAACTTTCCAAAAATGTACGCATTCATGGAATTAAACATGTTTTACACTTAAATAACTTCTTAGGTTTTCACGGCCAGATTTGATTTTGTGGCTTTTAAATAACGCTCGTAAAAAGATAATCTGACACCAACTCACAACTAAATCATCAATTCTGAAGAAGACCATGGGGTCTTCTTCAGGACTGATGGCGATGGCGGTTGAAATATTGGAAGAAATCCGCCACTCACGGCTAAACCCAAAAGCCACAATATCATGTTTTACGCTGTGAAAACTCACTGGGAAACTTATTTTACGGATAACCCTCGTAATTTAATCATCTTAGGGAATTCAAAATACTACATTCCTTAATTTCTAAATGCTATCGAAAAAGAGAATGTAAGAGGAGGTTATTGTTAATTTTTTTAAATAAGAAATTTTGTGGGTGTATCTCTGAAATGCAATTAAAGTGATGGACATTCATAGTGACATGCTCCAATATGTTCGTTCTTACCGATGCAAATTTCACATGATACCCGTTGAATATCTCTAAAGCTGTAGATAGGTGTTGGAAAATTAACATTTAACGAATAGAGACATCAGGCTAGCAAGCGAATGACGTCCATAGCATCCTCTTGCGTCATTAGGACATCCGTCACATAACCCGATACAATTTGGCGCGCTGTTAACTCTGCATCGTAGTCATGAGTTTGCGGACAAGGGAGTAGCATTTCTGATTTTATATATATATATATATATATATATATTAGGGTGTCCCAGGCAATGTATGGAAAAAAATCGAAATGAAATCGGCTAACCCTCTATTTTTATGTGGTTTGGTCCTAAAAACTCACATAATAAATTTTATTGCTATCGGACAATGTTTTCTGATAGCGCCTTGACGTTGAAGTTTTTAAAAAAAAAAATGTATAAAGGCTAAATGTGGTTTTCGAAAACTTAATGTTTATTCTGAAAATAAAACGCTGTTTTAACTCTATTTTAAATATATTAATTATCTATTATGTAAATATTATTATATATTACAGAATATCTTAATTTTTTCTTTTAATAATCAGGGTTCATCTGTTTGTTTTTAAATAGTTTATTTTGTTCTATTCAACAGTATTAAATACAACTTTAATTATACAGTTTACAGTATATATTTAAGCTTATCGTTTTTTCTTTGTGTCAACACCTATGTTTATGTGTGAAATTAAACACTCTTTAACCATAAATTCATAGCTTTCGATTGAAACAAGTTTGATAAGTTATTGATTGTTGCTCTCGCCATTCATTGAGCTTAGTGCATCGCATCATGAGGTCGAGTTTAAATTCTGTTCTATACTTGTATCTCCGCCAAGAAATATTATTGAAAGCTCTATTAATTTTCGATAGTAGATCATATTGTAAGTCGATTCAGTTCAGTAAAATTCAAGAAGTTTGTCAATTCAAGCAACATTTAGATATGCCCACTATTCTATATGGCTTTGTTTTATCCTAAAACCCACATTTTTCAGTTTTCTTTGAACATTTTGAACAATGAAATATCATGGTTTTTTAGGTATTTAAGTAACTTTTGCCTCAAACACGCCCATTCATTCCAATTTGTAGAAGTGGACAGAAAACATAAATAAGAATCTATTAATAATATAATAATCTATTCAGTTTCTGTTCAATCACACAGATACCATTAATATGATCTGTATTTGAAGCAATAGTACTAAAACACAAAAATTGCTTTATCTTCAAGATTTCAGCCAATAATAACGTTTCAAAGTGCCTTTGTCTGCTGATTTATTAAAGAGTTCCAATTTTGGATTATTCTACGAAATAACCATATGTTAACATTATTATTTATTAAATTTGTGTGTATGTATATAAAGCCGTCAACAATTTTCCATTCCAATAGACACCTACAATATCGGGTACCTCGTTTTGAAAATTGACTTTTATAGTTTCTGCGGGGACTTTTCCTTACGAATCCGTCAAATGGAGAATTCGCTAAAAAGATGTGTGCATGTCCAAGTGCCTGAACAGTTTTTTTTTATTATAAACACAAAATTGCGTATACTTAAGTGACACCTACCAGCGACACTAATTTAAGAGTTATATAAATTTTCTTCATACATGTTTTATTGCTCGTAATATCGGTCAGTGTGATACCAGTTAAGAAGGGCAAGATTTCTTGTAAATTAAAAGCAGATTACTATGTTTCTAGAAGTGGTGAAATATAAGATGATGTAAAAAGCGTTGACTATGAAAAAATTTTGCATGCCGGTTTTGATCTCTTTTGAAGATTCTTATTTTCCTCCTTTTTGGTTATTTTTTACCCACTTCAGGTATAATATCCCGTCAAAAAACTTATTTCAGATATAAGGTATGTTGAAATCTAATAAATTTTTGTAAAAATATAGTCGGTAGATGTACTTTTTCCCAAAAAATAATGCCAACACGAATATTAAGATTTGCTCTAAAATTATACTTCTAGAGCCAATCTATTAGAAGGATGATTTGGCCTAGTAATTTAATGTTTTACGTCCCCAGTCAAAAAAATCTCCATTTATAACTGCGTTACTACACATTTATGTTCACAGAATGAAAATAATGCATATCCTAATAAAACAAACCAGTATTAAAGAGCCTATCGTAAGTCAGCTATCGCACGCCTAAGAATTGTAGTATTGACATGTTCAGATGCAAGTCGCTATCTATTCCCGTGGTTTTAAAGACATGCAACTTTTTTTACAATTATTTGGACATCGTTCACTCAAAATGAGGGGGTGAGCCTAAAAAAAAAACGTTTTTTTTTGGGACACCCTAATATAATCATGTCAGAAATAACAGTGTCAGATCCTGTCTGCCCAGAAGTGGGCGAAGTCGATGGCGTTACTCCTGGCCATTATCAGGTCTTCCTGGGTGCAGCTACTCGACACATCACACACTCTAGAAGGTGTGACAGGGTCTGCTCCACGCCGCAGTCATATTCTTTCGGTCCGCTGTAAAACTGCCAGGCTTTCATTTGTGTCCTCGTTTTGCATACTTTGGTCCGAAGTCTGTTAAGTGATCTTCATATATTCCACCCCTGGTCGTTTCCAGGGGCTAGGTCCTCTTTCGGGACAATCCAAGTATTTCCCTCAGTTGCGCTTCTCTACATGTTCAGCCACAGGCTGGCCTCAGGTATCACCAGTTCCGTTGTCGACAGTCGACAACAGTCGACATCGGCCACATAATGCGCTATGACTATTTCCTTTACGATACAAGAGAGTAGATGGTTTTGCGGACAAATCGAAATAATATTTCCAATAAGAGCTTAAGAACATGAACTGCACTTCAAATTGTGGGCTGTAGATAGTGACATTAGCATGATATAGCCCTTGCTGACTGGTACCGAAAACGTCGAAACACAATATTTCTTCTCTTATTTCTGTTCGCTTGTCAGACATGAATGTGTCTGCCATATTGGCATTTGGGACTAGTTATATAAACCGCCACTTGTGGCACTGGGCGAGAGCCCATCACGAGCGCGGCAGTTGCGTGTCGACCGTAAACGGCGCATTATGGCTGGCCCAGCATGTCATTCCGCCGGGGCCGTAAGTTTGTAAGGTTTATCGAAAATATATGTCAACGTGCTTCTGAAAAAGTATGTGTTATTAATCTGCTCCTAATCATGCCCTCACGCGATTGAATAACAACCTTTTGAAAGAGAGGAGGATTTTAAAAGCAATGTGGAGAACAAAACGCGATATTTTATTTCTGCAAATCGAGAGGAATTTATTAAAATTGTTACGTCCATGTATGTATCAGAGTAACACCAACGACGAGCCTTTGGTACAAAGCTGCGAGGGTCGTCAGCCACCCCAATTACCGGCAGTTGTAATTAGCGAGCAGGTATTGCGTTACACCACATACCACATTGCTGGGGATCAGGGGTACAGAAGGTGGCCTGGAAAATATCACTAGCTAATATACGGCTATATTAGTAAATATTCATACTAAGCTACCGGCGCGAGACACATACTTTATTTTGGTCATATTTCGTAAAGCAATCAGAATTAACTTTAGATATCATGGTTGCTGGAATAATAGAAGTGTATAATTTTATGTAGATGTAAAATTTAATCCTTTTTGATGATTTTGCTGGGTGACCAACTGAGCTCTCATTCTCTAACATATTGTATTTTGAACGGTACTAGATTGCTTTCAGGTGGATGCATATTGTCTGCAAGCCCAAAAATGTTGACAAAAATCATCAAATATAGCATTGAAAAGTGTCCTTCATCACACTCATCAAGAACTTCATCCACTAAAAGTCCATACCATCAAAATTAAGACTATTTGTAATATGTGTACACTAATACCGTAGTCTTTAAATACTGCACTGTATATCTGCAGGACATTTGTGGCAGGTTACGAGAAAACTATCTACAACAAGGAATTAAGACTTGTGCTAAACATAGTTGCTGTGTAATAAAACCTGCCGAGGTTCCCTAAAGATCTGTCTTTGCGTAGAAATCATCTGTAGAAAGAGCTCTCTATATTTTTTATATTATATCGAAGTATCGCGTCAATCCACCAGGCAATAGTTACGACATCATTATAGGTGTTAGAAAATAATCAAGAGATCACATCGTAAGCGGTTCTGTGACGTCAAAAATGGATGCGCGTCGTACCTTGCAAATTGCGTATAATGTTAGATCATGTGAAAAGATAAACAATTAAAATCATTAGAGTCTATTCCATGTCGGCCTCGTTAACCGCTCGCGTTAATCCAACGATATGTTCGATGTAGTTTAACGGCAAGAAACCCTAAAACTAATCAGCAGATCAAAAAGATCCTCCCAAAAATGGCATCAAACATTGAGACTCCCAGGTGACAATACAGAACACGTCTCATGTTTTCATGGATGATGCACTCTATCAGAGAATGTCGCACTATTTTTTGTATGCTTAAATGATATAGACAAACGTCGCTAGAAGAGAGATCAAACGAGACCAAAAGAGAGCCAATGTGAGATATAAACCTACGGAGTTTTTATTTTTCCGCGTCAGTATTGATGGATCGAAAGAAGGACTTATTTCTCTGAAAGTTGATTCCTGATATGTGGCGTTTTTAGTAGTAAAAAAATCATGCATCAACTTAGTCAAGGCGTTGCAGAAAGGAAAACAATCGTAATGAGGTGTTGTGCTTAGTTTCGTTACCCAGTGTGCCACAATGTGAACGGTGTCAAATAAACTTGTCAGCTAAACCTTTATTCTCAAAAAGCAGTGTGCAGAACCTAACATTATTTGAACGTATTAGTTTTAAAAAAAAGTATGAGTGGTAAAAATTTAATGTTTAGTGCCACCCCTGCAGGTATCAGGAGCGCATGGTTCCTCCTGGGTAGGGGTGAACCAGTAACAGGAGACCAGTATACCACAAATTCCACTGATTAATCTGACGTCTGCCTTTCAGCTAACTAACTAACACCTAACACCTTGATTTCAACACAAAATAATTCAACTCATGTTATCGCTCATTTTTTAAATGTTTTTCATATACGGTCGCTGGAATACATTGGAATGCAGAGATTTCAAGTATAGAACGTTTATGGGAATAAAAATGCATACAGTTATAGTGGCAATTTATGTTAACGACGAGACTCTTCATCATTTTATAACTATTATACTTATCGGTTGAGCCGCTCCTTAGTACAAAATGGTTCAGGCTTCAGGAGCGTTGGGCTAGTCATCTGATTTTGTATAAAAATCTGATTAATAAATCACTCAATAATATGCCTCGAATACAATAGTTACCCCCTCTCCAAGCACTCGTAATTCTGCTATATGTATATGAATTACAACGTGGCATGGACAATATTAGCTCACAGCTTACTAAAAGATATGGAATGGATATGGGGAAGAAATAATACTTATGTTTAGGTAGCTAAGAGCAAGTGAAATAATCTTCTACCTCCTCAGTTATCCTGATAGTTCAACCGGTAAACTTCGCCATTCCATATTCAACCTTTTCCCTATTACATATTAATGAAGAATATAAGGAGTTGGTGGTAAGAAATAAGCGTCATTATTTTAACCATTGTTTTATGTACAATGTATTGTTCTTCAGATTAAAAGGAGATAATTATTTATATTGAAAGTAGAAAGGATTCGTGGTTTTTGGGTTGAGCCGAGTGGGGTGAATTCCTTTATTCGTATCACATCCAAGTCACCACTGCAACAGTGTAATATATCACAGCTTGTTGATGATCTACATGAATAAGCGTATCATCAAGCATGTTCTCCCGTGCGATGCGTGTGTAAGGTGGGTAAAGTTCAGGTTTATATAAATCACTGCGCACTGTTTAACCTAATTTCATGAATTCAAAATTTAGTCGTGAAAATCTACGAAATTACAAAATTACGTAGTGTATCATTGTGTACAAATTTATTTTTTGCAAGTAAAGCAGGTTCCATTAAAGAACAAAGTATTAGGGTTCCAATAATTTAACATTATAAGTAAGGCCAATTTTGAAACACAGGTCCGGAAATCGTTTGAGTGATGTTTCCTAGATGCTACAGGAGAGCATAAGATCCAGCTGTCTTTCGACTAAGTCTTGGGATGTCTTTGTCCTAAAACACCTTTGCCGGCAGATTCAATGGTCAAAACGTTCGCTTTGCAATCCAAAGGCCGTGGGTTCGATCCCTGAAGGAGATAAAAAAAAACCCCGGTTGGTGTGAATTTGATCCCTCACCCGTAAAATGCAAGTCATAGCCTATTAATTAATATTGGTGGCAGACGAAAGTCGTTCCGTGAAGACCACCCATTCACAGTAAATTTCTGTAATAATAAGGATGATGCGCGAATCTCGGGCTGTATTTTATGACGTTGATGGATCAACACCCCACATGCAGCGTTTGGCCATATGCACCATGGTAAGCGTCATAGAATTCCACAGATGAGACTTTAGAATTAATATCACCATCTGTCGGTTTTCTCCTGAATGTGTTTACATAAAAAAAATATTCATGAATAGGTTTACTTGCCTTCAAGATTCGAGATGCATGGGAGATGATAAAAATTAAAAAAAAAATTGTAGCAGTGGTGCATATGGCAGAAGAAAAAAAATCTTTGATGTTCGAAATGCATCTCAATTTAAGTCCTGCAAAATTTAATGGCAATGAATTATTATGTTTAAAAAACCTACCAATGTACTTTCCTTTTCAATTCACTATCAACGTTACCCGTTATGTGTATATTTACCCTTTGCGGTCCCCCACTCGGCCACAGGAATATTCAATTACGGGTCGCGTCTGGCTCCCCTGGGACCGCGCGTGGCCCGCGGCCCCTAATTAAGGATCCTGCCTGGTGTCAAATTTCAAGGCGAATCATTTCACTCTTAACAACGACAAATCTGTGATAAAAATAATTACTATCAGAAATCTTATTTTCAAGTAAACCAAGGGTTTTTTAATAGCTTTATCATATTTTTTAAAACAGGTGTCTCGACAGACAATCCCGAGAGGCTGCAAACGACATCACATACAGGGACTGGAGAAGGAAGCAGAGAGGCTACTTGACGACTATACCCAGCTGTACGAGAAGGACCCTTTCAACTTCAATACTGTTTATGCTGGGAATGCTTTAATGGAAGCTCTGTCAAAAAATAAAAGAGAGAAATGGGCAGCCATGCTAAATGAGCTAGATCTTTCAAGAAATAGCCATAAGGCATGGAGATTACTTAAAACCCTGAACAGTGACCCAAAACAACCGAAACCCAACCTCTCAAATATAACCGCAGACCAAATCGCCCACCAACTTCTATTAAATGGAAAGCCCACAAAAATGGTACAATGTGCTAGGAGGAACATAAAATGAAAATAAATCTACCGCCGAGACCGCTAATACAGGTCTGAGTGCAGCAGTCACCATTCTTGAACTCGACAAAGCAGTGAGCATAATGAAGAATGGGAAAGCCGCAGGACTGGACGACATTAGGACGGAACAAATAAAACACTTTGGACCACAGACAAACAAATGGATTCTCCTGTTTTTAAATAATTGTATCAGTACTCAACATATACCAAAAATATGGAGGAAGTCAAGAGTAATCACAATACTTAAACCCGGGAAAAGCCCAGACAACCCAAAGAATTTCCGTCCAATCTCCTTGCTCTGTCATTTGTATAAGCTGTTGGAGAGAATCCTTCTCAACCGACTAGCGCCCCTTATAGACCCGCTTCTCATCCCACAACAAGCTGGTTTCCGCCCTGGAAAATCATGCACTGGACAGATTCTGAACCTCACACAACACATCGAAGATGGGTTTGAGAAGAGACAAATAACGGGAGCAGCCTTTGTAGACCTAACCGCTGCCTATGACACAGTCCACCACAAAAACCCTTCTGCTTAAACTACAGAATATTACCCATGATGCAACTATTACTAATGTAATAGCAACTTTGCTACAGAACCGTAGATTTTATGTTGATCATGAAGGTAAGCGTAGCAGATGGCGCACGAACAAAATGGACTGCCTCAAGGAAGCGTGTTAGCGCCCTTACTCTTCAATGTCTACACAAACGACCAGCCAATACTGAACAATACCAGGTCCTTCATCTACGCAGATGACTTGGCGCTCACAGCACAAGGGGTCTCTTTCGAGGAAGTAGAAACCCAGCTTAATAACGCACTCACCACCCTCTCTTCGTACTACCACCAAAACCGACTACATCCAAACCCAAGCAAGACCCAAGTCTGCGCCTTTCATCTTAATAACAGACTTGCCAAGAGAAAGCTGCACATTACCTGGAACGACTTGGTGTTAGAGCACTGCGACACACCTAAATACCTAGGGGTCAAGCTGGATAGGACCCTCACTTATCAGAAACACTGTCAGTCTGTTAAGCAAAAGGTGTCCACCAGAAACAACCTACTCCGAAAAGTGGCAGGTACGAAGTGGGGAGCCCAACCAAACCTGATCCGCACAAGTGCTCTAGCTCTCTGTTTCTCTGCTAGCGAGTATGCTGCGCCAGTATGGGCGAGGTCTGCCCATACTAAGAAAGTGGATATTGCTCTGAATGAAACGTGCCGGGTGGTTACGGGGTGCCTAAAACCTACCCCAATATCAAAGCTATATCAACTCTCGGGCATTGCCCCACCAAACATACGGCGAGAAGTTACTACCAAGAAGGAACTCACCAAAGCAACCCACGACGCACTCCACCCTATGTTTGGGTACCAAAAGATAACTACACGGCTCAAATCAAGAAGAAGTTTCCTACAGTCGACAGCGGAACTGGAGATACCTGAGGCCACCCTGCGGCTGAACATGTGGAGAAGCGCAACTGAGGGGAATACTTGGATTGCCCCGAAAGAGGACCTAGCCCCTGGACATGACCAAGGGTGGAATATATGGAGCTTCGGACCGGAGTATGCAAGACGAGGACACAAATGAGGGCCTGGCAGTTTTACAGCGGACCGACTGAATGTGACTGCGGCGTGGAGCAGACCCTGTCACACCTTCTGGAGTGTGCGCTGTGCCCGAGTGGCTGCACCCAGGAAGACCTGATGATGGCCAGAAGTAACGCCATCGACGTCGCCCACTTCTGGGCAGACAGGATCTGACCCTGTTGTTTCCGACACGATTATATATATATCATATTTTTTTTATTTTTAAGTAAACTAAGTTGAAATGTGTTAATCATTTAATTTGTAATAAAAATACAAAACCATTCTACCAAATGTAATTTTTGCCATTTATCCATTTCACATAATTTGTAGATAAACAATTTTTAACATTTTTAAATGTTTTAAAGAGAATGCTAAAAATATAAATAACAAAATACACATTCGGCTAAATGTCCCTTCAGAAACAGTTCATTTTGTCAAATCTTAATGGGGCAAAATGACCTTCAACCAAATGTCCGCCGATTACAACGCTCTCACCCAAATGTTCGGTAAGCTGACCATTTGAAGGTAGCAAAGTTACCAAATTTGCTTTGTAATCTTTCATTACTCATCAAGTCTCACCATCGTAACCCTAATTTCTTGAAATCACAATCACAGCTTCATTGACGTTTGAGTAAATTGCAGCATTCGTAGCCGCACAGAAGAATTTGAGAAGAAGAATAATATTTTGATTTGTTTTGCTGTACTTTTTGTTACGTAGTCAAATAGTTGGTTTTAATAATACTCATTCATCAAATTCAATCAAATCCGCACATAAATAACAATATTTAGCCACCATGAAACTCTACTGAAAGAACCTGTCAGATGCTAGATCAAGTTTGCTACTATTATATACATACTGTTCCGTAACCGAGGTCGCGGTCCCGAAATGACGGCATCAGCTTAAATGGTGATGCTGGAATACCAAGGTTCCGGCACTGAGGATCATGGAAAACCAAAGACCGGCGCTGAGTTGATACTGAATTATTTGATAAGATACCCCTTTTTATACTTTAGTTTACAACATGAGTAAGCATTTATAAAATTAATAATTATACATTGAATGTCATACACCGCAAATTCCTCGATACCGTTTTGGACCTTGATCCTTGACCTTGGCAGATTATTGGGATAGTTAATGCTCCGTATCGATGCGTAAGCATTCTTTATTTTATAAAACTCTTCTTCTTCTTCGTGTCAGCGACGTCAAATTATTTTTTCCCAATATCTGGCAACATCGATAGCTCGTGTGTTGCCCAGCATTAGGTCCTGAGATGTGCAACTTGTTGGGCACATGGAGCAGCATCGTAGGTGTGAGGTGGTCTGCAGGTCTCCACAGTCGCACAATAGTGTCTCTCCCTGCCGAAGCATTCCCCACCGCTCAAGGTTGTCCTTTGTTCTACCAACTCCGGTTCTTAATCTGTTTAGGGATTTCCAGGTCGGCCAGTCAAGGCTCTTGCCAGTTGGGAGGCCTTCCTTTGGAGTAATGAAATCCTCTGGTGCGATTTGTTGCCAGAGTTGGAGTCTCTCATTTTCAGGGCCGGATGTGAGAGGTTGTGTGGATTTCAGAAAGCTGCTTCGAGACTTCAATCTTGATGTTGGGGGTATCTGATTATACAAGCAGTGAGACGGTTGGTTGATTGCCTTACGCATTTCTTCGGCGCATATGACTTTGCGTCTTATGTTCGGTGGTGCGATACCAGCCAAGGGGTATAGTTTAGAAATGGGTGTTGATTTGAGGCAGCCTGTGACGACTCTGCATGCATCATTCAGGGCAGTATCCACTTGATTACAGTGGGCTGATCGACCCCACACTGGTGCCGCATATTCTCCGGCTGACTAATATTAATACATTGAATTTCATACACCGCAAATTCTCTCCGGCCAACTATCTCGCAAATTATCTCCGGCCAACTAATATTAATACATTGAATTTCATACACCGCAAATTCCTCGATACTTGTTGTTTTGGACCTTGATCCCCTCAATTAACATAGAGTGGCAAAATGCCCTGTGTTGCACCCGACTGTATGAATCGACAGATTCCATCTTAGATTGACAGTTTGATTATAACAATTACTATCAAGACTTTTGATTTTTAATACAAAATAATTATGTTCAAGACAACGTTTTGAACACATACCGTGTACATCATTATTCTTCTTCTACAAATATACCTGTTAAAAATGTTATTTACAATAAACATATTTTTAAAAAAACATTTCCATTACCAATCTTAAATATAGCTTTGGAAACAGTATTCTCAATATTCCTAGTGCATTAAAAAGTAATATTGAATGAAATTATTGTAATTGAAATGCATTTGTTATCAGGAGCACATAGTGGCAGAAGGGTCCCACTCAGTACTGGAGTAATGTATTATATGGACCGCGACAGAGATGAATGGGTGACAGTTGTGGAGCCGGTAGATTTCCTCCCACTGTAAGTATCGCGTAACATTACCCTTTCACCACTTATTGTCTCCTGATAACAATGAAGATTTTTATATGCAGATTGTATGCCTCCTTTCCCTTGATCTAATCATCTGCATGTGCTATTGTTTTTTATCACTAAGTAATAAATATCTACTATCGTTTCTGGCGCGCGATGCTACGCGTCAAAAAATTCATAAGTCGTTTCAATACCATATACATTCTCTCCTCATTACCAGTATAAGCGACATGGAGGGAAAAAGAAGTAAAAAACAAATTGTCTCCTAAAAACTAAAAATAAAGCTATTTCAATCAATCACCATGGTTCTCGCCTTATCTATTCGATTTTAGCTCTACATACAAAGCTGCGCCGAGTACATTCTGTGTATAGTTCGTCATTTTTAGGGTTTTCAATATTTAATCGATCCTGTTATAACGCACGCTTTTTAAATTTATTACAAAGATTTTTCCTATGGTGTTTTCGACGTTTTTTTATAGAACAATCTCTGATTTGTTTTTATTTTGGGTTGAACCATCTATTTAGACCTAATCACCCAGGAGCATCGGGCTAAACAATCCGATCTTATTAAGACGTTATAGGAATTTACTCGTAGGAGTACAAACATTATAAGTCTCTATTTTATCTGCATACAATGAATTATGGGAATTCCATCAAAATAATTATTATTTGAACATTCAAGATCATTTTAAACTCAATATACGAGTACATAAACGATTTTAGGCATAAAATACGACTGTCAATAAATGCCTATTATTCGATTCCAATAAATTTCAAAATCCAAATCCACCGTAGTATATTTATTTTAAAGACGTAACGGTCAACCAGTCACAAATTCTGCTACCCTGATACTTTTGGAATCACCGTGGGAAAGATTTTCCCTCATTAAAGGCATGTAACCATTTGCAACAACAATGGTATTTCCTGACCACTGGTCAAAAGAGTATCTGGCTCATATTATGACAATGCAGAAATGCACCTAGACAATGATGTATTTTCACCTCTAGAAGGACATTGCGTTCACGATCTATTCATGCCAGACAAAAGAGACACCGCACAATGCAAGGGTCACAGAAAGGACAAAAGAAAACAAGCAAAATATATACTGCTTATTTAGTCAACTGTCCTTTTGTGATGCGGCCAAATTCTTAGCGCTTTTGCAGAAGGGATGATCGACCCCTTAAAGGACCTTTGTTTATGGACACTAACGGCTGTTTGAAAGATGTCATGAGGCATAAATATTACCTTCTAAATGGTGTCTGGATAACGCAAAGGTGTTTAGAATTAAAAACGAAATTTTCGAGTATTTCAGTATTAATAGTTAATGAAATAAAGAAGTACGTAACATATGATTATTTAAATGTTGCAAAATCTACTCTAACACTTTTTCTTCTAGAGATGCTTTCTTTCCATTTGTTAGATTCCCGTAGGAAAATTGCTGCTCTCAAATACTCATTCCTTCTTCTACGCGGCGCAATTCACAGCCCTGGGATACTTGAATGTTTCAACTTCTACGTTCCAGATAAGTACACCCGTGCTTGTAGCCATCCATTACTTTTTATCCCAGTTAGTTCTCGTGTAGCTTTGAGCACTCAATTTAGTACAACGGCAATGGCGCTCCTAAATGGCCTATCAACACACATCGATTCTGTTTTTTCATTCCTTTTTCTCTTTTGTTGATGGTATTGTTTTCCTAGATCTCTGTGGTCTTTGACACGTGTCATCTTCTTATTTCTTATGTTTTTTTTTTGTATATGTGCTTATGTATACTCTGTGTTTCTTTTATAATTATATTATTTATTATCTGATGTACCTCGGAACTACGGTTCTGTTAAATAAAGAAATAAAAAATATTTTTTTTACTTAATTTAGGGAAAATGGCCATAACATCACCACTCTCCAGTCCTAAACTTGATAACATAATTTTGAGTCAACTTAACTTTATACTTAACTTTCACGGAATTTTTTGTAGTTGTTTTCTTTAAATATAAAGAGAGACCGAAGCTCAACGAAAAAAAAACAATTGACAGTGCCAGATACTGGGTTATGTCTATTTGACGACGTTGACACATAGAAAAAGAACACATTTAAATTACTTGAAATTAATTCATTATTTTTTTCTTATGTGCTCGTATACAAACTTCTGTGTTCCTGTACGAGAAGATTTCACATAGCAAAAAAGTTTTCGCGTAAAAATGCCAGTGCTCGAGGGGGACTGTTGCGTATCACGTGCAGACGGAAGATGAAGTATCGATGCCCTCGCCTTCTTCGCCCAGGATCTTGGATCAGGAGCCCAGCGGAGCGTGAGAGGTAAAGGCATGAATACCAAGTCCGAGGGAAACTATTGCCCGGTGCCTTCACAGGCGCAACACTTTAAATACCTTTTTTGCTTTATGTAACTCTGATATAAACATTTATGCATTACGCCTGTATCTTGGCATCTCACCAAAATGTAATGTAGACGTTTAATGGATTTCAATACAGAGGTACGATGGTTTGACTTAGTGAGGAATTACTAGGCGAGAGAGCAGAGTCTTCCATACTAGTCAATTGAGAGATGAAGGAAGATAGTTGGAACGTGTACTTAATTTGTTGCTGGAGAGTATAAAATAATGCTGCATTTACCTCACGTTTCCGATCTCACGCCGTCCTGGAAGGCCGTCAATTGGCAGCAGATGTTATTAAAAAAAAAGATGAAATCTGACAGTGAAAGTCATTGTATCATTGAAAGAATAGAACGCTTTCTAAGACGATACAAAATGATTTTAATTTAATAATTTCTCACACAACTTAACACTCTATATTCAGGATGAAGTTATTAACATGCCAACCGCCACAGAACCGAGAGGAAAAATGATCACTGTCTCACATCTGGCGGTATTCTCCTGCTTATACTCGTACATAAAAGTAGAGAAAATACAGATACGTCATTGTGTTCTCCTTTCTCTATTTTCCTCTTTACGTCTACTTATTCCTACCCCTACTGGGCCACAGCGCACCCTAAAACGGGATAAAAAAATTGAATTTGTGAGTAGAACGGAAGTATTTTGGTTATTGGGACCCTCTGTATCGGAGCCGTGAAAAATTGATATTTTATTACCCACCCCCTTACCGCGACAAATGCTACGTGAGGCTGTTTCTAAGAATTGTTTAACTATGTACTGGAAAAAAGAACAGTATACGAATATATATCAATACAAACCTTAGAATAATCGCAAAAATTTAAGGGATAAATTAAAAAAACAAACGGTAATATTTTTATTATAGGGTTAAAACATTATACGAGTAAGTCCCAGGACACCTGTATACTCACCGACTTGTGTGATACTGAACTCGCATTTTAAATATATATGTCATAACCTTGAAAACAAAATTTGTGGTAGGCGTTAATCGTCTCGTGAATACTACCCATTAAGAGTCCCCTACGCAACGATACGTGAGTAAGAACTATCTAAAATATCTTCGATATACTACATGGAGGAATAAACACTTCGGAACATATTCAGCGAAACTCAGTACTAGAATATGTATCTACATAATATAATTTATTTAAGAGTTTATATTATGTAATATTTAACTTTCTTTGTTTTCCAATAATTGGTGATTTAAATATAGTGATTTTTTTTTTATAATATTGCATTAACAATTACAAGAATACATTACATGCAATTAAATTTACATATACTATATATAAAAATCCTTAAACGAGTCAATTCATTCAGAAAAAATATCGGCGGGAGCGGGATGCGAACCGCGGACCTTTGGAACCAAATTTTGCCCAGGTAATTATACCGCTCGGCCACCGGCCAATTTCTTCCACCTGAGCCGACTCGTCTCTGATCTTCTATATAAGTTATCATCGTATGATAGATGTCGCTATAGTATATATTCAAAGTATGTATATTTTTATTTTTTATTATTCAATCAGAATGCATTTATTCACAAGCTTAATATTATTATTTCCGACAGTCTATTTATTTTTAGTAAGTACCACTCGGGTCTCGAACCGAAACTATAGATCGAATGGATGAGAATAACTTCTTGTAAGTACGTCGCGCACATTGCAATTAGTTATTTACTTGTGATACTGATGAATAATTTTACCTTCTTGATATTGTCTCAAGGTGACATTATCATATGGATATTTTTAAAATTATTAATTAGAATATTATTTTATTATTTCAATATTCTAATCTACTTTTATAGATCATTGACTATATTACAATATTATAAGCAATTAAATATACATATACTATATATAAAAATATTATATATTTATTATATATCCAACCGGTCCGCCTTCTGTTGGATTACGCTAAAGAGCCTTTGCCTACTTAAGTCTAATATTGGGCAATGCCACAGAACGTGTTCAGCGTCCTGCAAGGGGCTACCACATCGGTAGTCTGGACTATCAACGAGGCTAAACTTGAAGAGTTTAGCCTTAAAATTGCCGTGCCCAGGCATGAATTGACTAGTCCAGTGGTTTGGAATAAGCCACGGCATCTCCATTCTATCGAGTACGGAGGGAAAGAAGGAATATGTGTGTCTACCCTTGAGCGAGGTCGACCATCTGATCTGCCATGCTGCGAGCGCCGCCAGCCTTACTTCTTTTTCGGTTTCTTTCGTGATCTTACCCTGCGGAGGATTGAGACAAGTGCCCCCGATCTCCGCAGAGAAACCACGTCTAAGCAACGACATAGCGGCGCTCACCTGCACTTGCAGATCCAACGGCAGCACTCCCGCAAGGATAATCAATGACTCGGTGGCAGAGGATCGATAGGCTTTAGTAAGTGAGAGAAGTGGGGTTCTCTGACCGCTCAAGAGAATGCACCTTATGAAGAGTAGTCGAGTGCGCTCAACCCAGCACCGCGCCGCATATGTCACCGTGCTGAGAAAGATCGCATCATACACTGTTTTAAGGGCTCGAAATTTGAGTCCCCATGAATTTCCCGTAAGGCGAGAGATACAGAAGAAAGCCTTCCGTGCCTTATCTACAACATGGCGAGCGTGAGCAGCGAAACTTCTTTTACCATCCATGATTACGCCAAGGTATGTAACTTCTGTAGAAATTTTTACTTTAGCACCTTGGAAGTAAATAGCTGGTGGACGTAGTGGAGGTAATTTTCCCTTTAATAGAATAGCTTCTGTTTTATGTGGCGCAAAACATAGTTTGTTTCGTTGGCCCCAGGATGAGATTTGGTTTAGAGCTTCTGTGGTTGAGCGCTCCAGTGAAGATCGACTATTAGCTTCTACTGTTAGGAGTGCATCGTCAGCGTATGCTACAACACCACATCCGGGAGGCAGCGGTAAGCTGAGGATGTCATCGAAAAGAATGTTCCAAAGCATTGGGCCAAGAACGGAACCCTGAGGACACCCTCTAGAGACGTTACGTGATATACGAACGCTACCAGCGTCAGCGAAAATTTTACGGTTTTGGAAATAGCTCTGTAATAATGCGTATAGGTTACCGGGAATCTGTCGAAGGCGAAGCTTAGCCAAGACCATTGGCCGCCATGCGTTGTCGAAAGCACCTGAGATGTCCAGAAGAACTCCCAGAACGTAAGTGCACGTAAGTGCACGTAAGTGCACCTGGAGTCAGTTGTTGTCTTGATTGTCGTGAGAATAGCATCTTACGTTGAGACTCCCGGTCGGAAGCCGACCTGTCTCTTGGAGATTGGCATATTTGAAGTGGCTAGATGTGATTCTAGTTTATTTATGACAATACGCTCCAGGATTTTGCCGAGGACTGGCAGAAGAGTGATTGGACGATATGCTTTAGGGTCGGTGCGGGGTTTGTCTCCGGATTTCGGAATGACTGTCAGAAGGCCCACCTTCCAACAGTCGGGGAAGGTTCCTGTTTGGATGCATAAAGAAAGAAGGTTTGTGATCTCTGGCTTGGCCATGAGCCAGACCGTTTTGACAATACCATTTTCAATACGATCCGGTCCTGGTGCTTTGCCAGGTTCAAGGGACGAGATTATTGTGTTGATTTCGCTCTCTGAAGGGGGCGTGCACGAGGGCGTGTCAAGAGGAAGTGCCGATACACGGCTAACCTGCAACGCGTGATCGTCGTCTGAAAATGGGTCGTCCTTTGTGAGTAAGGAGTCTACAAGGGCGCCAGCCGTATCAATGAGTGTGGATGTAGGTGTATCACCCAAGAGCTGGGCGATACCACAGAGCGTGCGGCCTGGCTGTAAGCTTGCCTTAACTGCACGGAAAGCCTTTCCCCAAGGATCTGGATTAGATGTAGATGTTACGAAATTTCGCCAAGAGGATTGTTTCGCTTTCATTATGGAGCTCTTATACATATATGTGGCAGAACTATGTTCAGTCTTAAGCCAGCTTATTGTTTCTGTAGCGAGACCGGATTTGCGAGCGCCCTGGAATGATCTGCGGGTTCTTTTTACTAGAGCCTTTAGGCGGGAAAGTTCGGGTGACCACCATGGAACAGTTTGGGGACGGCGCTTCTTTATGCGGCCAAGGGCTTCCTCGGCTACTGAAATTATGCAGTCATTTAATCTACGAGTGGCATCGTGCGGGTTTGTGACAGGGGAATTGGCAAAACGATCCAGTTCTGTCCCGAAAAGGGTTTTAAATCTATCCCACTTTGCTTTGGATGTTTTGAAGGGAGGTTGGAGAGAATGCTGGAAAGGTGATGTGATGGTTGGAATGGTATTTAACAGTGACTTAAATGTTAAGAGACGATGGTCGCTGCATTATTCATCGGGATGGACATGCCATGAGCATATAGACACTTTTTTAGTTGCAAGTGTGATGTCAATGTGACTCTCACCCATAGCACCAGAGAAAGTGGGTGGAGATGAAGTGTCGTTCACAATTACAAGCTCATGTTGCACGATGAAGTCCTCAATCGCCGTGCAGCGACCAGCGTCCCTTTGCCGAGTTGTCGGGGCCCAGAGTGACGACATTGCGTTGACATCAGCCCCGATTATGACATTCCTTCCGCGAAGAGTCACTAGTGCCCTGTCCAGCAGCGAAAGGACTCTGTAAACTTGTTCCGAATATTGGAAATATGCCGATATAACGGACAAGGAACCTGATGGCTGAGAAACCTCGATGACCGTTTATTTAGATTATACACACCATATTATTATCTATAAATCATAAATTAAAAATCTTTACAAGAACGGTCGAAAATATAGGAAAGCGATGACCCTTAAACAGGACGCGCAACATTTTCACGGATTTATTAGGAAAACAAATGACTAGAGCTTTAGAGCCTCTTTTTAGTTGTGATGATTATGTCGCCATTCGTCCATATTTTTTCGATGACTAATTTATTATCCAGTTCGTTATGCAATGTGTTATTTATGCAATAAGAAAGTTTAAAAAATCTCTAATTAATAATACAAGAACTTAAAGCGGAGGCATCCTTCAGAAGCAGACTCAAGACTCACCTTTTTACTCAGAGAGGCAAAGAAGCGCTTTTGGAATGACCATTCGGTCATAAAAAAGCGCTATACAAATACTGATATAATATATATTTATAAATACAATGTAATAATAACACTGAATTTTGCATGTTGCATGTATGAGAATAATGCGATACTAATTAGGTAATTACATATTTAAAAAGGTTTTATTTGCCATATTTTCTCCATATTTGGAGCACATGGACACCGCAAAATTTCGTTTGTACAGTAATTTAAGCTCAGATTTTCTATGCCTTCTTCCAGAACACATGTATACCCGAAAGTCCACATGGGAACACAGGTAATTTCTGGTAGCGTCCAGAGCTTAAGTCCGTGAATTTGCATAGACTGCGGCTATAGTACCAAAGAAATATTTGGGTGTTCAATAAACAGCGTTTTTTTAAGGATCAAATGATCAGCAACTTTTTTTGTCCTCAAGGGGATGCTTTACCCTACTGGGAGGATTTATAGAGCTTAGATTTAATAAAAAATATATAAAAAAACTATTTATTATAAATCTAATCAAACTTAAAAAATGAGCCTGATGCTCTCGAGGCCTGGACAATTTTTTTTTGTTCTTAAGGTATGCCTCATCCCTATCGGGGGCATGTGTAGATTTGATTTTAATCGTTTTGAACCGACGACAACTAAATGACAAACAAACGCTTTTACCAGTGAAATATGCCACCCGGCTTAATAAAAAGGTTAATTTAGACATAAAAAAAATGCATTTTTAAAAACCGCATAACTTAGAAATCGTTAAAAAACGCATAAATGGAGGATTGGCAGTATACCCATCACGGTGGCTAAACAAAGCACCCATATTCACGCTTTTTGCTATGAAAACAATGAATGCATGATCATGGCGATGCTTGTTGCGTCCAACATTACATGCTTGGTCCAGTGCAGATCACCTGGCGGCTGCTGAGGTTACAGCGGCCATCGGATCAATGACCCTCTGACCCGAGAAGCCTCACGATCCAGCAGTCGCCAAAATCGGCACAAAAACTATTATATTAACTAACTTCCGTTTAACCTTCAATCCTTGGGAAACACACGTAAGATTGGTTCACTCACACTCGAATGCATTTTCATTCCTTGGCTTAAAATAACCAACTTAAGACCTGTATACAGAGACATTTAGTAAACTAACCAACGAGTATAAATGCTCCTTATCTTAAGACTTAAGTCAAGAAATATCTATATAAATATGTAAGTCTTTTTGACTGCTGCCCTACTGAATTCAAAGATATAATTTAATTTCTCGTCCACTCACCATTTACCGATAGGCTTACTTACACGTGCTGAACATCCATGCACAGTTAATGTATAATGGGACACGAAGCAAAAGACTATTTTATAATAACAGTGTTATATTTTTGTAATTAAAATTCTCTCATAGTACTTACATTAAATGCCAAATATTATTTACATTTATAAAAATAAAAAACTTAATCAATTAAAAATATGTAAATAATTTTAAATTTTTAAGTTTAAAAATAAAACTGTAAAGTTTGTTTTCAAATGGTTTGACACCTCATGGTTTTTATTACCCCGTTGTATCATCGTAGTATAAGTCCACGGTAAACGGAATCGTAATCACCATGGGCGGAACATCAGACATTATATTCTGTGATTCTTTATTTTATTATTATCTTTATTATTGTATTCTGTGATTCTTTATTAAATATGTATATCCGTACTCGTACTCATGCATTTAATTCCCTTCCAATACCTGGTCCTTCGTCTGTACTCTACTCCAACTGGAATTGCACTTCTTAAAGACTTTTCAGTCTTTTTCGATCCTTTTCTCTATCGTCAAAGACAATAAATATTACTTAAATATACATATACTATACATAAAATTCTTTTTTCAACGCGTCAATCCAAGCACAAAAATAACGGCAGAAGCGGGATGCGAACCGCGGACCTTGGAAACCAACTATGCCCAGGTATTTATACCGTTTGGCGAACTGCGCCATTGCCCTGCCTAGACTGACTTGTGTTGAAACTAGTATTTATATCATTGTTATCATCGAACGATAGATGTCGCTATAGTATATATTCAAAGTATGTATATTTTTATTATTATTCTATCAGTCTTCATTTATTCACAAGCTTAATATTATTACTTTCCGGCAGTCTATTTATTTTAGTAAGTACCACTCGGGTCTCGAACCAAACTATAGACTGAATGGATGAGAAACGACTACCTTTAGTTCCGACTCGGACTTTATAACCAATCATTTACCTGTGTTACTGATGGATAATTTTTACCTTCTTGATATTGTCTCAAGGAGACATTATTAATGAATTTTTTATTTTTATTAGAATATTATTTTATTATTTCAATATTCTAATCTACTTTTATAGATCATTGACTATATTACAATATTATTATTACTTAAATATACATATACTATACATAAAATTCTTTTTCAACGCGTCAATCCAAGCACAAAATAACGGCAGAAGCGGGATGCAAACCGCGGACCTTGGAAACCAACTATGCCCAGGTATACCGCTCGGCGAACTGCGCCATTGCCCTGCCTAGACTGACTTGCGTTGAAACTAGTATTTATATCATTGTTATCATCGAACGATAGATGTCGCTATAGTATACATTCAAAGTATGTATATTTTTATTATTATTCTATCAGTCTTCATTTATTCACAAGCTTATATACTATTTTTGAATATATACTATAGCGACATCTATCGTTCGATGATAACAATGATATAAATACTAGTTTCAACGCAAGTCAGTCTAGGCAGGGCAATGGCGCAGTTCGCCGAGCGGTATGAATACCTGGGCATAGTTGGTTTCAAGGTCCGCGGTTCGCATCCCGCTTCTGCCGTTATTTTTGTGCTTGGATTGACGCGTTGAAAAAAGAATTTTATGTATAGTATATGTATATTTAAGTAATAATAATATTGTAATATAGTCAATGATCTATAAAAGTAGATTAGAATATTGAAATAATAAAATAATATTCTAATAAAAATTTAAAAAATTCAACAATAAATATCTTCATATTTCTAATTTGAAAATATCTTAATAAATGTCTTACATACTACAGTAATATTTTTCATAATTTAACTAGTTTATGTTACCTACAATATTTGTAAATTATACATGTCAATCTCATATCTATTTACTAATTAAATCTTTATTTTCAATATTTTTTATTTCTACTTAAATTTACTGCATCATATTTTTACACATATTTCTATTACATTCGTTTGAATTTTTCTGTAAATTTATTCAGGTTTCATTTGAATCTATGACTTTATGAATAAATAAAACTACACATCCGAAATTGAAAAGGAACCTTGATGTTATTTCTGGCACAAATATTTATTCTGCATGGTATCAAAAATAAAGTCAACCTTCTATACACACGCTTTTATTAATTTGTAACGCAGATTTTTCCTATAGCGTTTGCGGCGATCTTTCATATAAGGGTCCTTTCTTATGATGTTATTTTGAGTCGGAATGCCTTGGGAGCGACAGGCAAGCCATACGGTCTTATACGATTTTATAAGAGGGTTAACTGTTTATGTCTTTTATGGTAATGGATCACAGATTCTTATAAAAACATATGAGATATAAATATAATCCAATTGGATTATTCTATACGTTATATGTTAGCTGTAATATTATTTATATATGTTTATGATATTAAAATTATTTAATATTGGATTACCTTCACTCCCAATATGAAGCTGATATTAAGCACTAACTGCAAGTTATCAATTTTTGTTATACACCTTCTTTTAAATTCCCAAAGCTTCACTGAGCACAGTGAGTAGTAGATAATCTTTTGCAATGACTAAAGCCAGGGAAATTATCACTGTTTTGATTAAAGTTCTTCGAGTTAACTGATTTTTATTTGAAACATTTAGCCACCATACTTTTCATCATCATACCGCATGTCCGCTCCCTAACTGTACACTATATATGACATTCACGAGCTGTCGCCACAAAGCTCTGTTAGCTGACTTTGAAGTAAAAATTTAAAAATAAATCTCTTTCATAAATTAAAAATCTTGCGACAACTGCGGGAGGATCTTTCAGTCAGGTTTAATTGATATCCAAGTGATGTTTGATTTTTCGAAAATATTTTTAGTGCTTAGACTTTTATAGCTACGTCCATGGACAACGGTATCTCTCCCAGTTCCTGAGCTGGTGTGAGATTCTTCGGGATTGTCTCCTCGCATCATCCAAGCCCATTGAAATGATGACCAGCACATTCAACAGACTATAACTAAGAAGCAAAAATATGAAATTTTTACACATTTCTTAGAAAATTTAATATATTTTAAATAATATAAAAAGGAACAAAACGTAATAAATGCAAGTATAATTAGAAAACTTTTTCTTTTGTAATTTTTTAAGTATATAAAAAATAAGTAACAGTTTTATCACCCAACCTCCTTAATACATTTGGCCGACTAGTATGGGTTAGATGTCAAGCTGTAACTTACTTTGGTAAAGGTTCATTATCCGATAATGCTGAAAATATTAATATATTTTTGATGAATTTGTATGCTCTAAAAATACTTTCAGTTGAAGTGAAATTGATGATTCACTCTTAAATACCTGTCAAATCCTAATAATCAAAATTGTTGGATAAAAAAAGACGATCTGCAAACATCACACATTCAAAGTGAGTTTGCGTAAAAATGGAGCTTTATAACATTGACAGATCATGCATGCTGCATATGCAGTTAATAGTCATCCTTTAAAATGGCAAGCTTCATAGAACTCAAAATGAGATTTCACAATTACCAACTGTCAATATACTGCTTGTATATGTATTTACATGTTTGAATGTTTTTTCCAGCTCGGGTATGACCAATGTGTTCTTATTTCTAGTGTGCAATCATCCAAAATTCTTTTTCAGTGTTGTTTTATTTTTGTGCTATCTTTGTGTGTGTTTTTTTCCACAGAACCAACCATACGTCTGTGTTTTACGTATTGGAGGGTATTTTTTATTAAGCGACCTACACTGGGGTTGCGATTTTATCTCCCACCCTCGCACCATAAAAATCTGGTTACCGTGTGAATATTTTAACCACGATACTTATCAAGAGAACAGGTGGGGTAGAAGTTAAATAGTCCACTTCCGATACTGACAATGCTAATTAACTGAATGGATGTTTGAACGCACATAACCTATGAAGGTAACATTAAATTTAATGATTCGACTGCCAAAAATAGGACTACTGGTTGTCTGTAATAAAGTTTACCATATCGTAGGTCTCAACAACCAATATTAAACCAAAAAATTAATGCGCTTGTGTGTTATCCAAAATCTAACAAGATCGTTACCGCACAAAGTTAAAAATATATTAGTCTTAAACGGTACTCAAATAATAGTAGATACTCTCAGATTGAGTTCAATAAAATATTATAATAATGATTTATTCATTTAAATTGGTGTTCCGAAGTCAACCAGTGAACACCACACATCACAGAGAGTTACTAAAAAATAATGTAACGTTAATGCTGAGTAATCATCTAATGAAATTAGAAAATCAGCACTCCACATCATCATCAGCCTGTGTCCGTCCACTGTTGAACGTAGGCCTCCCGCATGAGTCTCCATCCTCTTCGATCCTCCGCCTTCCGCATCCAGGTCACTCCCGCTATTCTTCTTATATCGTCGGTCCATCTTGTAGGGGGTCGACCAATGCTTCGTTTACCAGTTCTTGGGCGCCATTCCAATACTTTTCTTCCCCATCGACCGTCGTCTCTTCGACAGATATGTCCTGCCCATTGCCATTTGAGTGTGCCTATCCGTTGGGTAGCATCCACTACTTGAGTTCTTCTGCGTATTTCCTCGTTTCGGATTCTATCTTTTAGCGACACTCCGAGCATGGATCTCTCCATAGCACGCTGGGTGACTCTTATTTTATGGGTAAGACTTGCTGTCAGATTCCACGTCTCTGCGCCATAAGTTTAAATCACACTCCACATACTGTGATTTAATTTTATTTTCATATATTGTCGATGATATTGATATCCTAGATCTTTAAAATCGTATTTTTTTATTAAATCTACATTTATAATCAAATTTCGCTGGAAGTTTTTTAAGTCCTTATTTCCATGCAGTTAATAATTTTTCAGTGTTTTTTAATATTTAATTTTTACCTGTTTTTTTCCGTATTTATTTTTTGTATGCTCCTTTTGAGTAATAATGAAAGGGATACAATCGTAGAATCCATCTATCTCGATCAACACCTAGCAGAATTCTCAAATCGTCGTTATCAAGGGACTCTCTCAATGGGTGGTGTTCACAGTATACTATATTCATTGCTAGCCAGTTGCAGGTAAGTACGGAAACTTTGGGCAATTTAGAGTTTATTAATTGATTTTATGAAGTTTTACTACACAAATACTTTATTTTAAAGCTATTTGATGATCAAACTTATCACGCAATGCACGGTCTAATTATTACATCTCAGCCTTTGTCACGATAAAGTAGTGTCGAATAAACCAGCCCAGACAAATGGAGTACGACAAAGCGCTTAAACAGCCAAGTGTTACAGACAATCGGTCTCTACTTATGACATCCTAGCAAAAAGGTCACTTTTAAATAACATGTTTTAAAGTATCGAGCGTTTGAAATATTCATTGTACATTGTATTCGAGACAAATTATTTTCCATATCCGCTTCTTAGCTGAATATTATTTTTCCATATCCGCTTCTTAGCTGAATAGTATTTTTCCATATCCGCTTCTTAGCTGAATAGTATTTTTCGTAAAATGTATTTTTGTACGCTGTAATATTTTCTGTCAACTACTGGCAACAACTGCTTTTTACTATCTCACTATTATGTCCAATGAATCTTCTTATTATACTGTATCTTCCATTGTCTTTGGCATTACTTAACTTTTACTCTATTATATTTACTTTTCCATACCTGTTATTTTTCTATTTTTTCTGTTATTTGCCGGCGGGTATAGCTCAATGGTAAAATCGTTTGCTTTGCAAGCCAAGGGTCGTGGGTACGATCCCCGACGGAAATTAAAAAAAAAAAATAACCCCCGGTTGGTGTAAATTTGATCCCTCACACGTAAAATGACAGTCATAGCCTGTTAATTAAAATTGGTGGTAGACGAAAGTCGTCGCGTAAAGAACTCCCATTCATAGTAAATTCCTGTAATAATATAGGATGAAATTCCTGTAGTAATATTACATGCGTGAATCTCGGGCTGTAGTCTATGACATTGGCGGATTAACACTCCACATGCAGCGCTTAACCATACGTAACATGGTAAATGTCATAGAATCCACAGATGAGAATTCACCATCACTATCACCATCAGCTGGTATTCTCCTGTATGTGCTTACATAAAAAAAATTGTCATACTTATATATATTTCTATGACTGTCTTTATTCTGTATTCGATTTTATATTATTTAGTCTTTATATAACCATTTTATTCTGTATTCCACTGTCTGTTATCTGTCTTTAAATAAGCATTATATGTTTACTTATTACTTTTCCGTGTCTGTCTTTACTTTGTATTCTTTTGCCCGTTATTTTTTCTTTGCGTAACCATTTTCTTCATATTCAAATCTTAATATAACATTTTGTTATATATTACATTGTGTTATTTCATCAATATGTATCTACTGTATTATAAATATATAAAAATTCTTTTTTTAAACGTTGTACAATCGGTGATTGAACTCGCGACGTTTTGCGTTCTGAGGCGCTCGACTTTCGAGAAAACTGTGTTTTTTCTCTATTCAATAACCCTATCACAGTAATGCGGTTCCTGCGCCCCTGCATCATCTCCTCACGCTTTCATTTCCTCCCCATTGGCAGCTTCCATTCAGATTCCAATCACGACAGAGAGAGACGAACAACAAAGAGGCGAGGAATCGAGCTACACTCAAAATGTTGAAATGCTTTTGTTGACCAGGACCGCAAGGAAGGAATAACGTATAAACATAATTTATTTTTTATTTCATGCGATCGCATGCAGGAGAGTAAAACTAGTCTAGACCAGTATATTTTAAGACGTTCAACTAATGAGGCCGGACGACGCATGCGGGAAACGCGTGTTACGTTTTTAGTTATGTGTGAGTTGGGGAGATCTTAAGTGTAAGATTATCGAAGAGATCCATATTGTACGACGTAAGAAAAACAGACGCTAGTAGAGCATTCCAGAAGTTAGGAGGAAATTTGGAAACTGCTAGTTCTCGGTTGACACACATTAAATTTGAATTTAAATTTAACCGTGCATAAATGTTTGACAAGTATAAGACGCCAAGTGACAGACAAGTGTCAGTTGTGGGTATTTACAATAGGAATTGATTCAGAAAGTTTAGTGGAGCAACGACCGGAGTAATAACGGTAGAAAAGGCTGAGTGAACCGATTTTGCGTCTGTGATTTTCCAGTGATTGAAAGTTAGATGTAAATGTGTGATTATTTAACAAACGAATTAAACGAATTGCTCTTCTTTGAACAGAGTCGATTTAAATCGAGAAGGCATTTTGGGTTTCCAACACAAAGGTGAATGCCTTAATCGAGGAAAGGGCGGATTTGTCTTTTATACAGAAGATCTAAATATTTGATTTATTTAATAAACTTTTTTTTTCAATGTTTTTCATTCATTTTGAGATCCATTATAAATTTTCTAAATATGTATTTATTAACCTTGTTTTTACATGGATCACGCCAGAGAAGTTCTCTACTAGAAGACTGCAGTTTCGACGTACTCGTAGCCTTTCTCAATTCATCGCTTGTTAAGATAAAACTGAGCTGCGATAGTAATTTATAAGTGATCAAACCCATTTTATGTAAGAGAGAGTGTAGGGGTGTCTCAGTGTGTATCATTTAATTATCTCTTAACAATTAGAGTTTTTATTTTCATAAATTCGTTTCGGAAAACGCCAGTTCGGCTCTGAAATAATCCATTACAAAGTAAATACTTTGAAGTGTAAATATAAAAATCTCAAAAAACGCATTGTGGAGTTAAAAATTCTGATCGTGCCTCGCACAAAGTGTATGTGGAGTACACACGATCAATTCCACACGAGCTACGGCAAACAGATTACATCCAGATTGTATGCGACGAACTTTTAATCGCCTATTCATCGTGTAAATGGTCTTCAAAAGATTGACTTTTAAATTGAAAAATAATATCGACTACTCCTCTCCTTCTCTCTCTTTATACATATCATATAAATTTTAAAAACGAAACATATATCCGTCACAGAAACAACAACTTTTGGTTGTTTCTGTGACGGGCATACATCAGCTGTTAGGTCATTCGCTTATTTATATACTGACATCCTCCTCTCTAAGTTAGTTATTGAATTGCGTGGTGGCAGGATGAGGAGCAGATTAACAACACAAAGACTTTTTCTGAAGCACATTGACATATATATTTCGATAACTTTAAAAACTTCTGGCTCCGACCTAGTCACAGCATTCAGGCCGGGCCAACCACAATACGACCTTTTCGCGGTCGGCACACAACTGGCCGCCGCGGTATCTACATTTCGAGGTATCGTTGCAGAATAGCTGGGTCTTCTTCAGATGCAGAGAGTATGCCCCTATCAATAATAATATATATTATGTAACTAATTTATACCAGTGTTACAAGATTTGAGCACTGGCTAAGTATTGACATCAGCATGATATAGCCTTTGCTGACTGGTATTGAAAACCTCGATATACAATCTTCTCTCGTTGTCTCTTATTTTTGTTCACTCATCGGACATGTGAATTGGATCCCTCACCCGTTAAATGCCTGTCATATTAATTGAAATTGGTGGTAGTCGAAGTCGTTTAGTGAACACCACCCATTCGTAGTAAATTCCAGTCAAAAATGGATGGAGCGTGATTGTTGAGTTGTAGTTATGGTAACTTTGGCGGAACAACATTCCACATGCAGCGTTAAGCCTGTAAATGGTCATAAAATTCACAGACGTGATTTCTTCAGCACCCATATTTTGCCGGCGGGTATAATTCAATGGTCAAAGCGCTTGCTTTGCCAGCCAAAGGTCATGGGCTCGATCCCCGATGGAGATAAAAAAAAAAAGATTTGTAGTCGATTTTCGAGTTCTAAAATACTCCCGGTTGGTGTAAATTTGATCCCTCACCCGTAAAATGACAGTCATAGCCTATCAATTAAATTTTGTGGTAGACGAAAGTCGTCCCGTGAAGACCACCCATTCATAGTGAATTTCTGTAATAATAAGGATGATTCGTGAATCTCAGGCTGTAGTCTATGGTCTATGACGTTAGCGGATCAACACTCCAAATGCAGAGCTTAGCCATATGAACCATGGTAAGCGTCATAAAATTCCACAGATGAGACTTCAAAATAACTATCACCATTTGTCGGTATTCTTCTGTATGTGCTTTTTTGTTTTTTTTTTTAATCAATTCATAGTATTAAAATTTTCGTGGACATAAAAAAATATGCATTTTCAAAACATTTTACAAATTAAGAGTCCAACAATTTGCAACCCCATTCTCATGACAGCCCACCCTTATAATTGATCATGACCGATGGTCTCACGCCGACCGCTTGTAGCTTACTGATTAACTTTGTCACCTCACTAATGAAAAATGACGACCACTGAATTAAAAACGGTATTATTTCCATATTCATTGCGACTGCACTTGTGCTGAATGTGAAGTCGTTGACACTAAATGTGTCAATAATTTAGCATCCTTGATTTTTAAAATAATTATTTCATAATCGTATTAGATACAATTTGTAATATGTATATCTGAAAGAAATATACAAATCCGCTCACTAGTAACATGATAGCAATTTATCACAAATTTCCGCTGCTTAGAGCAATATATTATATAGTATATTAGTAAGTTCAAATTACAATATATTATTGTAACATAGTATGTATATTATACACGTTCTAAATCGATTAATTGTTTTATGTTTTGTTATCCTCCTGTAGGAATTGGGTATCGAATTACTGGGTTATAGGAGTAGTACAATACAAGGAACTTGTTTTCGTTTCAAAATTCGTGTTTATTTCTCAATCACTTGCTTTTTCGTCCACCCAGTATGGCGAACGCCATTAGGCTTTGCCATGCCGGTCGCGAGCAAGCTGCCAACTGATGGAGCGCTCTGACATCTAGCGCTGCCAAGACTGTCGCGGCAAAAAGCGAATTAAAGATGATAGTTGCACCAACATGAAATGGAGCAACTGTCATAACAAATAAAATGGCGTATACAAATATGCAAGCACCGTGTGCTAAATAACTAAAACTAACATTATCAGATGTGCATATCAGGCTAGCGAACAAAAATAAGAGACAAAAGATCGTTTTTCGAGGCTTTACGGCATCAGCCTAAAAGTGTTTTTCATCAAGCTGATATCAGTTTTTTCAAGTCATCAACATTTGTAAAATTATTCAGCAAAGAGCTTTTTCATAATAAAAAAATGGGTCCTTAAATTATATATTTATCAAATTGATACGTACATATAAATTTACAGCAAACATCATCTTATATGACATTCTCTCATTAATAAATCTGAGTAAAAATAATTGATGTACGCTGGGATACAAACCAAAAACCTTTGCAATCAAAAATTATTCGGTTCTCAACGTTGGCCTGCTATCAAATGCTTTAGCTTAAGTAAAAGCATTTTGTTCGTCCAGATATGTAAAATAAAATAAACAAATTTTCTCATTGTTCAATGTTTCTATAAGAATCCATCATTATTTAATGCAAAAATTGCTTAACAAAATCTAAAACAATATATTTCCATGTCCCCCCATTTAAAAATAATTTTTCATAAAATTCCCATGCATTAATAATAAGGTATTACTTGTGGAGCGTGCGCTAGAAACAAAAAGTCACGGCAAATATATAGTAGTGCGTGTACTTCGCTATCTCATTAGTCGCTACATCATCGTTACAGGTAGGGTCAGCAGGAATCACCGGATGTGCGCTCCGGACGACTTCCGAAAGGGACTGGGGGTTGTGGTTTAGTGATAAAATGATCCACTGACTAAGAAGCATTTGTGTGTTCGACACTGCTTATATGAAAAGTTTTTTTTGAATTTACTCACACACATAACTATAATATTAACGTTTCAATCGTGAAATAAAAACATTTTTAGAAATAATAAATGGTTAAAAATAATCTGATATCAGCTTGCTTCTTAAGGCCGATGCCGTAAAGCCTCGACAAGCGATCTTTTGTCTATTATTTTTGTCCGCTTGCCTGACATCTACATCGAATGTTTATTTTAATTATATAATGTTGCACGGCGCTTGCATACGCCATCTTGTTTGTTATGACAGTTGGCCTATTGCCGGTTGGTAGGACTGTCATATTGGCAGTTGGTACCGTGGAGATGTGAAATCGCGCTGTGGGCTGGTAGTTGAAGTTTGACTCGCGCCCGTCACAGTGCGCGCGTCCTGTGCGTTCGCTGTGGCGGGCGACGTTTGTGACAATAAACAAATAATATGTGAAACAAGTGTTTATATTGTAAACCTGATCCTGCATCCTTCATCCAGTTAATCGATGTCCATAAATGGAAGAGGAGGATATCAAATCATTATCACTTCTAACATAATAAAGCATATGGTCGTCACGAAATGATGCCAAAAATCAATCAGTTGCCATATTCCTCGCGTTCTGCTGAATATATTATATGTATTTTTTTTTTATTTCATTTTTTTTTTTTTTCAGAAACATTACAAATTTTATTTAATACGATCCTGAATTTAGGTATTATACAAACAATGTATAAATACAGATATTTATGATTATTAACAACAATTATTAAAGATTCCCGAAGACTCATGTTGAAACTGGGCTTCTCTCAAGTGGAATATATCAAAATTCGAGGCGATATGGTTGAACAGTCTGATCACTCTCCCAAGAGGCATAGTCTCTGGCAGGTTAGTATTACTTCTAGGAAGAACAAACAATCTGTGCCTTTTTATCCTTAAATAATTGTTAGGGACAAACAAACCGATGTATGAGTATGTGTACTCGAGAGCATTCTAGGGCTACTGCTCAGTAGTTTTAAGAAACGACAGCTGCAGCTTATGCACTTCTGCGGTATACGAAGAAAGTGTCCTAGCCTGGTCCATATATGCTTCAAAACCGATTGTAGAATGAGAGGTTATCTTATTTGCGTCATGACATCGTCATTTCTCACAAAAATAAACCACACTATCCTCAGTATTCTACGCAAGCATTTATTTTTGAAAATCGATTATACTGATAAATATCATTAATTGATTTCTAAGCCCTATAAGCACATACGGGTGGTGTGAATTTGATCATCCACTTTTCACCGTAAAATCTTAGTCTTAGTTTATTATTCAAATTAATGATAGATGAATAACGACCCGTGAAAACCACCCATTCATACTGAGTCTCTGTTAAAAGTGATGATACAATTCATTACAAATATTTTAATATAAACATAAAGGCAATGGGGATCTATACATGGTCGTAGAATGTACTCGGCGAAGCTCCGGAAGGCAGAGCTGACATGGAATGAAGCGAGAACTATAGTTTGTGGCTGACAAGTTTTGTGGCTTTAGTTTATGACTAAAATATGCTCCATAAGTGGGAGAAGTTACTGTTTTCTGGTCTTACGTTCCGGCGGCCGAGCGCTCAATTAAACTAAAATGCATCGTATGGATATTTTAAATTATTTATTAGAATATTATTTTATTATTTCAATATTTTAATCTACTTTTATAGATCATTGACCATATTACAATATTATAAGCAATTAAATATACATATACTATACATAAAAATCCTTAAACGAGTCAAATCATTCAGAAAAAATATCGGCGGGAGCGGGATGCGAACAGCGGACCTGGTCCAAAGATTTTTATGTATAGTATATGTATATTTAAATGCTTAAAATGCATTGCTTCAAAAACATTTTTCTACGTTTGTCTAATTAAAAAATAACTTTAAAATATCGATAGCTTAAAAACGGCACTCGCATTCGATTATACTTTCGAAAAACTGCAATAATAACAGAAATATCTTTGTTTACACTAACTGTTCTAAATATTTATTTTACATTAAGAGACCCGCTGTGACAAAATTGTACTTTCGAGACGAGTTTACTGAATATTGATTAATTACAATAAAATACAAGTCAATTTTATGCTTTTTTTTATGTAAGCACATACAGGAGAATACCGACAGATGGTGATAGTAATTCTGAAGTCTCATCTGTGGAATTATATGACGCTTACCGTAGTGCATATGGTTAAGCGCTGCATGTGGAGTGTTGATCCGCCAACGTCATAGACTGCAGCCCGAGATTCACGCATCATCCTTATTATTACAGAAATTTACTAATAATGGGTGGTCTTCACGGGAAGACTTTCGTCTACCACCAATTTTAATTTTAATTAATAGGCTATGACTGGAATTTTACGGGCGAGGGGTCAAATTCACACCAACTGGGGGTATTTAGGAGCTCATAAATCGATTTAAAATGTTTTTTTTAATCTCCGTTGAGGATTGAACCCACGACCTTTGGCTCGCAAAGCAAACGCTTTGACCATTGAGCTATACCCGCCGGTATTGACTTTTTTTTTTTAATCAATATTAATCGGGAAAGAATTATACAAAAATGATTTTTCCTCCAGTTGTTAAATTTATTAATCGATATTTCCTTCCGTCAAACTCGATCGAAAATATTTGTTTCTAAATAATAGAATGTTCGCCACTCGCATCCTGGCCAGGTGTCTGCGGTGACCCTATGGCCCTCACACGTGGCCTCTACCACTTCCTCGCACGTGCAGAAAAGCCTCAACTCTGCCATCCAAGCGTGCATGTCACGCGTCACTGACAAGATACGATCACTGACCACATGATTGACACTTCACAACTGATTCTTCAATACATCATTATCATAACAATATGTCCTTTCCCCTAACTAGATCATATGGCATTTACGAACTGTCGCCACAAAGCTCTATCAGCCGCCATAGTCTTCGCCTCATCCTAAGTCAATTTCCGAGTCACGCAGTTCCGCCGAATACATTCTAGAAGTATGTCTACTTCCCGACTGCCTTCCATAGGTAAAGCTTATGCTCTCCTGCAGCATTCTTGGGATATGTCCCAGCCAGGTCGACCTACGCCTCTTAATTGAATGTATTATGGATGGTTGGTTCCTTTGTGCGCACTCTTACCTCGATATTCCTCACAAAGTCGAACTATCGTACCCTAGTATTCTACGCAGGCATCTGCTCTCAAATCCCACTATACGGCTGGATTAGCTCTTGGTGAGATGCCAAGATTTATAGCCGTAAAGAAGAATAGAGACGATACAGGCGCTGTAGAGCCGGCACTTTGTTTTGATCGAGTAGAGCTCTGAGTCCCCAAATGCTTAGCATAGTTTAAGGACGCTCCAGCGCACAGTCCATACAGCAGACTTTAAAAAAATCTCTGATGAAGTGCATCATCCATGAGAACGGGAGACATGTTTTGCGTCGTCGTCGAAGAGTCTGACATTTCTTTTGGAAGACCTTCCTACACTGGTGCTTAATTCTGACGGTCCCTTGCTGTTAAACTACATCAAGTCAAAGAATAAACTCACATATTTAATTTTTGTCTCTTCGCTTGGTCTAATGCACTACGATATTTTTATATTAATGAATAAAAAACGATAAGTCCTGTTATCATAGCCTTTTAATTTTTCTGTGGTAGACTTATGTCGTTCCATAAGCATCCACTCATTCACAAAGAATAAAAATAAATTATTTCAAAAAAGTTGTTTTGATTTAAAACCGTCAGCTTTTGACATTCATAGTGGCAGCGTCATATACTGCACGCGAGAGGTTTCTTTTTTCTCTAGTACGTGTTCAAATATAATTTTGTAATGTAAGTTGTACTTTAACTAGTTGATCGCTTTGGTAAGATTTACAGATTTTCTTGTCCTCTACGGTTTTAACCCCTTGAGCGCATTGTATCGGAAACATTCTTGGAGCGCACTTATCGCCAGCCAGTCCGCACATCGGATGCCCATATCTCCATTGTCCCCATAATTGATGACTCCCGTACAACGGCCGAACTATCGCGTTAATAATTATTTATTAATTATCGGCCCGCCCACGGTCAGTATGGTCCTTTGTGGCGCGACAAAGGGTTAACTAGGATGGCAGAGAAGCGCCGAAAGGTTTAAGGCGACCGTCGGCAAGAAATTGATAATGACTAGGGGCATCACCCTCGTCTACTTGGAGACCAAACTGTGAGAGTCTAAGAATTTTGAGTTGCCATAATACTCGTTTCTTTTCAGTTCGGCTAAAAACTATCCAGAAAACCGAGGCTTTATAAAGAATAAGTTGTATTGTAGTTTTTGTTTTTTGGCAGCATCCGAAAAACATGTCCCAGCCATGTTCATCTTTCTTCTCCAACTATATTATGAAAGATTGACGTGTCCGCTCAACACTGTAATGTTTCATTAAGTTAAATCATCATACCACAATTAATCAAATATATGTTCTTAAAATCCATTATATATTACACTACTTCGCAGCCTTAGACTGAGGTCTATTTGACATCCAACTGTTGCACCTAGAATCACGGAAAGGCCTTCAGCCACTCTCTAACAAGTAGCTTTTTGCATCCGCCAAGTAACGGGTCCCCATCTGGATCTCCAAAAACACGACGGGACAGGGAGGGTTTTCACCAAACGAGCCCCGGGAGCGTCGAACTTACCATCTGATCTTGTTAAAATTTTCGACTTAGAAATCATTCAAAATTATGCCTATGTATTTACCATATGTTCAAGTCCTCGGGCTATTTGGAGGTCGTCGGGAACAATATATGTTCCTTGGTGGACTTTCGGATGCAGGGATTTAGTATGGACAGTGGTAACTGACAGAATTAAGTGGCGACAAATTGCGTTGACTATTAGTTTCAGCTATGGAACAAATATAGGGAAAAAAATACTGTAAAATCTCTAACAAGTAGCTTTTTGCGTGCGTCCAGTAACGAGTCCCCATATGGGTCCCCAAAAACAGGACGGGACAGGAAAGGGTTTTCACCAAGCGAGTACTACATTGACTTTTGAAGATGTTAAAATTAGCAAACGTAGGTAGGCAGCTCTTAAAAAATGTAATGCTTTTAGTATCAATTATTATAAATCATAACCATACAATTCCGAAACATAAATCTATATTGCATATACAAGTATGCACATAAGGTTTTGCTTGTGGGATTTTGATCTCAGTTTGATTTAGTGCTTTCGGCGAGGTCCGAAATTCATGCATAAATTTCCCAACACTGACCGGGAAATTAGGGGGAGAGGGATCAGCCAGACTCCGAATTCTTCGTCACATACCCTGGCCAACTCTGCGGCTGATGGGGTGGGGACCATTGATTGCAGCGGTGCTTGAACAGCTCAGTTTCATTGAGACTATTTGGAGGGTTACTGCATGGCGAATGGTCAATATGCGGATCACTTGGAAATTAATATAATAAATATCTTGAAAAATGTACATCTATCAATTTATTTGTAAAATCAAAATAAAGTGCCAAGCATAATACAGCACCTGTATCGTTTCAAATCTTCTTTAAACTTGTGAATCTTGGCATCTCACCAAAAGCTTATACAGCCGCATAATGAATTTTGAAAGCAGATGCCTTCGTAGAATACTGGGGTTATAATGGTTTCATTTTGTGAGAATTGACAAAATTATAAATCGGAAAAGGCAGGTTTCCATACCACAAGAGGCGAAGGTGGACCCAGTTCTAACCAGTTGGAATAGTATAACTTGAAACTACGGTTCTGTTTAATTAAATAAACGAAATATAAATAACTTCTTAGTTTTTCATGGACATATTTGGTATTGTGACTTTTGGGTTATGCTATGTGTGGCGAATTATTTCGTACCAATATTTCAACTGGGTTCTTCTTCAGAGTCGTCAACTCTGAAGAAGACCCCTACAATAAACGGTCAAAATATTGTGTGATACGCCACAGACGGCTAAACCTAAAATCCACAAAACCAAATAAAATATACTTCGGATGCCGCAGGAAAGCATTAGCTACAACATTATTTTCGTCAAGCCTCCATGATCTGGCCGTTCTGGATGACCATCAGAAACTGTACGTAAAGTGTACTCGGTGTAGCTGCGGGAGGCAGAACAAAGATGAGATAAAACGAGTAATATAGCGGCAGATAGAACTTTGTGGCGGTAGCTTGTAATGACCATATACTCCAGCTAGGAGAGATGACATGATGATAATGATGATACGCCTAACTGGCTGTAAAAGGGAGTGGAGAAATCTTACGCAGTATAATTTTTGCTGAGGAATCAACCTGACTAGGAAGAAGATTTATTACAGTAACATTTGAATTTTTTGAAGAACGGTGAAGTAAATGAACAACATAGAGTCGATTAAGAGACAAATTTGTTCCTACAAGGTAAAGACTTTTTGTGAATGATTAAGTAAATTAACTATAATACTTGGACTCTGATCGACATATAACTATACATTAAATTAACTTCACTAAGATGCGGGATGCACAATGATCACTTACGCGAAAATGATTATGACAGCTTAAGTTTTGACTCCATTTGTAACGACCATAATATTTTACAACTTGACAGCGAATATCCGAGAAAAAAATACCACATTTAACTTAATTTTTTTTATTACAGAGTTTGTGTAGTAATTGGACTATTTTTTTATTTATTCTTGCGCTGTGCTACGTTGCTATGGCTGAACAAACTTCATCGAGACAAACTGAGTTTAAATCCTCGCTTAAAGTTTTCCTTGCCGGTTAACCAGCTCGCGATCGTTAGAGCAATCGGGCGGCAAATCCAAATTAATGTCAACAAATCCTTCACCCATCAACCCCTCGCTACCTCCATCCACATTATGCTACCCTAATACTTCAGACACGTCCAAGGGCTTATCACTGCATTACTATCACATACAGTCCAACGATTTATATCAATTATTTATTTATTTATTTATTTCCTTCAATAACATTACAAAATATTTTTACATCTTAATTCATTCTTGAAGTATTTACATATACGTGTGGCCCTGTAAATTTATTGACACATTTAGTGTCAATGACCTCACACCCAGAACGGAATTTCTTTGCACTTCCTAGGCAAGCGCCTTCTACGGGAAGACGGCAGACTTGTTGGGTTGGGTGGAGAGTCCACACCAACGGACGTCGGTGTATCTTCCTCCCCGCATCCAACAGCCTTTATGAGCCGCTCCAGCAGCAATCGGTGCTCATCCAAGCGCCGATGTATCTGCGCAATGTCGCACAAGCAAGTGGGAGCCATCCTGTAGGTAGGATGACAAACACGTCCGCACTAGTCGAAAGTCGAGCGACTTATATGTTACTCATTACTCCAAATTCACTTTTGTGGCGTCAGAAGCATATGGCTATTACAATACTTTTTCTAGCACCTAGTTGCACATAAAAAACCCAAGTCAATCCATACTTAATTATATATTATATTTGACTATCTTTCAGGGTGTCCAGAGAAGCCAACTTTCCTACAAAACCGTATTTATGTTCTTCTGCTGAAAATGCTCTCCATTTTAAGCATATGGCTAATATAATTCATAAAATATCTCAAATCTTCATGACGTAGAAATTTGTTTTTTATCAGTGGTTTAATTTATTTAAGAACGTGACATTACGTGGCGAAACTATGTACCTTTTCATATAAATATCGCTAGCTTTATTTTATATGATCATTTATTCTGTATTTCAGATAATAAATTGCTGCACACTTCAAAACGTTAAGCTCCAAGAACATTCTTAAGGTCGATATTTACAAAAAGTTCAACCATCTGAAGAAAAAAAATACTTTTTTTCCTGGTCTTAAATTGTTTGTGTGTGATTATAAAATTATCATCAATTTTGAAATTCAAGATAGAAATATAAGAAAGGGGATAGTTTGACTTTTCGGGGTAAGCAAGGTCAGAAAGTGGACTCAGGAGTCAGGGTACGCCTATGGCGTCACCCCTCTTGTTCCAGCAATTTAATCAAGCCGCAAATTCGCCATAGAAAGAGATATTTCGAGATAATTCAAGGCCTTAATTAATTATAAGCAATGTTAAATAAGACATCAATACTTTTAGCTGATTATTTCCACTCAATAATTTCGTATGAATTGATTTATTAATCTTATTTCAAAAGTTCAAAGTTGGAACATTTGGTGAACACCAGGAAAGAGGTTGTACGTAGAATGTTAAGTGGTAAGGTAAAAATCATCAGATCAGTGGTAGACGAAAGTCGTCCCATGACCACCCATTCATAGTAAATTCCTGTAATAATAAAGGATGTTTCGTGAATCTCGGGCAGTAGTCTATGACGTCGGCGGATCAACACTTCACATGCAGCGCTTAGCCATATTCACCATGGTAAGTGTCAAAGAATTCCACATATGAGACTTCAGAATTACTATTACCATCTGTCGGTATTCTTCTGTATGTGCTTACATAAAAATAAAAAATAAATAGCGAACACCAAGAAAGAGGTTGTACGTAGAATGTTAAGTAGTAAGGGTCAAAATCAACCGAAGGTGATTTTTAACATATTATTATTCTCCCTTTAATATTGGCAACCGCTATTTTTCCTATTGAAATTAATAATAAAATCTTTTTATTGTGAAACGTTTCTCGTTTCATTTGCGCTTAACTACAAGTAAATTATTTCAATATGAACTTTTGTACATTCAAAAATAAGGACAAACTTGACTTATAATCAGTAATCACTTCAACTGTTTACAATTGTAAGATAACATTTACTTTGCTTTCTTACAATAACAAGCAGCGCGCGCTCCGTGTACTCCAAGTTTGTTTAGCTCAGCAATTAATGTCTGAAACACTATTGACTGTCGCAGCCTTGTTTACCCACATCTCTAGGAAACACTAAGAAGTTTACATACAATTAATTCACCCACAACATGACGTCCTAATACTTTCATGCAAATTTTGTATGGAAATATTATTGATAAATGAAACACTCATATTGCTGTGGTACTGAAGTTTACACACAATATTACTGCACTCTGAACATGATACCCTAATACTTTTTTCGGAAATATTGTATCTATTATTTTTTTATTTACAAATCTTTTCTTATTTAACTGATGCTGAAAAAATTGTTTGGCAATATTGCTAACCTTGTGTATTTATTTTATTTATTTCATTTCTTATAAGCATCATTCTTTTATTTTACATTTTCACCCATAGCACTCAAACAGCATAGAGTTTATCTGTAGTGGGGGAATGTAGGTGATATTTATCCACCTAAGTTTATATTCTGCTTTTCGAGGTAATACTAAAATTGATACTTCACTTACTCTCTCAGCAAGGTCCTTTTTCTACTATGAATAATTTCTTTAATTTTTTCTGTGACTACTTTCACCTTTAAAGGTAATTCGCTTAGTTTCTAGCAGAATGCTCTGAGAACTAAAGCATGCATCTTTAGTAGGTGGTGAAACTTCTAATAATCGTATTGTTATTTCAACATATGATTAACACACTAGAAACTTAACCATATTTACCATACATTACCCTAATATATATGCATATACATCTAACAGTTAAAATGATAGCCTTCAATTAATGATTTTTCGTAATTTATATTTATTTATTTATTTACAGAATCGAAATTCCAATGTACAAATATTAAGAAACATAGAGTATACATAAATATACAATAAATAGAGAAGATAATAGAAAATAAAAATAACACAAAGAATAAGAAGATGACACGTGTCAAAGATCACAGAGATCAAGGAGAACAATACCATCTACAAAAGATGTAAGAAAAGGATTGAGGTGTGCTGGTAGGCCATTTAGGAGCGACATTGCTGTTGTACCAAATCGAGTGCTTGAAGCTCCTCAAGCATCGACTGGGATCAAAAACAATGGATGGCTACGAGCACGGGTGTACTTATCTGAAACATAGAAATTAAAACATTCAAGAATCCCAGGGTTGTTAATTGAACCGCGAAGAAGAAGGAATGAATGTTTGAGTGCAGCAATTTTCCTCCGGGACTCTAGCGAATAGAAAGAAAGCATCCCTAGAAGAAATAGAGTTGGGTAATTTTCAGAATTAAGTGAATTATTATATATTTAATCATCAATTAATTATATTTTTACCTTGAATTGTATAGCTTCCCCATCTACTTTTGGATTATCTACCAAAATATTTTTTGCTAAAATTATCTAGAATTCTTACTTAAGTGCATTTTGATGTAATCGTTAATTGTTTTCTAATGGCCTTTGTAATTATAAATATTATTTTGTTGTGACATCAATAATTTCCCATACATTAATGATTTCCTAAAACCACATATACCCGTCACACAATTCATATACACCTTTTCGCTCACTCCTTTGCTTTATATAGAGCCAACAAAATTTGAAAATGGCCATCGACATGTCGTCAAAAAAAATATATGTGGAATAAACTCTAAAGAATCTTTTATTTTATATCTAATAACATTTAGTTGTACTTTGTATTGATATTTTAACTTTTGGTGCGTTTTTCTCTGAAAAAGAGCATCTTTGTCATAATTTCTTGGGGGAATATGCCCTGAAAACAGTTGACAGTGCTGGTTTATTAGGTTTGATATTATCAGGGAAGCAGAAATCGCAGGCGGTACACGTAGTAATTAAACAGACTCTTAACGATATCCCTGGGGGCCAGTAGCGGGCACCGGTTGCGAGAAATCAAACACGAAATACCTCTCCGCATTTCCTTACACCCTAATACCGATATTTGAACTTGTATATAAAAAAAGCATTATATAAGTGGTATCTGAGGATTATGTGATAGAGACTTAATGTAAAAATATTTTACATCTATCACACAAGTCACTACATCCATGAATACAACTTGTTGAAGAGATCGCCAATAAAGGGCGATGGAGGAGACCACATATTTGTTGGTAGTTATGGTTTTTCAGAATATTTGATAAAATATATTTTTTTAAATGAAAATTCTGTATTGAAATCATTGGAAAACGGTTAGATATTTGGAAAAAATCTTAAGAAAATGACTTTGCTGGTAAAATATTTATACTGCTATAAAATGTTTTATTTTGTACTATTCTTGTGAAAACAAATTGCTGTTGAATTTCATTTTGTCAACTTAACAGCTTAAATACATTTTTTTTTATTCAATACCGTATCATTCTTAGGGTATTGACTGATTGTACATAAAAATAATATTGTGGTAGACATTTTATCGTATTATATTCGCTTTAAAAAAATATTTCTTATGTGTTCCTTAGCCCTTTTTGCTCTCTTGGGAGTTAATAACATAAATCATACCTTCCGTTATCTCTTCGTTAAGTTGGCCCATTTGTTATAGTTACTGTGATCAGATACCTGAAACATACTGGCTTTATCTGAAGGCTGTGTTAACAATATGCAGACTTAATGTAGACTAAGAATTCCTTCAGACTCTACCTACATAAATGAATTATAAAACTGTTTTTATCAGAAATTAATTTAATATTTACATAATTTTTTCAATGTCTCAACTAAAACACATACTTTGTAAAGGTTATTTACGATGAGATACTTAATACTAGTATATCTCTTTAACTCCTTATTGATAAATGTTCCACATCATAATGACTTCACGCAGAAAAAAAATATTAACCCTCTTTATTTTTAAGTTTTAAAATAACACAATCTATCTAAAGAATCATTTTTTACGCTTCGATAAATTAATCAAAGATTTACGCCGACTGGGCGTAAATCTTCTTCCCGGCTACCGGGCAGTCATAATGCAGCAGGAGGTAGAGAGAGCACACCGGCTGCCCACGCTTAAAACATATAATAATATAATACTAGCGGATTATCCGGCAGGGCCCGCAGGCGACAACTTAATCACCTCGCCCCAATAAATAACTCAATGGGAGAGTCCGAACGAATTATTGCCCGGATTTGTACCGCGCTGCCAAGTCTATAGGAACTTATTCAATTTCCCAACACACCTCCTGCGTTGTATGCCACCCTGATACATTGCCCAGCCATGGCATGTTGAGGAAGTATTTTCGACAATTTGATATGCCGATTGGGTGGTTCTGTTTTGGAGCATATATAATTATTACGACACCTTCAACTAACAATTACATTGTCTATATTTGGTATGTTCAGTAAGTAAATTTTATATATTGAGTAGATTGGGTTATATTAGTTATGTTTTCAAACATATGGCTATCACAACATGCATTATATACTGTTAAGTCCACCTTATTGCTCTTAAAATATCTCTTCTCTAATATT
Source organism: Glossosoma conforme (assembly GCA_022606575.1). Taxonomy (NCBI): domain Eukaryota; kingdom Metazoa; phylum Arthropoda; class Insecta; order Trichoptera; family Glossosomatidae; genus Glossosoma; species Glossosoma conforme. Next base: position 294,665 of record JAGTXR010000240.1, read on the forward strand.
CTTCCTCCATATCCACTAGTCCAAGTCCATAAATTTTATTCAGCTGCTATTTGTCGTAGGCTCGTCAAATCTATATACTCATGTAATTCTATTGAGTATATTCTACAGTATTTATACTTTCAGTCTGCTTTTAGTCATATCTTTCATTTCAATTTAAAACAATAAGTGATTGGCCTTATTTCTAAGAAGTATACTTATGCTAAAATAAAATATATATAGCTACATAAAGCAAATTTAGAGCATATGAACATAGCAAATTGTCGTTTTTATAGTTCTGTAAGCTTATATTGTCCTATACCTTGTCCCAGAATACAGTATATATCCGGTGGTTTCATATGGTTTCATTTTTAAATATCATTTAACACAATTAATAAAAACATTTTTACTAACTGTGTTTACTTAGATTACTCTTCATGTCATCCCGGTGAAATAAAATAAAAATTTACATTCAAAAAATAATTGAGACTGAATCGTCCCAGTCATATAAAATGTACATGTGTGGTATCAGGAGCGCAAAAAGATGTGAGAGGACATTTACAGATGTACCGCATCAGGTGTCTCAATAGTTTAATACAATTTAAACCTGCTATATAAATCATGCTTAAGGTGGCATTTCCGCTGCCACGACATGTGCTCCTGGCAGACTGTGCATACAACTGATAATAATCATATTGTTTCAAACATATTATTAATATTATTGTAATTTTTTTTTAATTATTAGATTTCACATATAGTTGAAAACTTTAGCGTTATGTGTTTTCTTTTTGGAAAAAGTTTACTTCATATTTTTATATGGTCTCTTCGTTGCTGAAGTATATTGCCGCTATTAATTAGACCAAAGATTTGTGAAGTGCCATGAATCTTGCCTTGTCGTAATTCATCACTTACTCAACCTTAGTTCTCAGAGTGTATTATATTGATAACTTTGAGACGAGAGCCCGTCTTAAAAGTAAGGCAGTTCAGTATGCAAAGCATAATTGGGGATATAAATAATTTTGTATTTCAGTTTTCAAACACATTGATTTTGGCTTGGTCCGTACTCTATTCCAGTGCTACGCAACCTTTTCTAACCTACTGTACACTTAAGACGTTCTTTTAATTCCGCGGCACACCAAAAGCCAAAAAAATATATGCACTATTTATAAATTTGATCAATTTTACAAAAAAAAAACATGTGGAGCATGTACAAAGCATATGATGTAGTTGTCTATCTTTATATGTAGGCACCAGGCGCTACAGGACCATTGTTTTTACATTACTTTTATCATTTTTGATTTAGTACGAGTAAGTTATCTTATTTGATCGCGACACACCTGTATCAGCTCTACGACTACCGGTATTGCGGAGCACTTCCCTGCTTAATCCGGCTCTTAAAGTTGCCAATAAAAAGATACAATGATAAAACCAATTATCTCTAGCGTAGTACCCCAATGTGCGAACGACATTATCGTAGTTGCCTGATCCTTCGCAGCCGACATCAAGTCTTCAAATCGCTAGAAACAGCAGAAGCTTGAATGCCATTGAATACAAAAACGTAAATAATAAAACAAACTTTAATGTTTTGATTGAAAACTTGCTCGTAATCCTTCTCACATCCATAAACCGTAACTAATATTACCAGTTTGCGATGCAAACTTGACAAATAGTAATTATTGACAAAAGAATTAGACAAGTATGTATTAGGAGTCTATAAGTAGATAGCTAGTTGGCAACCGGGTATTATTCCGTGCTTCATATAAATGTGTGACTTGTATTTATTACTTGGGCAGGTTAGAGGGCGCGGGGAGCCAATGGAAGCCGACCGGAAGTTCCGGGAACACCTTTCCAGCCGCTCAACCTCTTTCCGGTGCGAGTAACCCTCATGAAAACCTTCCACTGGGCTTTACAGCGTGCTGAAATAATAAATTTTATTATAAATTTAATATTTATTGCATGATTAACCATTGTAAAAATGTGAGAATATTCTTTCATGGTTGGTTTTATGTCTACATGCGTCATAAGTCTGGTTTTAATTTGACGTCGCTGACACGAAAAAGAAGATAAGTCTGGTGTAAATAGACACTCATTTTATGTTATTAAAGTTGTGGAAATCGGATTTTATGTAATACTGTATGTACAATGTACATCTCCATTTTGTCCGCGACAGAATGGTGATATCGTAGTTTATTCCAAGCTATTGGACTAGTAAATTTATGACAAGTCGCGGCAATTTTAAGCCTAAAATCTTCCAGCTTAGTATCGTTGATAGTTAATACTGCTCACGTGGTAGCCCCTTCCAGGATGCTGAACACGTTCCGCGGTATTAATCATTATATATTATATACTTTATATTACCCAATATAAGAGGCAAGTATAAAAAATCTCTTCAGCGTTATCCAACAGAAGCTTAGACTCACTATACTATATAAACATTTTCTTTATACGCGGCGACCTTCGGCAAAGAAATAAGTTTTTTATTCATGTGTAATTCGAGATTGAATGGCGTTAAATATTTATTTATTTAATTCAGAAAAAATCCATCCACATAAACAATACCATTGTTAGATCAAGGCCAGACAAACAACTTTAGAGTAATAAAATATATATGTATATATTTACAGTAATAAAATATATATATTAATTAAATAATATAGTTAATAATTACCTGTATATGTGTCTCTTTCAGCTTGCAATGTTGTAGATTCATTCACGGAATGAGACAAACCAATACATTTAATGAAATCCGTTTTAATTTGTTTCTTTACAATAATCAATGATACTCAATAATTATTCCATCTACAGTCATTTATAATTATAAAGTTTCATAAAAAACAACAGTTAACAATACCTAACAAGTCCTATTCACAAAATACATAGATTTTCAATAAAAAAATAAATCATACTGTATTTTTTCTTTTGCATAATTTATTAGAAGAGGACATTATTAATTTCTCTTCTTTTTTATTGGTGCGTGCAATACCTTAGAATATAGAGGGTGATGCATTCATTACAGTACATGTTATATAGAATCAAATATCAGTCCATTTAATCAAAAAATGTATTGTTTATAAATGTCAAATTTCTAACAAAAGAACAGATGGTCAGTCAATTGAAAAGATATACAATGAAGTATAAAAAATAGGTTTTTTTTTTTTAATTGAATATTAAAAGTGCGCACAGGGCTTGAAAGTTTATACAAAAAAAAATCCAATTAACCAGGAGGTGAGACTATTTGAGAAAGTTGAGAGTATCTTATCGCTTTCTTTTCGATCAAACAAATGTGCCATTTATACAGCAGTTGTATTGTATCCACTCTTATAGGCTGCAAATCTTCGTTTGAAACAAAAATCCGATGCTGCTACTATAGACTTAGAGTTAAATGGGAGAAGATTAGTATTCGTACTTACCTGAATGATTTCCCTTCCATACTTTGTATGCACGTCGCACTTCGTATGCTACCCTCGTCACTTATGTACTCCTGTTATCTGATATGCAAAGCACGGCCAAGCAAATTTGCTTTTTTAACAGATCAATTCCGTCTGGAGTTACGGTGGGTTACCACGATGTTAAAATATGAAATTCTACGTAAGAAAAAATTAAATTTTCAGAATATAGTCGCTTACTCCGGTAAATTTCATCGCAATTGGTTGAACGGTATAGGATCGCCTACGTGACAAACAAATATTGATATTTAAATTTGAAAACAAGCATTTCTTCCAACACGTTATTTATGTTTGATGTTGAAACTACGAAATGTATTGGTGAAATGACCTTGAGGCTATTTACACGGACATGAAAAGCGGTCCAAGAGAGTCAACCTTGGTTCCGATCTTTATCAAGTGAAGTCCGTGTCATAACTGCCCAAACATTGATAAACAATTAAACATAACTTAAAAAAAAAAAAATTGTTACAAATTTAAATCTTCTTCCAATACATTTTCAAAATGCATTTACCCGATTCAGTAATAACGCTAACATCTTAATTAAGGAATAAATTCTGAAGACAATTTCCGAAATTCACAATCCGTAATATCTGTTATACCCTTCTGCTTTGTAAAACCTTATTTCTCGTCCCGTGGCGGTTATCAGCTGCTCATCCCTTGCCCCGCGACCCTCCCCGACCCTTATCAGGGCCATCCATTATCAAGCTCGCAGAAGTGTAGGAGACTTAGACCGAAGAGATTTACTACGCTAGATTTGAGCACCGTTACTACCTCTTACCTGAACATTTAACTGCTCTGTGTTTCCCTAGTAATAAAAACAATTTTTCCATTAATTTCATGTCAAATATATATATGTACATGAAAATACCACCGTTTCGTTGTTATTGACTGCCTGGTGTTCAAACATCATTCGTGAACGGACATTTATTTTAGACATCGCTTAGTGGAAAAACTCAGTAACATCACTGGTCCACCCAGCTCAAGATCAGTATGGTGTTTTTACAACATATTAAAGTAATTTAATTTACTTTCAAGCCCTAGCTATTCCTGCGGCTACCCTTTTAAGCCCTCAGAGTTCTGAAAATCCTTTTCGATGCGATTCAACCCTGTTGGGCATGCAAGCCTAAAGGCTTCTATAAAATGTACGCCTTTACTTTTTTTTCTCGTATTTTCTGTGATATTATCTATCTTTCTTCTCCATCTCCTTTTTAAGCAGTCCAGTCCAGATATTTGTGAAAATATACAGATTGATCAATTTAGTTTTATGAACTTCGTTGGTAATTAAACAAATTACCCTTAGCATAACATTTGACCGCATTAACCACTTGACCATAGCCTTTTGCGACTGTTTGTTTAATTCGTACGAATGTCATATTATAATAAAATTTGATGGAACCCTTCTGCCCCGAAGCAGTAATAATTCGTTTCAGATTAACGACTGAAACAACAAAATTCTCGCAGATAATAATCCATTGATACAAAATGAATTCAGTATTAACAATAAGCTTTGTGATTGTGTCCATAATATTTATTTTTCATAATCCTTACCTTATAACTATATTTTCACAATCTTTCTTTTCTGGCAGTTTCGGTATATTTTGAACGCCCCGCTAAACCTAGAATACCCGAATAAATTATAGGCAAAAATCTTCCATAATAGCATTTACGCAAATCCAGAACTTGATTTATTTTTCTAACCATATTGCAACAAGATCAGATCTGCACAACGCACGCAGTATCTCCGAATAATTAAACTCTCCCGCAATTTCTCCCGCATGCAGCGTCTAGCCTCCCTTGCTGAGCGCCATAAAGTGCACTGGTCTTGACCGACTGTGCTCTCCTGCATGCTATTACATAAAAAAAAACTACCGGCGGGTAAATTAGTGGTCAAAGCGTTTTCCTTGTAAGCCAAAGGTCGATCCCCGAAAGAGATTAAAAAAAAAATCATTTTCAATCGATTTCTGAGCTTTAAAATACCCCGGTTGGTGTGAATTTGATCCCTCACCCGTAAAATGCCAGTCATAGCCTATTTATCAAAATTGGTGGTAGACGAAAGTCGTCCCGTGAAGACTACCTACTCATAGTAAATTCCTGTAATAATAAAGGATGATGCATGAATCTCGGGCTGTAGTCTATGACGTTGGCGGATCAACACTCCACATGCAGCGCTTAGCCATATGCAGCATGCTAACCGTCATAGAATTACACAGATGAGACTTAAAAATTACTATTACCATCTGTCGGTATTCTCCTATATGTGTTTACATAAAAATAAAAATAAACTATGTGTTCTCTATAAACGCACTGCGGTATTTTATTGACAAAATACTATGTCTATATAAAAAACAAATCTGCTCTTTCTTCATTTACGGTAGTTCTTCCCGATTACAGTGATAATATTCAGCAAAATGTATGAATATTCATTTATGAATATTTACGTATTGTATGCTTAAGCAAATATCTTTAAATTTGTGCTGAAATAAGTGTATTTTAATTCTATTATTTATTGATAATTAAGTTTTTTTTGGGGGCCGGGATTCAATTCTTACAGATTTAGGGGGCTGTGACTCGAAATTAATTAGGAAGCACTGATCTATGAAATGGAGACTCAAGACGCCTTGTAGACTTAATCGACTCTGTTCAAAAAAAATCTAATACACCAAGTGTATTTTTTTCCATTATTTCTATATCCACTACTCCCTGAACTTAAATACTCAATTCTTGCTATATCCTTCCACATCCAACAGACTCGTCTCAAACGTGCTGATTATCCATACACGATTAATTTTTATCAGCTAAGATTGTTAGTTTTACAAAATCTATTCTAAATGCCACAAGTAAGCTCTGTAATCTCTTCCTGTATCTGTGTTTCCTTTTATACAATTTCGATCTTTTCACTTGCAATCTCCCCAAATTGCATACAAAAACTACATATTTTTCGCATTCTGCATCCAGCCGCCTTGGTTGAGGATTTTAGAATCCACTGGTTACAGCCGGTTGTGCTCTTCTGCCTACGCTTATCTAAATTGTAAGTAATCAAAAAACAGATTGCTGGCATCACGCATTATGCATTTATTAGCAACACGAGGGTAATGTTAGGTCAGGTTAGTTGGGGTGATTCATAGACAACGTGGATCAAATAATGCAACAGACTAATGAAATTCCTTGTCCACCATTATGCCTCTCTTCAATATCGCAACGAATGATTCTCCTTAAATAAAACGTAGTACTCACAGTATTATGTTTTTTTATGAAATTCTGTGAAATACTTTTGTCATATAAAACGTAAAAACGTTCACCCATAATCACTGTCATATCTTATTTAGGGTAAGCACTTTGGAGAGCACCATGAGAAAGTTTTAGTCCTCCGCGGACTAATTGCTCTTTTATTTCATTGTTTTTTTAAACATAAAAAATAGAGAAATAAATGGTTACGCGTGGTACCTTGCAAATTACACACAAAATTAGATCATGTGATGACACAAGCAAATAAAAACACAGTATTCTACGACGGCCTCGTTAACCGCGTGCGTTATTCCAATTGATTTGGCGTTCGTGTGAGGTGAGTTTACTTAATATTAGATTGTCAAAATTAAGAATATATATTTAAAATGTGCTATTTGATATTTGAAATTTTTTTTTTTAAATAAAGATAAATTTGGAGAAAAATGTTTCAAAGCGGAGACATAAATAATTGAAACCTTTTTAATCACTAAGCTTCTTCTAAACTAACTACATTAGTTAGTCAACACAATAGCGTTTGTCCGTGAAACACCACCAATTTACCGTGAGTCGCTTAACAGAGATTTACACATACAAGTATTTATGTTTTCTTTGACATCAGCATGATATAGCCCTTGCTGACTTGTACCGAAAATACGATAAACAATCTTTCGTCTCTTATTTTCGTGCGCTCATCAGGAACGCATGTGTTGTCATTTTGTAATGCTGTTAGGAGGACTAGTAATATAAATCGCCACGTGCGGCGCTGGGTGTCAACGACCACGGCGTCCGGTCAGCTGTGTGCCGACGGCGGCGAGGTCGTATTGTGGTTGGCCCGGCCTGAATGCTGTGACTAGGTCCGGACCAGAAGTTTGTAAAGTTATCGAAATATATATCTCAATGTGCTTCAGAAAAAGTATTTGTGTTGTTAATTTTCTCGTCATTCTGCCACCACGCAATTATGACGCAATGATCAATAATGAACTTAGAAAGGAGCATGTCATCTTAAATAGGCAAACGCATATAATGAAATTTTCCATCACTGTCTTTGGTGGTATTCTTTTATTTGTAATAACATGCAAAAACAACGTAATGAAACAAAAAATAAATCAAGTATAAGGTAGTATGAGTGTTATATATTACATGAAAATATTTTTTTTTATTAAAATTACATTGCTACAAGTGACACACTTAATATGAATAAGAGATAATTAGCTGTATACAAGCATTGAGTTATGGCATGTATGACAAAAGTAACTTAGTGATATTATAATTTTAAATTAATTTTAATTAAAAAATATATTAATTAAAAATATTTTGTTTTGATTCACATTTATTTAAACTGATTACATCTTTCGGCCTCTTCGGATACCATCTTCAATAATAATAAAATAAAAACAGGCAGTGGCTTATATAGGTATGGACAAGTAAAACAATTGAAAAAAGACATTATAAAATTAATGGGTATGTGGTTTTTTAATGTTTTAAGCTATTATATAATAAAAATAAAGTGTTTTCAATTTTAAAAAAATCCTTGTTATTCTTCGGTGTAGACGACGGCCAGTCCATGGTGTATATGGTGTTTTTCAGCTTGATTGATAACTGGAACAATTTATAGCAGTACCAACGACTTTATAATGTTATCATTTAATCCCTGGACAATGCACATGCCGAAATTACAAAGACAGTTTAAAATTAAATTTAATAAATAAATAATAATAAAATGAAAATAAAGAAAAAAAAAAAAAACTTGCCCATACCTATATAAGCCACTGCCTGTTTTTATTTTATCATTATTGAAGATGGTCTCTAGGGAGGCCGAAACATGTTATCAGTTTAAATAAATGTGAATCAAAACTATTTTTATTATTTTTTTGTTAAAATTAATTTAAAATTATATTAATGCAGTTTCACCAAGTATTGTCAGTTGATAACCTTAATTTTATTTGAAATATTCGTCATTATTTCTAAAACTACAGTAATTTCAATACATTAAATCACATACAAGTATATATTATGTTGGTTCGGTTTTCGGTCTTGGCTGGCTGCACACTGTACATGTCGCGTATCTATTATGGTATTATACTACAATACATAGCAGACAAGTAGAGTCTCTTGAAGATTAGTGGACATACAGTAATGTGGAGGGTGGCGGTCGATTGCACTGCAACCAATTTGTACCCATCATGTGGGATTTGGGCCATCAATAAGGAAGCCAGCAAGCGGGCATTACCCAACTGACAATAGACTAGGAACTGTCTTTTCGAGGATTATGCAAGAATGTACACAATTATACTATTTCGTAGAAGTATGAATGTATCGTTTTATTTATACACACGTAGAAGTCTACCGCCAAACGATGATATAGAAATCATTGCAATTCAATGATGGTTTTATATGTGATTTATTTATCCACTAACATTATAAGCATACAGTCCATTATTCATGGGACTTTCTGTTAATATGCTGAACATCATCAGCTTATATAGTGATGCCAGAATACCAAGGTTCCGGCACTGAGGATAAGACCAAAGACCAGAGTTGAGTTGGTACTAATTTATTTAATACGAGTCCCCCTTTTATACCCTAATTTACAACATGAGAAAGCAGTTAAAAATAATATTAATACATTTGAATGTCAAACAATGCACATTCCTCGATACGGCTTTTTGGAACTTGATCCATTTAATCCACATAGAGTGGCAGATTATTGGGATGGTCCATGCTCCGTATCGATGCGTAAGCATTCCTTATTAATATTAATATTACTTATAATATTACTTAAATTTCGTACACTGCAAATTCCTCGATACTTGTTGATTTGGACTTTGATCCCTGACTGTATGAATTGACAGATTCCATCTAAGATAGAGAGTTGACTATAACAATTACTTTGGAGGCTTAATACAAATAATTTTGTTTAAGATAACATTTTGAACAATATGCTTGATTTGTTTCAGATACAGCTGCAAAGTATCGCATGATGGTTCTGATCCTATATTTATATTCATTAAAGTACTGTCATATGTCGTTCAGACCGGACACAGTTGTGAATATGGTTGTAAAATTAAATTCGTTGGATAACGAAGAATTCTTAATCATACATAATATGTTAAGAAATAAAACTTTTAAGAAGGATATGCATAAAATGTAATTATATGTGGTAATCAATGAGGCTAAAGGACTACCATAGTCCACTACTGTTCATCTGACAGGCTGTAGAATGAAGTGAATAAAGTCACCCAAGATCATTGGAGCCGTAAAGTCTTGACCTATCTAGCCGAATAGGATGATTAAGAAGTAAAAGGTTTGCTTAATAATTCAATAATGGTATAAATAATTGTAAGTATATAACAAAATATGTTTTGATGGAAGATTTAAGTTTGACATGCTTTTTAGAGAATATAATCATTACCCATCTAGTGCATAAAATAGACTTTTCGCATGATTCTCCATTTCTCTCATTCCTTAGCTTTCTGCAACCCACATCCCTCACATTAAACTCTTCTGATGTCGGCAGTCATTTAAGTAGAATATTGGCCTTCTCGTCTGCCCTTTTAATTTTTTTTTATGTACACTTTATTAAATCTGGGCGAAACAAAATTTAAAAAATATTTTATTCGTCAAGAATGCTTAAAAGCCGTCTTTATTTATGAACTTAAGAGTCTCAATTAAGCTTTAAAAAGTTTTTTGTTTTTGTTTTAACAAAGCGTATATCTATCATCGGCAATGACAACAGTAATGCACAATAGCTACAATACAAAAAACGTAATGGAGCACCATTTGAGGTAGCATAAAAATAATTAACTTACTCCGTAATTAAGCGTAAGATAACACCACTTCCTGCGTCAAGAGGAAGAAGAGAAGAAGCAGGGCAGTCGAGGAACATCTCCATAACGATATCTTGTTAATATTACAGAGAACAAACAGAAAAGATATACAAATCCAGCGATATCTTCAAGGAAAATTATACTCTACGCTATCTTCTTTAGAGTGTAAATGTCTACAGTATTCTAACTGAAGTTGGGACTTTTACTTACGCGAAAAGCGTCGCGAAGAAAGCTCGTTAGTTGAGTTAAAAAGTTCCATTTTGTGTTGCCAAAATCAACCCTTTCTTTTGTCGTCGTAGATTTAATTTATTATTTTTAGGGTCTATTGTTGAGATGGAGGGTTCCTCACTGATAATAGATAGGAGGAGTCATTTGTAAGATTTGTAAAGTCCTCTGCGGTATTAATTTGGAATGTTATTTTTCACTTGTCTTGTGTTACATTCTTTGAAGGCGCTTAGTTTTTTTAATTTTTTCAAACGCTTCGTTTTTAAAGGCTGAGATAAGAATATAATTAATCGACGTCCAAATAAAACATCATTTAATGAATACATCTGACCATTTTCATATAAAAAATATTGCATTTGACGAAATATTTACAAGAAATGTATCAAGCCAATCGTTTTAATAACCTTAGAGTGACGACGGAACTACCTACCATCGCTAAAAATAATATGTCATATCATAATGGCGTTTAATTGTAATGCTGGATAATCGAGAAATTTTCGTTTTTCTAAGAATACAAGTACATATACTATAAAAATATTGAGACATACTCCTGATTCTACACCGACTGCATTGATTGAGGTTTTCCGTTTAGAATCCAATACAAGCTCTGCCTTTTAGCTTATAAGGCACTACACGGAACTCTTCACAGCTTATCAAGCAATTAGTGATGAATAAGTGAGCATTGAGAGACACTCAGATCAGCTAGAGCAAGTAGAAGTCCCTGCAACTGACGAGAGGAAGTTCTAGCACGGTTTTTGGCAATCGTACTTTCAGTGTTGCGGGACAAACGTCCTGGAGCTTGCTGCCGGAAAGTAAAAGATAACTGAAAACGGGGGCATTCTTCAGAAGCGAGACTCATCTTTATACCAGATGGGAGGCAAAAAGCGCTGCTGGAATGACCATTTGGTCATAAAAAACCCTCTAGAAATGATGATATAATAATAAAAACAATACAAGGGAGTACCGCCTATACGTAATATCATTTGCGAATATTTATTGTAGATTGTATAATCATAGTATATTATGGAGTGCTGGTTTACGAACTGCAGATATTTTTACGGGTGAGGAGCGAGTAGCATACTTAATAAAGGGTCCGCCAAATAACTTTGTTTTTTTTGAAAATGGGGCGCAAAACATCGAGTGTAGCTTCGGCTGTGTGGCACGTAGCGCCGTCCTGTTGAAACCAAATGTTGCCAATATCCTCTTCTTCAATTTTTGTGAATAAAAATGGCCCGATAACGATCGCCATTGACTGTAACGGCCACTCATTGCTCATTTTCGAAGAAAAATGGCCTAATATTCAAAGTAATGTTGCAATATTTTTCAGCTGTGTTCAAGCGTATATACAACCATATTCGTTTAGCGGAAAAATAAAACTAATTATCTGTCAAATCAGACAAGAGCTAAATGTTACCATTCACGAAATAAACACTAGTTAAAAAAAACGTTAGATGGCGGACCCGTTATATAATAATACATAAAATAATTTTTAAAAAAAGGCTTTGGAATGCTCTCCCAACATCAATGTTTTCACTCAGTGAATCTTTTCAAGAATCATAATAATAAACACTTGCAGTCTTTAATGCCTTCACGTATACAACTTCTACGTTTAATTCACTTAGATTACCTTCTTAAAAATGAAATCACTCGACTGAAGTGTAAATTTGCAGATTCTATCCCAGCGATGCAAAAAAATACTCTTCAATTATAAATCATTTGGTTTTAAGGAGCTTATTCAACCCGATTTGAGGTTGAGTTAAATAAATATATATATAATAGTATTTTTACTCAACTCAGGCTGGACGCTGCATGCGGGATACGTGTGTTGTGTTCGTGTTTGTGTGGGTTGGAGAGATTGCAAGCGTATATTTATCTGTTTATTGAAGAGATCCAGATTGTAGGAAGGAGGAAATTCTGATATAATCATATAATAATAATTCTGAATATTGAATTCACCTGAAATAGTGTTTTTAGTAATTACGGGACACCATTTTGAATTAAGCGCTCTAAAATTACTTAATAAGTACTGTAAATTATACAAATCTTTCAGAAATATAATGAGAGTTATTGATGGTTTAATATGGCGTCCCGTATTTATATTCAGTTAATCCTTATTATTGGCTGTCTCTCTCACTGCTAGTATGTTGCTTTGTTCTCTGTAGCATTCTTGGGTTGCCAGATCGCCGGATAATTGTGGGTCTTGACATCTGAGAGGTCTGACTTTAATAATTCATTTGACACTTAATGCGCGGCGCCTAAATGAAACACTGACATATAATAAGCATTGAATACTTACAGTTACAGGTTGGCATTAAGCTATTTAGCAATTGAATAACTTATAATTATATATTTTGTAATGTCATTGAAGGAAAAGAAATAAAAAATTGAAATTAAATTCAAATAATAATCAGTTCTATAATCAGTAAGCCCTCCTATAACGAACTTTATTTTTTGTAACGCAGATTTTTTGTAAAATTTTTTTCGCAATTCGCCAAGCTCTACATGAGCTGCCCCTGCTTGTGTTGTCTCTATTTGAATAATATATATGTATATATATACAGTGAATCTTGCTATCTTACCACAATCGAAAGCAGTAGTATTATTGATTTTGAAAGCAGATGCCTACGTAGACTACTGGGGGTACAATGGTTTGACTTTCTGAGGAATGACAAGGTGGGGAAGCTGACAAGGCAGCCTTCTATACTACAGCTAAACAACAGACGAAGATGGACGTGGATGGGACATGCACTTCGTATGCCGCAGTAGCACATAATCTATAGCTGCCTTTTATTCAAGCCAACGGGCTCGCACCGTCCCGGAAAGCTGTTGGGAACAATACATATAATTTACTTGGTAGAGCTCCGGGACCAGAACTGAAATATGATGGCAGCTGTCAGAATTTTAAGACTCGTGACGACTTTATGCTCCAGATAGGGGAGACACGGTATGGAATTAGATGCATGTAGATCACCAGTCAAGATTTAACGACATGTAAGCACATCACTTACTAATGTGTAAGACGAAAAAATCGAAACCTACTTAAGTGAAGATATTGACATACTTAGTATAATATTGTTTCAGAGGTGTGGACGGATACGAAATGTTGGACGTTTGATTTTGTGTTATTTGTGTGTCAACCATGATATACTTATGACATGGTTATTGTTGTCACAAATGCTAACTATTTACACTGCGTATTCCGACACTTCTTCTGAGTGTGAGGCCATTGGCACTTAATGTGTCAATACATTTATATCATCACACTTATATTAGTACTTCAATAATGAATTAAAATTATATATTTTATCATGTCATTTAAGGAAAAGAAATAAAAAAAATTGAAATTAAATTGAAATTATAATCAGCACTATAATCAGTAAGCCCTCCTGTAACGAACTTTATTTTTTGTAACGCAGATTTTTTCTAATTTTTTTTTCGCGATTCGCCAAGCTCTACATAATACGCCCCTGCTTGTGTTGTCTCTATTTGAATGTAAAAAGTCACCTTTGCATCTTAAAGGCCAATAATAACATATTCTGCTCAAAGCTCTCATTGTTATTAGTAAAGTGGAATTGTATGGACCAAAGATCGCAAGTCTTTTTAAATGCTAATTCAAATCAACACACTAACAATGGATTCTTTTATTATGTAAACACATACAGTAACTCTCCACACCAGTGGTTCCTAATCTTTTGGTCCATTTATCCCTTGCACAACTTGATAAATAAAATTATCATAAAAAATTAATTCGGTTTTCCTGGACGATCAGACACCCTTTTACGTAAGCAAGTATATTACTATGCCAAAATTTTCTCATCTGTAGATCTTATGACGCTTACCACGTTACATACTAAGCGCTGTATATGGTGTGATGATCCACCAAAGTCATAGGCTATAGCTCGATATTCACGCATCTTCCATTTGTTACAGAAAATTATTATGAATGAGTAATGTTCACGGAACGTCTACCTCCAATTTTTATTAACAATCTATTATTGGCATTTTGGCGGAATCCAATTCACACCAACCAGAGGTATTTATAGAGCTTAGAAATCGATTAAAAAAAAATATTGGACCCATGACCTTCGGTGTGGTAAGCAAACGCTGTAACCAACTAAGCCATATCTGTTGAGCTGAATAATGGGCAAAAATAATATATCGAAGCCAATAAATTGTATGAGTTAGATTGCAAAGTATTAAACAACTTAAGCAAGGAAATTTTGTGATGGATTATTTTTTTTAAGCTTAATGCATTGCTTATATACACTTAATAATTTGTTAACGTTCTTCTTTACCCTCCCCATTTCCCATCATCTGAAGTCGGCTCTCCTTGTGCACATTCGCCATGTAATCATTTGTTAACGTTGTTTAATAAATTTAATTTATTTACTTTTATTACTTTATTTATTAGATTAGTTAAACGTTACTTATAAATACGTATATCTTACTCGATTGCAATGAATAAGAAGAGAAATGTCTTAATTATTTTTTCCCTTATCCTTTCTATATTTGGAACATATGGTCACCGTAAATTTCCGCCACTCAGTATTTTCCGTTACTACTATGATGCCTTGTCCTAAGAAAGCTTTGCACCCAAAGATCACTCTAGGAAAGTACATCCCTTCCGACGATCTCCATGGCGATGACTTGTTAATCGATTTTTTTAAAGTAGATTGAATGATTAGCTGGAAGCTCCTAAGGCTTAGACCTTTGCCGGCGGATATAGCTCAATAGTCTAAGCGTTTGCTTTGCAAGCCAAAGGTCGTGGGTTCGAGGCTCCACGAAGATTAAAAAAAAAAGATTATTAATCGATTTCTGAGCTCTAAAATACCCCCGATTGGTGTGAATTTGATCCTTTACCCGTTAAATGCCAGTCAGCCTATTAATTAAAATTGAAAGTAGATGAAAATCATCCCGTAAAGACCAGCCAATTATAGTAAATTCCTGTAATAATAAGGATGATGCGTGAATCTCGGGCTGTAGTCTATGGCGTTGGCTAATTAACACTCCACATGCAGCGCTTAGTCATATGCAATATAGTACGCGTCATAGAATTCCAATGAGACTTAAGAATTACTATCACCATCTGTCGGTATGCTCTTGTATATATTTACATAAAAAGACCATTTTATTTTAAAAATCAGCTTAAAACAAGTAACGACATACGGTGACCCATCGAAATTTTGGTTCACACCTAATGTTGCTTAAATATAGTGATGATCTAAGCAGAACCGCTCTAGCGATGTGTTATTGTTACTGGACCAGTGCTTTAATGTAATCGATTCACTTATAATACGAGTAATAAAGCTAATGGCTCGGGAGCTTATTAAATTAATACAGGAACACAATCTTCCCGCTAAAGTTTTTGAATATTAAACAAGATACGGATATCATTCCGGAAAAAGGCGGGAAGTTTAAACGAGCTGTCGGAAAGTTTACGCGCGAACGCGAAAAAATGCTTTTGAATAGCTAATCGGTATGAATTATGGAAATTCGCACTTTTTATTGGACGCTCAAAACTGAGCAACCGTAAAAATGACACTTTTATATTTACTTTACCTCAGAGTGGGGGGTTCAAAAGAACAGTTTTTTTCAAATATTATATTTAAATTAATTGTCTAACAGCAATGGCATGTCATTAGCGCGGTTATCGTTAGATCACATGATATATATCTCAAGATTAGCATCACTGGGCACGGACCATAACATAGATGTGTCACCACCTGTTACTTATTACCGTTTGTCGCCGGTTATGAACCGTAAATGTTCCCAGGAGAACTTTCAGGTGCAGAGATTGTGGGACAGGCCATGTACAATAGCTACTGACAAAGCTAAAAGGCAGCAATAATTTGTGGAATATATGTTTCAGATATGGGAAAAACGAAAAACAACTTTTAGCTTTTCACAAATGAACGGGTATCTCATCAAACACTAATGAATATTTCGACGTGTAATTTTGCACATATATCAGTGACAATAGTGCTAACATATATTTTTATGTATTTTATAATTAGAATCGATTAGCCGGGAAATTTAAATTCAAATTTCCCGGTATTTTTAACTCACAGTAGTATATAATCTGGATATAAATCCAAGAAAAATATTTCCATTGAGTGGTCTCATCTGTGGATTTTAAGAGCCACTTTGAGGATAGCACTGTGTGCGTGTTTGAGTTTAAATTCACCAATATCATTATTTAATATCTTGGTATTCGAGTATTGTCCCTTTTTACAAGAGCTCATTACGGATGAAAATTTTTAGACGAAAAATGTCCCAAATGGATAAAATGACATGTAATTTGTCTTTCAAATAAAATAATACGTCTTCTCGTCATCGAACATTTCAGTTAAATTTTATTATTAAGAAATACAATTTAAACTGTGTTCAATTTTTCATGAAACAAACACACGATACTTATTGAATTCGAACGACAACTGTTTATTTTTATTTTGACCAATTCAGATAATTGAGGTTCCACTGTACTTTGTCTTCCACCACTGCAGTGAATATTAAAATATTTTTTTGAATTTCGGAATATGAACATCCATCGTGTTATGATAATGTATAGGGAGAGGGAAATAGGTGCGTATAATAAGAGTGGGAGGATTTGAAGCCCTCCCCCCTCCACATGAATACTGAAATGGGGCAACGAACACTGAAAGATTTTCTTCAATCATTAGAGATGTTGAATAAATAAGATTTTTTTGATAAATAAACTCATAAACGAGAATATACTCTGGATAATTTACTGGATAGAGAAATCTGAAAATGATGTGATGCTTTCTATTTAAAGAATAACTAAAATTGATACATCAATTACGATTGTAAAATATTCTAACTCTAGCAGTATCAATCTGGTGGATCGGTTTGCAGCAACAAAATCTTGCATCTCTTCTCGATCCTCTGCAACCTTCTTTGGCTCAGCATAAGAGCAACAACTCATGTCATCGAACACTTACTACAAATACTCCCGTCTAGGGCGCCCTCTTCAGTTTCTACCCTCAACCATCCCTTCCACAATGTCATGAAGAAGACTATCGTGGTGCATGATGTGACCGATCCATCGGACTCGCCTCTCTGAGATGGTTCTTACTAGGTGCCTGTCTTCCTTGATTATGCTGAGAACCTCATTGTCCGTTACGTAGTCTCTCCAGGAAATTCCGAGAATTTCTCTTAAAGACCACATCTCGAAGGTCTTTAATCTTTGTTTATCATTTAATCAAAGAATAAGTCTTTCAATACTCTTCACTTTTTAATACTCGTAAGTACGTTTCAGCTGCAAGATTTGATATTATGCTGAAATATAATTACAGCATGTATCTTGAACGAATTTTGTGCTAAAAGGTAATGATTAAAAATTGTTTTTTTTTATATACATTGAAGACATATGCATTTCTTAGTCTACTTCGTAGTATCAATCCGGTGGATTAGTTTGCAGAACAACATCTTGCATCTCGAACTCCACTCTTCTCGGTCCTCTGCAATCCTCTTTAGTTCAGCATAAAACCTACAACTCATGTCCTCAAACACTTGCTGCAAATACTCCCGTCTAGGGCTTTCTGCAGTTTCTTAGTACAAGCACTTATATATTCCGCATAACCTTAAAAATACGAATATCAATATTTTATTAATCTCTACAAACAGTTACTTAGAGCAATTAAGTAAGTCAACTAGTAGTGTAACGTTCATAAGCTTATTGAATTAAATGCGCTTATCAGAAGTTTACTCGACTGAGAGTGTTTGTTTCACTATGAAAAGTAAAAAATCAAATTTACTATGGGGCAAAAAACATGTACAAATTTGCATAAATAAGGTGTCATTATAATAAATATTTGAGATGATATTACAAATAAAAATATACCCTTTCTGTACGAAGTATCGCTTTGTGTGCGTGCATACATATGTGCGCCATAAAGACGTCCGTTTCTTGCTTATGCAAACGCAGGAATAAAATCGTCACGTATTCACCAGGAAGTGGTGACACGTAAAGCGCATTACTGCTATAACTGAGTCGCGATTTCTCAGGGGAGAACCGCGATCGCTCCCCCGCAACAACACCTTTACTGCCACAATTCTACTTAACGCGCCCCACCCTGTCTCTCTGTGTGTTAGTAACTGCATACATTTATTAAAAAAAAAAAAAAACGCTTTTAACTTTTTTTGGAAGCCTTTATTTTATGATCATACTGATGAAATTCCGGTCATACACTATAAGTCAATCAATTTACGTGGTAGAAAGTTAATTCTAATTGAGTAATTATATATCGTTTACCACTTTTTAATGTGGACACAAATAAGGGACTCACTATGAATGTATGGCGTTCACTTCTACCACCAGTTTTGGTAGTTATATTTACTAGTTATCTATTAATCTGACAAAAATCAATAATGTATAAATAGATTTGTGGAAATTTAATAAGTTATAATAATATAACAAATCGCTTAAATTTGAAGCACCAACGGATAAAGAACCCACAACTTTTTGCATAAAAGTCAAACACATTTACTCTCTGGCCATCATTGCTGTCATATCTGACCTGAATTTACTACATTCATTTATTTTTAGGTAAATATCGTAAACGTAGTTTTTCGGAGCTTACAGTTTACTTCAAAACATCATCGCAAAAAGATTACAACATCTTAAGTGGACAAAAGCAAAGCTATAAAGCGAGCATTATATGAGTTTTTTTGTAAAGTCATAAAATGATAAGTCAATTTGTTGATCTCTTTCTCTCGTGTTGATCTCCTTTTTTCATCCCATAACCGTTCTATATCTGGAATATATGTTTAGGATAAATTACCGCCATTCAATTCAGTCAGTTCCATTGTCTAACAACTCAGGCTCAAAGTTCTTCTCAGGAACAAATATAGTACCCGAAAACCTCCAGGGGAGGTTGAAGCCAGAGGATTTGAAAATATTCTATGAATATTTTTTAATACGTGTGTCAATATAATGTGATCAATAAATAGTAAAGCCTCTTAATTTTATTTCCTTCTCATATCCGTTCTCAGGAGAGAAGCTCGGGGGTTTCAAGATATGACAGCTGTATTAACTGAAGCATATTTTTGCGAAATTTGTCATTTGGATTTTGGTACAAGATCAGATAATTAACACATAGCTCCCGACATGGACCATTTGGTCTTAAGCGTGGCGCAACAATATTAGCAACACGCAGTTAACAACAGGCCATCTATGTTTTGGTCCACACTCATTATCGATTAATTCGGTGATATAAAGAGAATTGCGCTTTTTTATTAAATCGTAATAAATTTAAGTAATATGTATTAGTATGTGGAGAAGAACGAGGATATAACTTAGACCCATTTGTTTTCTAACCAGAAATGAAAGAACGGAGACAATTTGTTATTTTAGTATCGAAATATATCAAAATATATTACAGCTGACATTACTTTAAGCGCTTTAAATAAGATGATCGGAGTGCATTTAATGGAGAATTGACATACAGAAGCAACTTATAAGAAAGTTGTGGCAACAGCGATCGAACGAGAACCGAGATTACGATGTGCTATTACCATTGGTCGCATTAGAAGATCTAAATTATGGAGGTATTTTTCACACTTTTTGTGTGAGATTCTCGACGCCAGTCGCTGAGCACTTTGGCATCTGAAAAAAGTGCAAAGTTTTCAGCGAGTGCGGAAAAAGCTCGCCATTAAAGAGCAATTAGTGGTACTGCGGTGGCGGCCGCGTGTCGCAGAAAAGTCCCGCCATTAGAGTACTCCTTGCGCTAAAAACAAGCGGGACCGCAAAAAATGGCGACCGAGCGCGTAAGTAGCGCCGCAGGCGAAAAAACGTCAGTCGTTACTTTCAAATTATCACCCCAAGCTCACCCTTTATCCTCATGGTGCCATTGTCGTCAGATATCAGGGGCATTTTTGTACGGTGCAACTGCAAGCACATCATCAAAGAGACCTCGACTGTCATGAGAGTTGTCATGGGTTCAATCCCCGTCAAGGCTTAAATAAAAATAAATATTAAGATTTCAAATGTAGTAGTAGTAGTATTTAAATTTTTGTGGTAAACTAATCCCTCATTCATATTAATATATACCTCGCTTGGTGAAAACCCTCCCAGTCCCGTCCTGTTTTTGGAGACCCAGATGAGGACCCGTTACTGGACGTGCGCAAAAAGCTACTTGTTAGAGAGTGGCTGAAGGCCTTCCCGTGATTCTAGGTGCATTAGTTAGATGTCAAACAGACCTCAGTCTAAGGCTACGAAGTTAGTATACTACAGCGAGTCTCGAATTGCCTTCTTTGGTAACACGTTGCTAATTACGAAATACGTGGGAATTTATAAGGATATGGTACGGTTGGGAAATGGATTTTGTACATACCGCGGCATATTAAATACAATAGGTGGTAGATTCAAAGATACCTCTTAAACAACAACTAATCTCAGTAAATCACTAATATAAACATCGCTGATATATATTTGTATATTCGCTTGTATCGTCCTCATTATTTTTTACGATTGCGAATATGGGCATCTTACCAATGCAGCCATAAAATGCTATGGTTTGAATTTGTAAGAAATGACGACGCGAGAGAGCAGACAAGGCAGTCTTCCATACTACAGTCGGCCAAAAGAGGAAGGTGAACCTGGCTGGGACATGTACTAAGAATGCCGCAGGAGACCATAAAAATACTACCTTTTTTAATGCCTTTTATGAATTTAATTTAATTTTACCAATATGTATAACAAAGAAGCCTACGAATCCAATGACATAATTTTGCATTACTGCCTTTATTATTAAATAGGTAAATGTGATCACTATAAATATGCTATTTACTTTTATTTTTATGTGTTCATATAAACATCTCTGTTATCTTTGTATTATGGTGAACAAACCTATACTATCACATTTGGATGGGCTAAGGCGATGACATTTTTAATTCTGAGTTTGTACCACCCACCGCAGAATAAAATTTTGACAAACAATGGGGTCTCATTATTTTACTATGTTCATGAAAACTTATTTGAAAAACACAGAGTACCTTAAGGTCTACGTGGACATCTGATGTTTATAATGGCAATGACACAGATGAAAGTATAAACAAATAATTATATGTAATATTTCTGATTTCATAGAGTCCTGTCTTTATCATATTAAAAAGAGCGTGAGGTCCACCACGTGGTCAATGACAGTGGTCCTAAAAGATGTTTGTTAAAATTCTATCAGCTCTCCATGCCTTAATTACTTTCAATTTTAATGGTTATTTCTACCCATCTTGGAAGGGTCAGCCAATGCTCCTTGGACGTCACTCCAACACTTTTCTTCCTAATAGACCGTCGCCTGTTCGACAGATACGTCCTGCTTGTTGACACTTGAGTGTGCCTATTTGTTGGGTAGATTCCATTATATACATGAGTTCTTCTTCGGATATTATCGTTTATTAACGCATGCTGAATTAAGTTAATTCCATTATTATATATATAAATTTCCTTATGAAAATTCTAAATATATATTTACGTTAAGGACTATGTTGAATGAGTGCTAAAGGACGTCCCTAGAGTGTCAGCTGTATGGGACTGATTAAAAAGTCATGCCCTCAGGATATGGTCTGCGTGGGGGAGACAACCTTACTGTTAAAATAACCTTTGCATTGTTCCAAGCTTCAGCAACCAAAATATACCCAGTGTTTCAACAAAAATACGACTTGTGTGTAAACAATATGCATGAAAATTTTAATAAAGTGTTGGAAAACTTCTGAAACTATTACAGTCCTTACAAAACGATCATAGGTTTGCTATAAAGATCGGTATTTCTCTTTCAAACAATTTCTTCTTCTATATAAACAACAAATCCTTGAATACGGCAGTCATCTTTGGGTTGGAGCTCCAAACTACTTTCTAGATTTAATTGACTCGGTTCAAAGGAGAGCGAAGAGTTTGATAAAAAATTATATACTTACGTTTAACTTTCAATTACTAGAACACAGACGTTAGATTGGTTCACTCTTTTTTACCGCTATTACCACGGTCTTTGCTATTCTTATGCTATGGACCATTACGATCCATGGCAATAAGGCATTATAATCTAATTAATTGGGGTTAATCGCAATTCATATCGCTATGAACGTATTTTTCGTATTGTTTCAAAATAAAATCTGTCCCTTAACGAATGAAAAACGACAACATCCGTTTTTGGAACGGAAGGGATCGCTTTTTCAGTTTTTGGTCCCTTGTCCCTAACAAGCAGGAAGGAGGAAACCACCCCCGACATTAATCAGAGACCTTAAACTCCCGGACGAGTGTGGGAGGAGAAATTAAAACAGATAAAGAAAGTCTGGGGTGACATTTTGTATATTAGGTATGTCGTATGCTTACCATCCCCCTTGCAGCCATGTTTATAAATGAATGTTTGTGTACTTCAATTTACCGACGGCACAACATAAAGTTTAAGCACTCGATTATCATGCAACCAGTCATGGTTTCTACCATCGAAAGAATTCTAAGTTATGTACTTTATTTACAAGCTCAATCTCGTTGAGATATTTTATATCAGCACTTTATTTTCGGAATTTCTTCCAGCCTTACACATACTTGTATATGACAAATGCTTTCTTCATGCAGTTGCATGGTCCAGCGTTAGATCTGACGTATTATCATAATAACATTAACAAAAAATTCAATACCCAAGCATGCATTTTCATAAGAAAAATAAACTCGACTTATTAATTTCTTATAATACATTTTAACGCGCAAAAGTATCCACAGTGTAAATAAATATAAAAATAATTTTAACCCTATCATTACGGCTCGGTTTGAATACAAATTATATTGTCAATTATAAAACTTGTATTTGAAGCATAAATGTACATATCTGGTCTATTTTCATAAATAGCTTGTATCTTTTAGCTACCAGATGATGTATAAAAAGATATTCTATGAAAGTAGCAAAACGATATATCACGTCAACCGATGTCAACGGTCGGGGAATCTTATGACGGCATATGCCGACAACCGATGCGAAAGGGTTAATTCTTGTACATTTTTGAGCCTGGGATAACCCTTATTATTTTTCAAGCTATCTGCAGTTTGTTATAAAATACGATATCATCATCATCACCATATCCGCTACATATATGGAGCATATGGCTGTCACGAATTGCCGCCACAAAACTCTATCATCCCCCATAGTCTTCGCCCCATCACATGTCAACTCTGCCTCCCGCAACTCCGAAGATTAAAAAAAGGCAGCTGTTATTTATTCTCTCCTGCGGCATCCTTAGTATATTTCCTAACCAGGTCCACGTTCGCATCTTGATCGACTCGATTTTGACATGCGACCTTGCCCGCTCTTTCACCTCGTTATTCCTCACAAGTCAAGCCGTTGTATCCTCAGTATTCAGCATCTGCTTTCGAAACCCATTACACGGCTGCATTGGCTTTAATTTAGGTGCCATGATTCACAGCCGTAAAGAAGAATGGAGACGATACATAAGATAAGAACGAGCATAATTGTTTGAATGAGTTAAATTGAAAATGTACCTGCTTAAAGTTGTCTGAAATCAAAGGTCGTGATATTTGATGGAACCCCTTCCGACCCGCGATACACGGTACACAGTATACGGTACACGGTACACCCCGACACAGGTGCCTGGGACAGTGGCTGTTCCTTTAACGGCCCTAACGGCCCTAACGTGCTAACATTTGATAAAGGTCATTAAGCTTACTACTGAAAGGTCACGCGATAAACTCTGACGATGAACTTACATTTATTTAATTTGTTTTTTAATTTATTTTTATACTCGTACTCGCTGAAAAATGTCAACTTATAGTTTACTTTGCCGTTTTGGAATTATTAATGTACAAGGAACTTTGACGCTACACAAAATCATTCCGAAAGAATAACATTGCAGTTCGAGAAATGTTATCTTTTTTTCATGTTTGTATTTAAATACTATTTCTTACATTGAACAATTGATTTAAGCAGACTCACTCAAACTTCATAGATTTATCAATGGTGAGAATATAGTAATGTATTTACGGAGAAGTTTATTCCTAATTATTCTTCGTAGTATCAATCCGTTGGATTGGTTTACAGCAACAAAATCTTGCATCTCGATCTGCACTCTTCTCGATCCTCTGCAATCCTCTTTAGCTCAGCATAAGAGCTACAACTCATGTCCTCGAACACTGGCTGCAAATACTCCCGTCTAGGGCGCCCTCTACAGTTCCTACCCTCAACCATCCCTTCCACAATGTCGTGAAGAAGACCATCGTGACGCATGATGTGACCGATAACCGATTCATCGGGCTTGCCTCTCTGAGATAGTTCTTACTAGGTGCATATCTTCCTTGATTATTGCTGAGAACCTCATTGTTCGTGACGTGTACTCTCCAGGAAATTCCGAGAATTCTTCTGTAAGACCACATCTTAAAGGCATCTAGTCTTTTTAATCACTTTCGAATAAGCACCACGTCTCACAACAGTTCATCAAGATGCTCCAAACAAATGTTTTGGCAAGTTGCTTGCGGAGCTTTAAATTAATATTTTTTAACTCAAGAATTTTCGTTTTTTTATTGAACGCCAGCTTGGCTTGATGTATGCGTCTGTTGACTTCTCTTTTTGTTTTGCCATCCCAGGTGATCATATTTCTAAGGTATACAAACACTTTTGCAACTTTTAAAGTTACTACACTAGCATTAATATATTAATGTTTCGCTACTTATTGCGGCTTACTCTCATGACTTTGGCTTTTGTGCTGTTTATCTTCATATTAAAGTCTATTCATAATCGCGTTAAAATAATTTTCCTATTATATACGACGATTCTCAATAACATTACATTTTAATTGGTTTTCATTTCTTTTACTTCGTATGTATACAATTTCTGCCGAAAATCACGAGTGAAAAAAAAACGTTAACGCCTGACAAAAGCAGTTGTATGCAATGGGCCTTACATGAAATATATTATTCTTTCCCATATTCGTTACATATTTTTATTTGTTCATTTATACAAGTATTTTCTTATTTTACAACAATTTTATTGAAAATTTTGCTTAGTGTTTATTAATGTCATGAAAAAGAAATAAAAAGAAATAAAAATGTTGAACTACTAAAAATATAAGAGACAAAACCCTACAGGTACAAACTGAAATGAGAAACAATAGATGATTGCGCACGGGTATACTTTTCTGGAACGCAAAGCTTAAGCATTCAATAAGTGAAAAGCATCACAAAAAAGTAAAAAATCATATATTGTAACTATTTATTTAGAATATTACTAGTTTTTATATGGATAGACATTTTTTTACGCTCAGTAACTTTTTTATGACCCATTATGTATTATATTATTATCTCTTTTATGACCGAATGATCATTCCAAAAGCGCTTCTTTGCCTCTCTGAGTAAAAAGGTGGGTCTTGAGTCTGCTTCTGAAGGATGCCTCCGCTTTAAGCTCTCTTATGCTTTCCGGTAGCGAGTTACAGGCCATTGGTGCAGCGTAGCTGAAAGCCCGATTGCCAAAGACCGTACTAGGATTACCTCCCGTCAGCTGCAGGGTGCTTCTATTTGCTCTAGCCGATCTGAGTGTCTCTCCACGCGCGCTTATTTCTGAAGGCTTGATAAGTTCTGTCAAATAGCCCGGTGCAGTTCCGTTGAGTGCCTTGTAAGCTAAGAGGCATAATTTGTACTGGATTCTAGCGGAAACTCTCAACCAATGCAGTCGGTGTAGTATTGGTGTAATGTGACAGAATTTGGTCGCGTTGTAGACTAGTCGTGCTGCTGCGTTTTGTAACGACTGCAATCGATTTAATTGTTTGGCTGGCTGGCCTGCGTGCAGTGCATTGCAGTAGTCCATTTTGGAGACTATAAACACATTTACCAAACTCTTTGTAGCGTCTCTGGGTAAGCATCTTTTTACCGACCGTATCTATGATATATATGATGTACATCACACATATTTATAAGGACTTTTGTTTAACAATTTAATATTAAATAATTCTCATATAAAATCCAATTTCAAAAGTATATTGCACCTTAAAAATAGACGATATTTACTTTTAACTTGAATATGGTTTCAGCAAGATACTGGTAGCATAGTGCTTCGTCAAAAAGACTTGCTCATATTCTAAGCGCTGGTTAAAAATGTTTCATTAAACATATATTCGTTGATGTTGTACAATAAGAAGGTGGCTAAAATATGTGATTTATGCAGCTGATAGAAGTGTGAAGACATAGGAAAATTCCTTAAATTATTGTGGCTGTTTCATCTAAATTGGTTGCGAATATGAATGACAAGGGTAGAAGGAATGTATGAGCAGTATTTTTACTTAAAACCCATCTATCAAATTGAGTCATACCAATTTATTATTCAATACATAATCACAAACAGCGTTAAGCCTTGCATTTATGTTTATAATACTCGTATGTATGTACGGCTTTATTTGAGTTATAGCTCCTATGTGATGTCCCCAGGGATCGATCAATCGAATTCCGGCCCCGGGCATCCCTTCATTGCAGGAATACTTTAATTATTTTATGAAAACCAAAATTTACCAAATGTTTATTTTAGATACTTTGGAAATGCTGTCCAAATATCAAATTACTTTGTAACAAAATTTATGAAAATGAATTATTTTTTTCCCATTTTTAAATGTCCATTTTGAAATATAATTCGACAGACATCTTATATTTTAGCCGATTGCCATGAGAGAACATACGAGTACACAACGGTTTTTTCTTTTCAAGCTCTTATAATGATAATTATTATTCTTCTTCTCCGAAGTATCAATCCGGTGGAATGGTTTGCAGCAACAAAATCTTGCATCTCGATCTCCACCCCTTCTCGATCCTCTGCAATTCTCTTTAGCTCAGCATAAGAGCTACATCTCATGTCCTCAAACACTTGCTGCAAATACTCCCGTCTAGGGCGCCCTCTGAAATTTCTACACTCAACCATCCCTCCCACAATTTTCGGAAGAAGACCATCGTGGCGCATATGTGACCGATCCATCGGGCTCGCCTCTCTGAGATGGTTCTTACTAGGTGCCTTTATTTCTTTGGTTATTATTTATTTATTCGGCCGCCAGAGCCACAATTAAAATTTTACATAGAAGTATTGAAACCAGATACATAAAAGAAAATATTTGTATTTTCTTTTATGTATCTATCAATAACATTTAACAGTTAACAATTTTAATTTTAAGCAAATACTGACTCTCAGTGAGTGGAGCACCGGATCACCGCCAGATGCCTACGTGAAGGCATCCAGTGCCCCTCCAACCGGGAATCCCCTTATACGCGTATATTTTAATTAATAAAATACATCAGCAATGATTTACTAGTACATCATTATGTGGACATTTGTGATACTAAGCTTATATAGTAAAGCGAAGATATTGACAGCTGATAGAAGCTCATAGTGATCATCATATACTTCGTCTAAAAGATTAACTAAATTATGTTTTTTTTTTATGTGTGTAGTGCACTCTGCTGAGCATTGTGGCTCATTTATCGTTATCTATTCATATTGTAACAGTGAGTGCCAGAGAAGATACTTCTCGATTGATTGGTTGATTTGTACAACCTTATATTCTCTTGTGCTTAAATATTTCACGTAAAATAAACTCAATTCATGTTAATACTCTTATATTAACTACACTTAGCTTTCCTTTCTCGAAATGAATGATGACTTTGTAGACATGTACCATCATTTCCATATCTGCTCCCTTAACTGGAGCATAAAAACATCAAGAGTCGCTGCCTTAATCCGCATTGGTCCTCGCCTCATCTCATGGTAGCTCCGCCGGGTAGATTATATGTACAGTTCTCGACGGTCTTCCAGGACGGCGCGAGACCAGGGGCTTAAAGAAAAGGTGACTGTATTTAATTCTCTTGTGCATCATCCGTTATACATGATCTGTAAACTTAGTTTTCACGTGAAAAAAGGTCACAATCAAAATAGTGACTAACTTTGGAGTTACTAAATACGAGTACTGTAAACATTATTTTATTTTTACGTTACAATTATATGCTTTTTTGCTGTTCACTTAACCCTATCGCATCGGTTGTTGGCATATGCCATCAAAGATTCCCCGACCGCTTACACCGTTTGACGTGATATATCGTTTTGCTACTTTTAGTACTCATTGTTACATCTACGGTAGGAAATTGGAATTGCGCTCATTCACTTTATCAACCTTCATGTATTCTTTACAGGAATCTCTAAAGCATGTTATTAAATAATTTTAGGTTTCGTCACAGGAGCAATTTTTCTGTAAGCCACATGTGTCAATGCCACCACATGTATGGAGTTACATAATGAACGTTTGATAAAATAATAGTTTTTTATGCATCATCTATAAGCTAAAGGAAAGAAGAACCAATGTGATATATTAAAATAGGTCAGATAAGTACATTTATGCTTCAAATACTAGTTTTAAGCGAAAAAATATGGGTTGAAAAATTCACGCCGTATTGACAGTATAATTTGTATTCCACCGAGCCGTAACAAAAGGGTTAACTGCAGTGTTTATTTTTTACTATGTATTGAGTTTTCATTACTTTCAATGTGATGCCAGGTGCAAAAAAATATATCCCTTAATCGTTTGGCTACTATTTAGATCTTTTGAAGTCTTGTGTCATGATGATCACCAAACCAAAAAATTACTGAATTTTCATTTCAATTTTATGTAATTTAAGGTTTACATTTTGTAGCCCAATAGTTGGTCACTTATTTGACGTTATAGCTGCAGGCAATACGTCACTCGAGGTCGTCCCACCAGTGATTGCCCACCACGCCCAATGCCATTATCGAAATTGTTTGACTTTAGAGCCTCACAACCATAGAGACGTAGAGGAGAGATAGACAACCATCGTGACGAGAACCTCATCATCAATAAACTTCATATCTATTTATTTTACTTATAATATATGTATTAACATCCTCCTCTCTCAAAAAAGGGGAGTTTTAACGTTGCATGAGGGCAGGATCAGGAGCAGGTCAGCAGACAAAGACTTTATTTTAGAAGCACAGATTATATTTACGTTAAAAACATTACAAGTTTGTGATCACGCTGTATGACATTCCACGCGGCCGCGACGCGGACCTTGCTTCGCCAAAGGGTGAGGACCAACTGCCGGCCGTCGGCACTTCCGCGGCCCGTGTTTGGTCACCAGTGCCTCCGGTGGCAAAACTAGTCGCAATGTTGCCATACGTATGAAAATGAAATAAAGCACATCTTTCAAATGCATTATATATTTTAAGCCTTCCATTAAGGCGCATGGCCATAGGCTTAAAGAAAACGCAGATGTTGTTTATGCTTTCCTGCGACATCTAAAGTACACGTCCCAGCCACACCCACTTTCGTCTCTTGATGGACTGTTGTTTGGAAATTTCACTTGCCTGCTCCTTCACCTCTTCACTCCTCATAAATACAAATCATTCTACTCACTACTGTATATATGATACGAACTTCAACAGATCGAATTATTTTCCATCCCAGTTGGTTCTTGTGGAGCTTCGAACACTCCATTTAGTACAACTGCAATGGCTCTTCTAATTGGCTTACCAGGACACCTCGATACCTTTCTTACATCCTTTTCCTCTATTTTCGATTATTGTTTACCTAGATCTGGATATTTGACACGTGTCATCTTCTTTTTATGTATATTATGCTCTATGATTCTTTTTCCACTTTTATATTATCCTATGTTTATTTTTATGTTAATTTAGGAAATACGATTATGTTAGGTAAATGAAAGAAAAACATTGTACATGAACCTAGCAAAGATAAGTGATTTTGTAAATTTGTTTTTAGATTATAGTTAAAAACACATTAAACAAAAATTACTTTTAAAATTAAATTCAACTTCAACCAGGCTACTCCCGCTATTTTTTGATGTCGTCAGTCTATCTAGCAGGGAGTCGGTCAAAGCTTCATTTGCCAGTTCTGAGACGTAACACTTATTTCCTCTATCGACCATCTTCTCTTTGACAGATATGTCTTGCCCATTGCCGTGATTGTGCTTTTTTAAACAATTCTTACCTATAAAAAAAATATTATCAAATAATAAAATATGTATATATTAAAATTTAACATAGTTCACCATCCCGGTAGAGGGTGTGAGGAATCCTCACAACCCTCCTCGGCGCAGCTGAGGTGATCCATCATAACTCTATACAATAAATACACCCTCACCAACCACACGACGATCGGCGTGAAGCGCTTCAACTGCTCCACTAAGCTATTCGCCACATCCATAATTATCATCCTGAAATAATTCAATTTCATAAAAAAAACACAAATATATATCACTTGTGATGGTAGAGAAAAAATTCCATTTGTGGATCCTCCAGCGCTTGCTATTAGACGAGGAAGACTATATAAAGAGGTTGATCTTTCATGAGTGGAATTCACGGAACCAATTTTTGTATTTAATCAACGCTGAACGATATGATAAGAAAAGCATTTTTTATAGTTATATCTTCTAAAAAATATTCATCTAAAACGTTTGATTACACCGCAACAATCTATCTTCTTCGTAGAATCAATTCGGTGGATTGGTTTGCAGCATCAAAATCTTGCATCTTGATCTCCGATAAATTAATATATAATATAGTTCATACGGATTATTATATAAAGTAATATATAGTAATCCGTAATTGCATTAAAGTGCGAAGAATTTTTGAGATGCAGAGTTGACGACGAAGCAACTTCTTAGCAGATATTGTTAACGTCCTTGTATACTACAGAATATGAAAAAAAACTATGGTAGAGATCATTAATTTTTTTATATGCTGTTCAAAACGTTATTTGACATTTTTTTTTTGTATGAAAACATCCAAAAGTCTTTAGAGTATTAATTGTTAAATTACAGTGGAACCTCTCATAACGAGTATAATTCGTTCCAGAATCTTGCTCGTTATGTAAAACACTCGTTAAGCGAAACTAATTTTCCCATATAAATCATTGTAAAACATGATAATGTATTCCATGCAAAATATTTTTAAAGAGATTTTTCAAATAAAATTACATACTTATAAATTATTAAAGATAGTAACAACCTGGATGAAAATATTTTTATAATTCGAAACTAGCTTATCTATATATATAAAAATGAATGTCTGTCTGTATGTATGTCCTTTATGCATTCCTACACTAATAACCCGATTGCGATAATACTTAGTCGGAATTATTGCTTAGACTAGCAGAAAGAAGATAGGATACTCAAAATTTGATTTAATTACAAAAAATAATTTAATATTTACGTAAAACTTGTTTTCAAACAAGACTATTGTAATACAGAACAGCCATTTTAAAACATCGTTACCATAGCAACGCCAAAAACGAAAATGGCGCAAATCTGTCCTGTAGGTATTTTAAGTGGGTTTTGAATATTTTTAAACAAAATTCGATTTTCGAATAAAGTGTTTCAATGTTTGAATTTTAATGACTTTTTTGTTTTAGTTTTACTGTATATCGCATGACAGAAGAAAATTGAAATAAATATTACGCATAAATTGTGTGATATAGAAAGAGTTAATTTTGGAATTCTAATTACTGGTCGACTTCGGATAGAATTATATATTTTATTTTTATTTTTCAAAAGTCAATTTCAAAACTACTTTTTTTTATGTAAACACATACAGAAGAATACCGACAGATGGTGATAGTAATTCTGAAGTCTCATCTGTGGAATTCTATGACGCTTACCATGGTGTATATGGCTAAACGATGCATGTGGAGTGTTGATCCGACAACGTCATAGACTACAGCCCGATATTCACGCATCATCCTTTATTATTACAGGAATTTACTATGAAAGGATGGTCTTCACAGGACGACTTTCGTCTACAACTAATTTTAATTAATAGGTTATGACTGACATTTTACGGGTGATGGATCAAATTCACACCAACCGGGGTATTTTAGAGCTCAGAAATCGATTAAAAATCCTTTTTTTAATTTCTGTCGAGGATCGAACCCACGACCTTTGGCTTGCAAAGCAAACGCTTTGACCATTGAGCTATGACCGCCGGCCAAACGAATACATTATGCCACCCAAACGAAAACATCTAGAATTGCAGCAAATCTTTTGGATGGTGGCCGAACAGCGCATTCAGCACTTAAATTGCCATTGAATAGGCAAATATTTGAGACAACAACATGCAATATCAACAAAAATTCTAAAACGGGCAAACTACTCAGATCATGTAAAATCATTGTATGGGACGAATGTACTATGGCACACAAAAAATTATTGAGAGCACTGTTGGATATAGGAAATGGGAAATTGGCAATCGAGGAATCCACACAGTGTATCACATTGCCAGCAAATTTCTGTAAAATAACCGCAACCATAGACGAATTGATTCACAATTTTTTTCTAAAAATTGCACACAATCATAAAAATCATCAATGTCTCGGTGCACGTGCTATATTAGCAGCCAAAAACAAGGATGTGAATGCTATCAATTTCAACATACTAAATGAAATACCAGGAGAAGCGACAACGTATAAGTCCATCGATACTATATATAACGAATCAAGACCATATCGTCAATTATCCAACAGAATTCTTGAATTCACTTGATTTGCCAGGCATGCCGCCGCGTGTTTTAACGTTGAAAATTGGCGTGGCTATCATTCTTCTCCGAAATATAAATCCACCACGACTTTGCAACGGTACCAGGCTTTCCGTAAGAAAAATGAGGAACAATATTATTGAAGCTACGATTTTAAATGGAAAATCAAAGGAGAAGATGCACTGTTGCCACGCATCCCAATGATTCCGACAGATATGCTATTTTAATTTAAACGTCTGCAGTTTCCAGTGCAAGTCGCTTTTGCAATGACTATCAATAAGGCACAAGTCAGTCGTTACAAGTGTTTGGACTCAATTTAGAAAACCCATGCTTCTCACGTGGACAACTGTATGTGGCCTGCTCACGCGTTGGAAATTCTTCTGATTTATTTGTGTACGCAGCAGATAGAAAAACAAAAAACATTGTGTATCCAAAAGCACTCAAATAAATAAAAACACATACGGCCGCCACTGTCAAATTCAGGTAATAAAAACATAACCTAAGCTTATCGCTTCTAATTGGCTCCGGCCTCGCCTCAAGTCAGACTTATCCAATCAGAAGACGAGAGGATCCCGACGAGGCGCTTCCATAAACTAGCGGTTTCTTTTTTTAGTGTCATTGCAACGCATGCCGGGTACACGCTAGCTATTTATAAATGTATGAGAAATAATTAATTATTTTTTGCTAGAAAACTGTCTAGACACAGTTGTTTAAACTGACTCTTTAAAATTTACGTACGACTCCTGCACAGACTGACGCAATGCCACGGAAGTCCCGGCTCACAAGTGCGTCATACGTTATGTGACTTCCCTGTTCTGCGTCACTCGTTATGCGAAATATCACTCGTTAAGGGAGCTATTTTTTTCACTTTTTTGTATTTGCTCGTTTTGCGAATTACTCGTTATGAGAGGTGCTCGTTAAGAGAGCTTCCTCTGTACACTTGTAATTAATATAAAACAATGAATAGTTATACTAACTCAATATGCCCTTTCAGGCTAGTGCCGAAAAGCCACGATATGCGATCTTTTGTCTCTTATTTTTGTTCGCACGTCTGACATGCACATATAAAAATGTTATATTGGATTTATGTAGGTATAAAATGCGACAATCATTGATCCGTAATATGAAACAAAAATCATTTTCTTTATATGATGATCAAGAATTTTTTGATTCATATGATGAAGAATATGACCTTACCTCAACCGCCTTAGAGGTGATGTATCTTTTCGATGCATATTATCTAGATTGCACTTATCAATATGCCTTGACTAAGGAGCGGTCTTCGTTGCAAAACACCAACCAAAGCTTGCTTTTTTTCGTGCAGGGTCATTGTCCTAGATTACTGCAGGTGGTGTTTTGTGAGGATCTGGCTTGGAGACGGATCTGGCTGCATGACGGCAGTCATGTAGAGTTCATAAAGAGATGGATGGCTTGTAACCTGACCCATTGACTGAATGACTGCGATGTTCCTCGCGCCCTGAACAGATGGCGCCCCCCAGACAAAGCCGCCCCTCAGATCAAATATTGAATTAAACCCAACCGAAACCTAATTTTCCACTGCTTATTACGATTGCCTGGGCACATCACTACAAGAGCTCAATTCCGCAATTAAAAATTGTAATTTATTTGTTCAGTCTGGAGTTATAATTTTACAAATTAATAAGTATGATTTACATTACATAGCGTATTAGTAACGATGTATGGTGAGAATTAAGGTCTTGCCTGCTATTAAATTGGATTTTTAATTAAGAATATTACAGTATGTTAAAAGAGAGGAACTTTTAACTAGCCGATGGTGTTGACAACACATTTGTCAAAATTGCTCGACACAATCCTTTCTTGTACATTTATATATTGATGAATATCGGGAATAATTTCTAAATACTTAGGATTTATAAGCTTTAGGAATCAACATAATAGTGACATCAGCATGATATTGTCCTTGCTGACTGGTACCGAAAACCTCGATATACAATCTTTCGTCTCGTATTTCTATTCGCTTGTCGAACATGTATGTCTCTCCATGTTGGCAAGTTGGACGAAGTGACGTTAGTTAAAGAGATCGCCACTTGCGGCGCTGGATGTGACCTATCACGGCGCGCAGTCTGTCGTGAGCCGACGGCGGCGAGATCACATTTTTGTTGACCCGGCCTGAATATCGTGAGTAGGTCCGGGCCAGAAGTTTGTAAAGTTCTCGAAATACATATGCAAATGTGCTTCAGAAAAAGTCTTTGTGTTGTTAATCTTCTCCTCATCCTGCCACCACACGACTGAATATTATATATATAACTCCTAACCTTCAAAGAGAGGAGGATGTTAATAGGTATTCACTGATTAAAGATTACTCGTATGGGCTGCTTTACAAATCACCCAGGTTTATTGCCGTTTTCATTGAATCGATAGTAAATAGCGCATGTGATTATGAAATGTTAAATTAAAAGAGAAAAACAGATTATTAAATGTTAAATTTAAAGAATTGCCTTTCATTCTCAAATGTAAAATCAGTATTGAAATCTCGTAAATATTACAATTGAACTTAAAGAGAGATTTTTAAATAGTGAATGCATCACTTCGTCAAGCTTTGCGAGTGTTATCCACCCTAACATTATATGGGGAAAATATGATTGTAATGCAAATGATTTGTCGCGGGGGGCGTTCAGAGGGGGGCACTTGTTATTATGGCCGATTGTTGCGCAAGAGATGAGGAGGCTGGCCGCCACCGTCCTAACCCCAATATTCCCTAATTGAATGATTGCGCGACGAAGAATCAAAGTTAATTTGAATTACAAAAAAACACTACCACTCTCTAGTATATAAGGCCTGAAGATTATGACACTCGATTTCTGTGAAGATTGAAATCTACTAATAAAAATCATAAAAGCATAATAAGAATTATTCTATTTTTTTAAATTGACGACATCCTTTGGCTACTTTGAGAAGCTATTGTCGAGTTAGTTAAAAAGGTATGTTATGGTAGGTGAGTGTAATCTGTGAGATTTATAAATGTGTTATCTTGCAATGTAATCTACGAGTAAAACATTTATGGTAAATATAGGTAAAAGGTTTTGAAAATATATTCCACAGTATTTATTTCGACATGTTTCGACAATTATATGTGGCCCGTATTTATTTGTTCAGTTACTAATTCAAAGTTATGGCAGTCAATTAAATCAATTGGCATTAAATAAAAATTAATCGGCAGTAGACTAAATGAATTAGCAGTATCCAATGTGTCTGAGTTTGAATATGGTCAATTGAAAAATTGAAATGCTAATAATGAATTTAAATGAATGAATAATTAGCACATAAAATGGAAATCTAACCTAACCTAACCAAACCTATTACTAATTACCATTCTTTAACTATTTTCTGCCAAAATATTATTTTTCTACTGCCGATTCATATTTTTCTACAGCCAAATTATTATTTTTTACTTACCTTTTGAGGTATTTATTATTGACCGTTCGCTAAGTAATTAGTACCCATTAATTGAATAAAATACTGACAAAATAATTAGTTGCCATTATATATTGTGAAATTTTAATAAAAAACATAATTTCTATCTACAAAAACCATCAAATAATAATAAATAGTAACATTATTTGGTAAGGTTCTGAAGTTAAATTTTTAGAATGCCAGAGCAAAAATATACTTAATTATCTAAAAAAAAATGGGATATTATTTAATTCTTTGTAGTCATTAAATAATAATGGTACTACATTAAGGAGTTGGTACTTCCTTGGAAAAATAGATCTGAAAGAGAATATTCTGGGTAGTTTAAAGGTTTTGTAGGATATAAAAGAGAAGAAGTTGCAAACAACTTGATCATTACTAAGATATTGATATCAGCATGATATACCCCTTGCTGACTGGTACCGAAAACCTCTATGTATAATCTTTAGACTCTTATTTCTGTTTGCTTCTCGTACATGTATGTGTCGTCATTTTATAATGCCGTTAGGAGGACTTTTTATATAAATCGCCACTTGCGACGCTGGGTGTCATTGAACCCGGCGCCCGGCCCAGTCAGTTGTGTGCCGACCGCCAGAAGGTCGTATTATGGCCAGCCCAGCATGTTATTCCGCCTGAGCCGGAAGTTTGTAAAGTTTATCGTGAATATATATGTGCTTCAAAAAAATGTATGTGTGTTGTTAATCTGCTCCTCATCCTGCCACCACGCAATTTGATAACAAATTTAGACAGCAGGATCTCAATATATACTAAGATGACCGTCCCTGGATGCGTCCTGATCTCGAAAAACAATAAATTACAACCAAAACAATAAATTGAAATAAATTAAATAAATGAACATTATATTGCTACAGATCGTCATGGGGACACAGTACCGGCTTTAGATCCTGCGGCGCCCTAGGGCATTTTTTTATAGCGTCTAATTTTGTTTGTATTTAAAAAAAATAAGAAGGATTGGTTGCCTTCAGCGCCCGTAGCTTATTCGACGCCCTTGAGCACTGACCCACTTCGTCACCCCCTAAAACCGGTACTGTGATGACAAATTAATTGTAATATTGCTATCACGGAGTACTTTATACGCATTTATGCATCATCCACAGCCAAAAAGGATATTTTCACTCTAGACAACTATTAAAAACTGTAAATAAATAAGCTGTGTGGACATGAAAATGACAATATCATGGAAAATTCTTCGGGGTAATAAAAAAGGCATAAACGCCAAATAGACGGAAGGAGTATTTTTTGATTGTTCTGGTCTGAGCTTGTGAAATATAATATTTCAGAAACAATAACGCAGTCTGCAATAAAATTGAAATTACTCTCGGCGCAGGAGCAACTACCCTCTTTATATACGAGTATTCTGCATCTAAAGATTAGGCAATTGCTTTCTCATCAGTGGGGTACGAAACTAAATAAGATACATTCCAAATCACCATATTTCAACCATTTAGAACAATTTTGAGCAGCACAACTAATGCAATAAAAAGGTGATTTAATAACAATTATTTCAATTGTCTATATGCATATATTATAAAGCGTTCGATTAAATACCTTGCTTCCTTTAAAAATTATTACAAGGAACCATTACTAAATAACATCTACTGATGGCGATTCTATGACGCTCGCCGTTTCAAGAATTACTTCATACTATATGTGGAGTATTGCATTACAACCTACACTTATAGTCATTTGTTAGTCAAAGGACTTTCCGTGAATGGGTGTTATTTTAAAAGTGAGTGATCAGATTTTCACAAGCTAACGATATATTTACCTACATGCAGGGGAGGACATCCGGTATGAAGGAGAAAACACTGATACAGAAAGTGCATTCCAGAGTTTACCGATGGCATTTAAAAAGGAATTTGAATAAAATGACAGTTCTTGGTTGACAAACATTAACTTTGTGTACAAGGTTGCGAGAGGAATTAATTTATGAAAGAGAAGTAGCGACTGTATAGAAAAGACTAAGTGAACTAACCTTAGTAAGTGTGACATTATTTATAAAGCTAACTGCTCTTTTTGATGCACGTGAACTCTTTTTTATTTCATTCAATACGTCATAGATCGCTCCCGTGACCCCTCACATGGCAGTCAAATATCGTCCATTCCCCTCAGCAAACGTACTTCAAGAGAGACTAGTTGTAGGAGTAAACATATATCCAAGATGCCTTTCATGCAAATTTCCTTCAGGTTCCCATAATCCTAAAGGATCATCGCTTTGGGATGTGAAGCAATGTTATATTACGGTGAAAGTTCCTGCTTGAATTCTTTGGTGACTACTCGTATATACGTCTTCTAGGAAGGACTACATTAGGAAGCTGATATTTAAGGTTTTTCATGATTTTTCCAAAGGCAGGAATAAAAGAAGTGATTGAGGATTAAGGGTTATTTAATATACATATCTTGAATTACATAATATAAATGCAAAATGAGTTTTTTTATAAAAAAATTATGGAGTAATGTGCAGTTTTTCATGATGGTCTGATAATAGAGTTTATTATTCCCATGCACTCTAGAGGTCACAAAATTATCCTAAAAGCAATTTAAGAAATTCAGCAACAATGTACATTTATTAATTTATACTAATCTTAGCATAATATAAAAGTATTTTAAATTTCATAATTGAAAGCATTTAAAAAATATTAAAATGATAAATAATTTACGTGTAACATTTTTAAAACGTTTCACAGTCCGTGAGACCTTCGTCAAAGGACTACTTAAATTTGCGGAAAAAGGCGTACGTATTTATGCTCGCAGACCTATAATATATTTTCAATAAAAGCTTAAATGTATATAACCTGCTATGTTTTTTTATTAGGAAACTATTTATATTATATTAAAATTTTAATATACACGACAATAAATATATTAAAATAAACGTGCTCACGTACGCACATCACTATGTGAGTTTTATTGACAGCGTATTTACATGATTATCGGGTTTGCCCGCAGCTGTCACGTCACGCCTTTATCCCTTGTGCTTGTTCGCAACGGTGAGTGGTTTTTTTTCGTCGTCTCCAAATTCTGATTCCTCCTGCACCCGCCCAAGCCGCGCGGAAATGAAATGAAGCGGCGGGATTTGTACCAAACCCTCTCCGCCGTGTGTTGCTTTCTACACTGGCGTGCCAACATTAAAAAAAAACGTTTTAAAAACTCAAAAATGCATAATTTTGCAGTCTTTGAATATTCTTACATCAGCTCAATCACTAGACTTCCTTATAATATAGGCTATGTTTCCACCGTAGCACCCTACTATTACGTAAACTTGCTCAATATATGCTGTCAGAGTTTGTAAACTGATGCTCCAACTAGAAAGCGG
The DNA here is from genome assembly GCA_022606575.1 of Glossosoma conforme. NCBI lineage: Eukaryota > Metazoa > Arthropoda > Insecta > Trichoptera > Glossosomatidae > Glossosoma > Glossosoma conforme. The sequence goes on from JAGTXR010000240.1 coordinate 334,707, forward strand.
TTGCCACATAAAAAATAAAGCAAAGTCCTAATGGAACCTTGTTGACTTAGAACTTTATAAATTTATTATTTTATTTTTAATACGCATTCTTATATATTATCAAATATAAACAGTAAAAAATACATTAAAATAATTAATATATGAGTCTTGATACCAAAAGGTAAATTAAATTTTGGGCGCCAATTGATACTTAAAAGTACATTTAAAGAAAGCCACGGTGCTAAGAAATACTCTTATTTTTTTGAATTTAAAAAATATATACAAACATTATCTTAAAACTAAGAGATGAGCGGTGCAAGAGAATCACTACTAGTCCTGACACAACTGAAAAAAAACTAAATTCAAATTTAGTTCCAAATTTAGATTTTGTTTTATTCGCTTATTTAACTCCTCATGTTGAAGTAAAGTTGATCTTGAACTCACTTTACGCAAGTTACAAACTCTTTTTATTGTAAATAACTAAAAGTGATGAAGAAAAATTAATAACAAACTTAGCAAGAGTAGATTATTAACCAAATAATTTTATAGTTATCTCTCATAAAACGTTATTTTATATATTTATATTACTATGCATACTTATGTGCAATTTAAGATAATTTATTAAGATTATTTTCTAAGAAATTATTATTATCATATTAGTATTTGTATAACGCTCTCTTATGACCGCATGATCATTCCAAAAGCGCTTCTTTGCCTCTCTGAGTAAAAAGGTGGGTCTTGAGTCTGCTTCTGAAGGATGCCTTCGCTTTAAGCTCTCTTATGCTTTCCGGTAGTGAGTTCCAGGCCATTGGTGCAGCGTAGCTGAAAGCCCGATTGCCAAAGACCGTGCTAGGACTACCTCCCGTCAGCTGCAGGGTGCTTCTATTTGCTCTAGCCGATCTGAGTGTCTCTCCACGCGCGTTTATTTCTGAAGGCTTGATAAGTTCTGTCAGATAGCCCGGTTTAGTCCCGTTGAGTGCCTTGTAAGCTAAGAGGCATAATTTGTACTGGATTCTAGCCGAAACTCTCAACCAGTGCAGTCGGTGTAGTATTGGAGTAATGTGACAGAATTTGGGCGCGTTGTAGACTAGTCGTGCCGCTGCGTTTTGTAACGACTGCAATCGATTTAATTGTATGGCTGGCTGGCCTGCGTGCATTGCGTTGCAGTAGTCCATTTTGGAGACTATAAACGCATTTACCAAACTTTTTGTAGCGTCTCTGGGTAAGCATATTTTTACCGACCGTATCTGCCGCAGGTTAAAAAATCAAGATTTCAAGAAAAAATGCTTACAGTAATTTTATTTATTTTTTTATGGAAATAGACCTATAAAATAATGTTCCTTTTTTATTTTTTACAGCACGTCCAATAATAAACTACTTATTATGTAACTTAAAAAAAAACTCAATAAAATATATCACACAAACACTAGAACGATTACCACTGCTTATTTCAATGTGACAATGTAGAGAAATATTCAATAAAATAAAGTTATTCATCCTGGATGATGAAGGCATTTACGAAAAGTAACTAAGTGCACGCCAGCTAAATAAAGTAACACATACGAGAAAAGAGTTTGGCAATATTCATTGCTAAAGCTTATTAATGAATTACCAGAACACCTTTAAAATCTATACATGAGAGATGGAAATGAGAGATGGAAAAAATGGAAACACGTAATAAGAAAAATATATATATCACTACTGAAAAAAGTAATAAACTAGAATAAAAAAATCTCAGATCTTTGTACGAACTCTACCGCCATTCTTCAAAACGTTATTTTTAACATTACTATTTGTTTGTAAACCTCCAAAGTAATTGTTATAATCAACTCTCTATCTTAGATGGAATCTGTCAATTCATACAGTCAGGGATCAAAAAAATTATAACTGCTTACTCGTGTTGTAAATTAGGTTATAAAAGGGGGACTCACATTAAATAAATTAGTACCAACTCAAATAACTTCTTAACTAACTTCTTAGGTTATATAGTACTAACTCATCTCCGGTGTTTGGTCTTATTCTCAGTGCCGGATACTTGGTATTCCGGCATCACCATATAAGCTGATGCTGTAATTTCGGGACCGCGACCTCAGTTCTGGAACAACCATAGATAAATTTCGAGTACCAAGTGATTGGGGTCAAAATGTTATATTAAAAAATTAAAATTAAAATAAAAAATAAAGAAAATATAAATTATGTACATATATATTATTCACCGTACGCCACTGACGTTGACTAAAACGATGTGGACAGTTGATCCACCGAGGTTTTTAGCAATATTGATAAACAAATAAATACGAGTACACTTCACGAGTCGCCCATTTTCAAAATCCGATTCGGCGTTTATTCGCTTACGATATTAGGCTTAGACCATCCTCGGTGATTTCCTTTTGAAATATCGGATGGTGTCGATATCAGGTATTCGTATGTACCCTGCCGCCTTTCTGCGGCTCGGCCAATCAGCGCGCGCGCCGCCGGAAGCCAGCACGACCGGATATGGGAAAACGTCCAGCCGGCCGATAGCGGCGCCATCTTTATCAAAAACTCAGCATTTATGTTTATTTCCTTCCGATCCCATGATAATGTGGGTAATACTTTAAAAGATACTTTATTAAGTAAGCCACCCCCGGCAATATTATATTAGTTTCCTTTAAGCCCACAGTCCACGATTTTATAAAGTTACCTTGATGCTTGGAAGTTTACCGCAAATGGAAAACTTTTAGAGAAATTAAAAAACATATTAAGTAAATGCTCGCTATGGTCGGGATGAGCCACCCCTCAGAGTCGAATAGACCAGGCCTTGAAAGCATCTGGTTAAACACCTGAAATCCAAAAATATACAGATTTAAAACAATCCAGAGCTTTAGAAGCTGTATGCGGGTCGTGATAACCATACGCTCTAGTCAGGGGAACTGACATGATAATGATGATGACGAATATCGTCCGATGTGTTCACTGGATTAAAGTTTTTCTGTACACCAATCAAACCAAGGTCTCATCAGGAAAATGTTTTCAAATTACAATTTATTTCATATCACTTAAAATTACAAGAAGTGAGAATTCAGAAGGTGCAATTATAATATTTAAATAAAAAGTTTTTTTTCCATTTTTTGTTTTACGAGTATGTTTGTATTAACCAAGCTGTTCATACTTCTTACATCAGCTTGGTTCATGTACGACTATTTAATCTTGGACATAGAGAAGTTATAAGATGCGATAAATAAATAGCATCGCAGTCTTTGGAGAGCGCCTGCTTTCTGAGAGCTTTCAGGAGTCTGCTTTCACTTGGCTTATGATTTATTTATTATTTTATTTGATGAAAGGAGTCACTTGATGGTTATTTAATTAATTAGATTGTTGGTTAAAGAAACTCGATAAAGATCATTATTCGGTTATCGACGCCGCGGATGAACGCCATCCGTTTGAGATCCAGTAGTGTAGCCAAATTGCGTGTTTCATACCATAGACGTTGGTGATGGTTGAAAGGTATTGATAATAGGGATGAGAAAATAAATGAGAAGCCATAACAATATTAATTAAAAAACTATACACTAACACTCTTTTAATATATATATATTTTAAATATTCCAACACTAATAATGGCTACTAATCGTACCTGAAACACGTCGTCACCAAATAAAGCAATGTGGAATAATTCTAAATAATATTTTATTTTCATTTGCAAAATTTAAATTTTACATTATTCTGAAATGTTATGCTTTTTCATTCCATTATAAGCATGTCAATTTTTAAATATTCGTATAGCGTAAAAAATAAAATCGACTTATTAAAGAAGTAAAGAAAAAAAATCGTTAAATTTTTAGTTCCTTCCTCGTCCCTCCTAAACTATGTGACTGTAAAACATTCAATAATCCCTGTAACCACGTGTCGTTCGCACGTGTCACGACTTCTCCCACAACATCCACTAGCCAATAAAATATCCCGCACTTGCCAATATCTGGAATAACTTATTCACGGCGGCTGTAAACAAGTTATTGGACACATCACAAAGACACATATATTTAACAACTGTACCAAATTTCCAGCAAGCATCATCTTAGTATGTATGAAATTTCTCTTATCAACAAGTCCTAATTAAAATTGGAGGTTGACGAAAGTCATCCCGTGAAGACTACCCATTCACAGTAAATTCCGCTAATAATAAGGATGATGAGTGAATCTCGGGCTGTAGTCTATGACGTTGTCGGATCAACACTCCACATGCAGTGCTTATCCATATGTAAAAATGGTAAACGTCATAGAATCCACAGATGAAAAACTACAGAATCTGAATTTACCGTCTGTCGGTATTCTCCTACACTATGAATTAGATTTTAAAAATGCGGTTTCTATTAAAAATACCATTCCTATATAAATGTCATATTTCTGTGTTATTCATTTAAACTTCTTCAATGAATTCTAAAACTCCGTTGATGACAAAAAAAAAAAAAAAATTGAAAAGCAAGTCCATTAAAATTTTCAAAACAGAAAAATTACAAAACACAAACTTTTAAAGAATACCAATTAAAGAGATACGTCTTTCCCGTAATTTAATTGCAAAGTAGAATGAATTCCCCGCCAAGGAATTAAAATGTTTTTAATTTAAATTACAAAGCAATAATGCACCCTTTCATTTGAAAAGGTTTTTTTTTATTATTTTATTTTCCTTAATATGAAAAGCATCGGCTGCAATTTCAACTTGTTTCCCCAAACCCAGCACCGCATTTCAAAGTTATACCGAACATATTTTCCTGTAGGAGGTTCTTCTAGATAATTTGCATATAAGCAGCATTTCTTTATATTATTCTGCGATAACCACTCTCTGGACTTTGCCCGCCTCACATCCGCATCACACCGGAGGACAGTTAAAAGTCTCCTTGATGATGCGCTCATTCAGATTATGATCAGTTAGCAACTGATAAGTCCAGTGGGAGTCCCCTCTGAACAATTGTAGCCCATGCACAGAAGTGCCAAACAAAGAACCCCTGAAAGAGATTAGAATCGCATTCACGAGTTGTAAAGAGATGGAGATGGAAGATAGATCCTCTCACCGAAAATACGAGAAAATATTGTAAATGCGTAGAATTTTTTTTTAGTGGCCACAAAGTCTGCATGCCCGATAGGGCCGAGGCGATTCCCTCGAACTGCATCGAAGAGAACTCCTTTGATAACCACTCTCTATCGCCATCACGTTCTTAAGAAAATATTCCATCCAGGTTCATAATTTCTCGACTCAGTTAGCGGAACAAGTGATTGTGGGCTTCGCTGAGTCCAGAATGAACATTGATTGAAAAGGTTCGTGGTTCTATTCCCAAAACGTCCGCTGTTTATTTTTTCCAATTTATTGATGAGAGAACTATCATATAAGAAGATGTTTGCTGTGAATTCGTATTTAAGTATCAATTTTTAAGTATTCGTACGCTCTTCAATGACTAATAATTAATATAAGAGTAGGTATAATATCTATAATATATTTATGTTTACAGTGATTAGGTATTTTAAAACTTTGTTTATACATTCAATTTTATTTTATTTAATCGATATTACAATATCCACTAGTGATAAGTTTACTGTTTATTTTCCAAGCATTGAATCCGAGTGCATAATATTAATTTCATATTTTTTATGATCAAATTATTCTAGAAACACCTTTCGGTTTGTAATGTACGAGTAGTATTCATAAGAGTATTTACTTTATTAAAAAAAACACATCTTTGATTTTTTTAATAATGTCCGCTAGCGTTTTATATAGTTAGAATGGTGTACAGTGAGCGATAAGTATAGTTAGCCTCAGAAGCGATGTATCACTGAGAGTTTTCTATATTAGTAATAGGCCGTGACACCCGATCCGACAGCTATGCTTCTATGTAGCAGTGGCTCTATGCCATATATTTTTAATTAAGAACAAATATTATATGCGACCCTGAAAGCATTTTTTTTTTGGGTTTTTTCGACACATTCCATCTTCTAAGTCTGAGAGTATCATTCGCACAAAAAACAATCGAATATTTCCTTCTCGATGCAATGAAAGGCCATAAATCCGTCCCCGGCCCGGCCTCACTTTGCTAAAGAACACTCGGACTGCCCTCTATACAATTATCACATAAACTGCAAAGGCATCTCGTGGAGACTTACTTTTATGTCACAACACATATGTCATATTACACACGGCACACATTTTTATGTCACATTTTTTGTATGAAGTGTCCAGCCGCATATTTATACACAATTAATGCTACAGTCGAAGCTTGAAAATCACCAATGTATACATGTGTTTGTATTTAAATATTTGCTTCGTATACCTTTCACCATAATGCGAATGCACACTTCTTCTTCTTCGTAGTATCAATCCGGTGGATTGGCTTACAGCAACAAAATCTTGCATCTCTTCTCGATCTTCTGCAGTCCTCTTCAACTCAGCATAAGAGCTACAACTCATGTCCTCGAACACTTGCTGCAAATACTCCCGTCTAGGGCGCCGTCTACAGTTTCTAGCCTCAACCATCCCTTCCACAATGTCGTGAAGAAGACCATCGTGGCGCATGATGTGACCGATCCATCGGGCTCGCCTATCTAAGGTTCTTACTAGGTGCCTATCCTCCTTGATTATGTTGAGAGCCTCACGCACACTATCGCTAGTATATTCATACATTTGCTTCATACACATAGTAAATGTGTTAATAATATTAATCGAGTATTCTACCTAAATTATATTAATTCTACCTAGTATTATACCCCCTAACCTAACCTTACCCAACCAAATTAATAATTATATTTATTCATTCTAAATCAATTATTTTGAAGGATTTACTGGCCTTCGTTCGTTAGACCGTGAAGATGCTTGAAGAAGCATACATATATATACTAGTAAGAGTGTATACAAAATGTATCACTTCATGTTTGATGACCCTTTTTCTACAAGTTGTCTTTAATATAAGCACAAATTAGTAAATCTATGAATTAAAACTCTAGTTAACACTCTAACTGTATCACAAACAGTTAAATACTCAGGAAACTTGCTAGATTTTCTTGAATATAGCGTATTCTGCTAGACGCAAAACGTGATCATTCAGCAATTTACCTTTACCATTTTAAGTTTATATATTCGTGTATGTAAATACTTAATAAAAAAACTTAATATATTTACTAAGCACGTTTCTTTCTGTAGTTGAAAAGTGTTTTTATTTTATTTAAATAATAGGTTTGTGCAAAAGTTTTGACCGTTTTTTACATATACAATTAAACAATTTCTTTTTAGATTTTATATTATTATTTTAATCAAATGTAATCTTCGTCAGTTCTTATAACCTTCTCACATCTTTATATCAACAAATAAATACCATTTGTGTAGAATTCCGTGGATTTTGATGTGAAAAATGTAGTAATGGATGTTTGCAATATTATCAAATTTTATCATTATTTTTTGTTTGCAGTGATCGGAATAAATGAAAATCGGAAGGAGTAAGATCTGGACAATACGGTAGATGCTTGATAACATCCCAATTCAACTCATTTAGCTTGTGTTGGGTCATCATGCCACATGTGGTTGCGCGTTGTCGTGATGATGACCCAACACAAGCTAAATGAGTTGAATTGGGACGTCATCAAGAATCTTTCGGATTCTCCAGATCTTGCTCCTTCCAATTTTGATTTATTCCGATCACTGCAAAAAAAAATAATGATAAAAAATTTGATACAGTAGAGCAGGTAAAAACATCCCTTACTACATTTTTCGCATTAAAATCCACGGAATTTTACATAAATGGTATTAATAAGTTGATAGAAAGATAGGAGAAGGTTATAAGAACTGACGGAAATTACATAATTGGTTAAATAAATAATTCAAATCTAAAAAAAAAATGTTTAATTCCATATGTAAAAAACGGTCAAAACTTTCGCACCAACCTAATATATATATTATTCAATAATATTTTGCAAATTATTCAATAATGAATAGACATCAATCTATCAAAATCAAACCGAAATGAAACATTTGTCTATTGTTTGAAATGTGCCAAATCCATGAAGGTAGATAAAAAATAAATATTCGGTGACGTCACTGGCTTGGGAAGTGTCTCTTTTTTATTCCCTCTAGAGACAGGAGTGAAACTGTCACCATTGGCATTTCTTATTTGCGAAAATGGCCAGAGACAGAGTCCTGGAGGAAAGGTGGCGTTTTGGGGAGGAAGGGAACAGTACACTCCGAGGGTAGAGTCGAGCTGTGTTTACATTGCGTGTGATAACTTTGTAAAGAATGACGAAGTTAGGTAGCGCAACTGGCAGCAGACAGTAAATAGATAAGATCGGACCTGGATGGGACATGATGAGGCAGGAGAGCATAGATCAACCGCCCTCTCTTCAATGTTATAGGTTGATTATATCCACATTAAAGAAAAATGATGATGATCCAGGCATCGACAAATTGATGCATGTCAGGAGGACTAAATTTGTAGATCTTAAAGTTAAGGTATATTATCAAACCTGTTAGAGATTTGTCATCTGGATTCATTTACCTTTGTCCAAAATAGGGAAGAATCTCTGAGAAAAAGGAAACAAACATCGCATTTTCGTATACCCCGGTCTCATTGTCGTAAAATACCATAAAAAGACAACATATCCAAAATAATTAACTTATGAAAGAATTTAAAAAAATAACATAAAATATTGGTCTAACTGCTAGTAGATATTATATTATTAAACAATCTGTCGCCATGGCATATTGTGGTGGCCATATGATCAAAATTGCGTAAATGGGGGTACACATTGTCACACATATTGAAATGATTAAAATTTAACTGTAAAAAAAGTAAAAGAAAACACTTCCAGTGCAAGAGATTATTTTCTTCGACAATGTAAGAAGATCGAGTGAGATAGATATGGACACGTGTAGTCGGAGCCGTTGCGCGCGTGATGGAGAAGGAAGATACTTTATAAGCTACCCCCACCTCGCCGCTAAGAGATCTTCAGGGAGGTGGAGTGGGCGAGTAGTCCGTGGGGTTTTTTGCACTTTTTATGCGAGGGTTCGACTTCGAGAGTGCGGTTTGTTCTTTTTATTACGGCGCGTCAACTTGAGCACTCCATCCTTATTTTTTTATTGTAAATTATGTATTTATTTCAGAAAAGAAAAACGTTAATTCAAAGACTGAAAATTAAACAGCAGCGTTAACTATTTGACTATTTCTCTTAGTATTAATATAACCACATATATGAGACTACAAATCAAGGAAGATCGGCACCTAGTAAGAACCATCTCAGAGAGGCGAGCCCGATGGATCGGTCACATCATGCGCCCCGATGGTCTTCTTCACGACATTGTGGAAGGGATGGTTGAGTGTAGAAACTGCAGAGGGCGCCCTAGACGGGAGTATTTGCAGCAAGTGCTCGAGGACATGAGTTATAGCTCTTATGCTGAGCTGAAGAGGATTGCAGAGCATCGAGAGGAGTGAAGATCGAGATGCAAGATTTTGTTGTTGCAAACCAATCCACCGGATTGATACTACGAAGAAGATGAGACTACTGACTGTGATAAAGAGGTATTATCTTTGGATTTTATGACGTTTCCTAATTTTAGAGTGCATGTAAATCGTAGATCCTCCAACGCCGTCAAACTACTCGCCAAAAATTTACGCATCGTTCAAAAACGATTACAATGTGAATATTAGGACGCTCACTGTGAATGTGAATAAAACATGTATCAAAAATTTTCGGCAACTGATATTTGGGTACTTTTTTACGATATCCGCTCCATATTTGGAGCATACAGACACTGCAAATGTTGTCAAATAAAAAAAACCGTTTCACGGCTCTGCAAGCTCGGATTATCTATGACTTGTCACAGAACGCCTGTATACCAGGAGGTTCATTTGGAAACATAAATGGTTCTTCTGGAGTCTCCAGGGCAAAATCCACAAACTTGCATTGACCGCGGCTGTAGTATCAGAGAAATGTTTGGGTGTTCATTGATCACCGTTTTTAGGGAGATTGAATGATCAGCTTAAAGCTTCCGAGGCATAGACAATTTTTGTTTTGCCCTTAAAGGTGGCTCAAACCTACCGGGAGCTTAGATTTGATTTAAACGATTTTGAAAACGATCTTCGTCGGGATTTTGGTGAGTACTTTAGTACATCTTTACTAGTTTTAAGTTTAAAAAAAATACTCGAAGAGAGCTCCCCTAATCTTTATAAAAACGTTTGATAGACTGTAGGATGAAGGATTGTCGAGTTAGCTACCTAACCTCGTTAATCTTCTGAAAGTCGAAACATTATTACATGCAACGAATAATTAGTCTTTTTACTGTTATAAAATATATATAAGAAAAGAGTGTTCGCCCCGCCAGCGCACCGCAATAACCTAAGTGGCTCCGGTGACCGTAGGAGATCGTGTGGAGACACTCCGGCCGCTGCTTAGGGCGAGTAGGGTCCCCGCGCGGGACAGTCCGCCGCCTCTTAGAGGAATGAGGTAACCACTAATGTCACTCGAAGCCGTCTAGTGAAGATCGTCTGGTCACACTATATCCGCTTAGAGTCCCGATGCAGACCCGCCGTCTCGGAAATAGGGTGACGAAGACGCCTATTGATTAGACACGAAACCATACTGCGAAAGCCGCTTCTAAAAAGGTAATATTTTTTCCCCGTTTCCGCTTCTGAACTATGAGACAATTGAAATCACAATTAATTTCTGTCACACAATTATGTGAGTTGCTATAATTCTTAAATCGTCATCTCTAATATTACAACCTCGCTCAATGGTAGACACATGTATTCCTTCCTTCATTCCGTCCTCGACAGAATGTAGACACCGTGGCATACTCCACAACATTGGAAAAAATTATTTTATTTGAACAAAACAGATATTCCAAATTTATGGCGTACAATACAGACATTAAAACACATAGATATGACATGACAAATAATTAAAAATAATGTTTAGATTTTACAAATATTACCGAAAATAAGACTATAGAATACAGTATAGTGACAGATATTTAAAAGAAGACAAAAGCGGTAACAACACCGTAAAGAAAACATAATATATTATTTTTTTAATTTTTATTAGAATATTATTTTATTATTTCAATATTCTAATCTACTTTTATAGATCATTGACTATATTACAATATTATTATTACTTAAATATACATATACTATACATAAAATTCTTTTTTCAACGCGTCAATCCAAGCACAAAAACAACGGCAGAAGCGGGATGCGAACCGCGGACCTTGGAAACCAACTATGCCCAGGTATTCATACCGCGGTTCGCATCCCGCTTCTGCCGTTGTTTTTGTGCTTGGATTGACGCGTTGAAAAAAGAATTTTATGTATAGTATATGTATATTTAAGTAATAATAATATTGTAATATAGTCAATGATCTATAAAAGTAGATTAGAATATTGAAATAATAAAATAATATTCTAATAAAAATTTAAAAAATTAATATAATAATGTCTCCTTGAGACAACATCAAGAAGGTAAAATTATCCATCAGTAACACAGGTAAATGATTGGTTATAAAGTCCGAGTCAGAACTATAAGTAGTCGTTTCTCATCCATTCAGTCTATAGTTTGGTTCGAGACCCGAGTGGTACTTACTAAAATAAATAGACTGCCGGAAAGTAATAATATTAAGCTTGTGAATAAATGATGACTGATAGAATAATAATAAAAATATACATACTTTGAATATATACTATAGCGACATCTATCGTACGATGATAACAATGATATAAATACTAGTTTCACCGCAAGTCAGTCTGGGCATAGCAATAGCGCAGTTCGCTAAGCGGTATGAATACCTGGGCATAGTTGGTTTCCAAGGTCCGCGGTTCGCATCCCGCTTCTGCCGTTGTTTTTGTGCTTGGATTGACGCGTTGAAAAAATAATTTTATGTATAGTATATGTATATTTAAGTAATAATAATATTGTAATATAGTCAATGATCTATAAAAGTAGATTAGAATATTGAAATAATAAAATAATATTCTAATAAAAATTAAAAAAATAATATAATAATGTCTCCTTGAGACAATATCAAGAAGGTAAAATTATCCATCAGTAACACAGGTAAATGATTGGTTATAAAGTCCGAGTCGGAACTATAAGTAGTCGTTTCTCATCCATTCAGTTTATAGTTTGGTTCGAGACCCGAGTGGTACTTACTAAAATAAATAGACTGCCGGTAAGTAATAATATTAAGCTTGTGAATAAATGATGACTGATAGAATAATAATAAAAATATACATACTTTGAATATATACTATAGCGACATCTATCGTACGATGATAACAATGATATAAATACTAGTTTCACCGCAAGTCAGTCTGGGCATAGCAATAGCGCAGTTCGCTGAGCGGTATGAATACCTGGGCATAGTTGGTTTCCAAGGTCCGCGGTTCGCATCCCGCTTCTGCCGTTGTTTTTGTGCTTGGATTGACGCGTTGAAAAAAGAATTTTATGTATAGTATATGTATATTTAAGTAATAAAACATAATATAATTATAACTGGACCGATAATCCAACAGAAGCCTGAACCGGTTGGATACGCTGACCTCATCGCTATGGAGTCTAACTACCATGCCTTTTCTGTATATGCGTCGACCTACGGTGAAGAAATAAAAAAAGAGTAAATTTTAACGTCTGAAATATAAGTTTTACACCCACGTTTAGTGTTGCTTACCACTTGCTTAACGAAAAAGCACTCTGAACACAATACCTTGGTAAGTGCTCCCAAGGAGCGCAGGTACAAGGGGACCGGTCCGAGGGGCGTTTGTAATCAGCTTTTTAGAGGAATCAGATGATCAACCCGACTCCCCCGTGGCCTGGACTATTTGTCTTTCTTAATTAATTAAACTTTCCGCGCTAATAGACTTAGTCAAGCAAGTCAATATCGCAACCGTCTGCTTTTTCGTACCTTTTACTACTCACTCGTTCGTAGTGTTCTGGAATATGATATCTTTGTGTGGAATACCATCAATATAAATAAAATCTGATGCTCGAACAGATCCATAAAAAGTAACAAACTTATTGATTCAATTCAGTCTTACATTTACTTTATACATCATCTCACTCTCTTTGAGTGATGCTTTCGTTACGTAAGCTAAAATGACGTAGAGGAATATCTGCACTTAAACATGCACTCCTTCTTCGTAAAACTTAATACTTACGTTCCGGATATATATATATATGCTCGTAATCAACCATTGCTTTCTGTTCCACTTGATTAGCTGTGGAGTTTCTTGTTATCATTTTGATTCCACTGCAATGGCGCTTATAAGCAAATAGGTATACTTTTCCACTTTTTGCGATACCATTAGTGTCTTAAATCTTTGTTATCTTTGAAATATGTTTTTTATTCTTTTCTATATGTTTTCCACTCTTACTTTTGAGTTAATTTTTAATGCTTGTTATGCTTTCTTACAAAGAATGATTTTTATCACTTTGTATTTTTATTTGTACGTAAAAGCTTCCCCAAGCACTCAATACCAAGTAAGATAACGATGCTTACCCAACCTATAGATTTAGATACCTTATAATAAAATATATTTAGTTTCATGACTCTTTAATTACAATATAGATAGGTATCATGTAAAATAATTAGTTCATTTGAACTATTCAAACAGTGTAAGAAGCTCGATATGACAGTTTAAATTATAAATATATATTAATTAAAATAAGTAGCAGAATTTTTAAGGAGCTCTTTAACTCTACTATTTGCGCTTTAAAATTATTCTTAGTTTAAAAAAAAGTAAATATTTGATTTTGTTATATCTCTTTTTATATTTAATATTATTACATTAGAACATATTTTCTGTGAACAAATCCATTTCTCTTTAAAAAAGTTCCTCATTGTGATCCACATTAAGACACTGTAAAAAAACTCTCACTTCAGTGCCATAAGAGTTTTACATCAACGCTACGTTAAAAAGCCAAAATGTGTGTTATATATTCGATCCTTTATTGAAGTTAAATAATATGATACGTCCTCTCTTGGGTTGCCACCACAAAATAAGGAATATACTTTTCTTGTGGTTGCCACCATAAGAGTTGAGGGTTGTATGGGGCTCGCCATGAGATTTATGGACTCTGAGAGAGAGCATTACTATTCTTTATGGGGTTTATGATCCATATCACAACGTAGACTTTTTATTTTTAAAACAATTTCAACTACTGAGTGAGAGTATTGAGAACGAAAATTCTAAGTCTCATAGTGGTGGGAGAGGCTCTTAAGTTCCATAAGCCAAAAATCTTCTTACTAGCTTCAAAATTAAGATAAGGTTTATATTTGTTATATAACCTATTAACCCTTACGTTACGGCTCGGTGGAATACAAATTATACTGTCAATACGGCGTGAATTTTTTAAACCATTATTTTGCTTAAAACTAGTATTTGAAGCATAAATATACTTATCTGACCTATTTTCATATATAACATTGGTTCTTTTATCCTTTAGCTATCAGATGATGCATAAAAAACTATTATATTTAACAAACGTTCATTATGTAACTCCATACATGTGGTGGCATAGACACATGTGGTTTACAGAAAAATCACTCCTGTGACGAAACCTAACGATATTTATTTACATGCTTTACATATTCCTGTAAAGAATACATGTTGGTTGATAAGGGGAATGACTGCACTTCTAATTTCCTACCGTAGAGGTCACAATGAGTACTGAATGTAGCAAAACGATATATCACGTCAACCGATGTCAATGATTGGGGAATCTTTGACGACATACACCGACAGCCAATGTGAAAGGGATAATAAATAAAGACGTGAAATAGAGTGGTAAACCTGAAAATTAACTTTAGTATATCTTCCGTGTGAAGGTGATAATAATGATACTTAACATCATATGTCATTTGATAAGTTTCAAGATGGAACTTCAACTGCTTACAAAATATATATTGAAGAAATATGCGCTCTCACAGAGGGACACATGGCCACCACAAACCACACCTCAGTCAGCTGACGCATAATATATTATGCATCCTGAAAAACCATTGAATCTTATATATAGAACTGAAATGTAGTTTTTTTTGTTAGATTATTTTTTGTGTATCATGCTGGTAGGTATGATAGGTAAAATGATAGGTATCTAGATATTTTTTAAGGCATTCGTATTATTTTATAATTTTATAGCCATCGGAGTATAAAATGTCAGGTTTACATCTCCACTTTTTGAACTCGTTATTCTTTACAAAGTCAAACCATCGAACCGCTAATACACTGCACACAAATATATCTTCGAAACTAATTATACGGCTGCATTCGCAGTAACAAAAATATAACAAAAAAATATAATCGCCTAAAAACATTTAGTTTATGTGAGACAAACATTCGTCCCCCGCAACACTTAAAATTCCCATAACGCAGCAATAACTTTCCCTTTATTTCGTTACTTTTCTACTAAATTTCCCCATTTTTACGCGATAAATTATTTTGCGTCAAACCCGCGTTTTTCGATGAAAGAAATCTGAACACTTTTAATAATGATTTAGGATTTTTATCCAGTGGGAGGATAAAACGCTTGTCTGAAACGCAAATATTTTCGGGTTCAACCCCCGGAAAAGTATTTAAAAAAAAAAACATAAAAAAAATAGCCATCCAATGGGTTTCGGAAATAAATGCCTGCGATTAATATTTGTGTTAATTATGATGGATGTGTTAATGTTGACTTTTTTTTATTTAAATATACAGGAGAATACCGACAGATGGTGATAGTGATACCGAAGTCTCATCTTTGGATTCTATGACGCTTGCCATGTCACATATGGTTAAGCGATGTGGAGTGTTGATTCACCAACGTCTTAGACTACAGCCCGACATTAATGCATCATACTTATTATTACAGGAATTTACTGTGAATGGGTGGTATTCACGGGACGACTTTTGTTTACCACCAATTTTAATTCATAGGCTATGACTGGCATTTTACGGCTGAGGGAAAGCAAATTCAAACAAATTCACACTAGCCGGGGGTATTTTAGAGATCAGAAATCATTTTTTTTTAATCCCTGTCGGGGATCGAACCCACGACTTTTGACATGCCAAGCAAACGCTTTGATCATTGAGCTAAGCCCGTTGGTATACGATTTATATATGATACGCTTAATAAATACATATTAACATGTCAACTATGACCTTTTGAAAAAACTGCTTCTCAGTTGAAATAAATGGTCACTGCAATAATAAAAACTGAATATATTATAGGGATGTAATATACATCTATTAAAGTTTTATTGTATAGAGATGGTGTGATATGGTAGTTAAAAGGATTATATGCATTTGATGGGTCGGGACGAATACATCGTAAAGTTATATGGGCCAATAACAGAACCCTACGGCACTCCATTGAATAATAATTTCTTCATAACTATGCTAAAATCACTCAAATGTCTAGCAAATACTCAATACAATAAAATCTCTCTTCATACAACTTTAACAGTACGTTCGATATAACGTTCACGGCAGCTTATGAAAAATGGTGAGATCACGGGCTCAAAGTAAATGCAGTTTCATTTTATTCTCCTTCGAGACATTCAGAGAATATGTCACCATACCAAATGTGCAGACGCAAGTAATGACTCCTAACTGATGTCTGCCATTTTGTAAAATCCATTTCTCAACCTTACCCATTTATTTATCCATTCCCACATATGTCGTGGTTGTGTTACCAAAAAAGACAATTCGAGACTTGCTGTAGTATACTTATTACGCAGCCTTAGGACTGAGGTCTATTTTACATCTAACTGATGCACCTACCTGTATAATCATGGGAAGGCTTTCAGCCACAAGTAGTTTTTTGCGTGCGTCAGTAACAGATCGCCATCTGGGTCTCCAAAAACAGGATGGGATAGGGAGGGTTTTCACCAAGCGAGTCAAGGGAGTCATTTCCTTATCTTTCCTCATCCATTCCAACGTATTTCGTGGTTAGCAATATGTTACCAAAGAAGGCAATTCGAGACTCGCTGTAGTATACTTACACAGTCTTAGACTGAGGTCTATTTGACATCTAACTGATGCTTCTAAAATGGGAAGGCCTTCAGCCACTCTCTAACAAGTAGTTATTTGCGTGCGTCCAGTAACGGGTCGCCATCTTGGTCTCCAAAAACAGGACGGGATAGGGAGGGTTTTCACCAAGAAAGTTTTACCAAATATAAGACGGAAAAGACTGCTGAGCCCACTCGCTAATCTTGTCATTTCTCACAAAATCGATCATCACACAAGTATTTTATTTAACAGAACAAGATTCTAAATAACATTACAAGGATATACAAACTAGCGTAACTAGGGGAGGGGGGTGATTCTAGGCTTCGGCATTCTGTCGTAATACATTTTACTAACGTACAATTCATCTTTAATACGAGAGCATCGCTGCTTTAACTTTTGCGATAGTTTCGTCGGAAACAGATGGCCGTCCGGAACGCTCCTCATGATGGACGTCAGTACGCCCGTTCTTGAACTCTCTGCACCATTTTCGTACGTGTTGCACGCTCATACACTTGCCTTTATAGATTTTGCATAGCTGCGAATGCATTTCTACAAGCGCAATGTTTTTTGTAGATAGGAAACGGATCACCGAGCACAGCTCATACCTAGCGGGCGAAGCGAGGGGAAGACCCATCACGTACGACTGCCAAGCCAAGACTGAGCTCCGCAGGCATATCGCTAGAGAAGGATTTGGAGTGGGGAACTTAGGTAGACTACAGAATCGCGGGATCCATTATAACAGCGCATTTCAGCACTGTAGCGCCATGGGAATCTTATTTTAAGGATAAGCCTCGAGTGTTATTTATCATAATTTTGTGATGTCATATTTTTAGTTGACTGGATTAAATTTGACTCGGGACGAACGTTTTATTTGCTCATTATAATTATGTGATTAGAAAAAGATCATTGTCAATCTTGTTAGGAATCTCCAAATTTACAATCTTGCGTACGTATAAAAATGACAGAAAGAGCGAGAGAAGATAAGAAGAGGTGGAGATGAGGACGGAGGCCAGGATCCTAAGGACACGGAGTATAAAATCCTCACAAAGGGGACAAAAACTACGCGAATATGCTAATCCTCCTCCGTTCGGGGTCATTCGTCTTGTGATTGGAAAGTCTGCAGGGGTGTTCAAGTCATTATTTCACGGCGGATGTGGTACAATAAGCTTACTTTACCCTACACTAGAAAACAGTTCACTACTTTATTTTGTAATTTTTAACCCTTTCGCATTCGTTGTCGGCATATGCTATCCAAAATTCCCCGACCGTTGACATCGGTTGACGTGATACATCGTTTTGCTACTTTCAGTACTTATTGTGAAATCTGCGGTAGGAAATTGGAAGTGCAGTCATTCCGTTTATGAACCTACATGTATTCTTTACAAGAATCTGTAAAGCATGTAAATAAATATCGTGAGGTTTCGTCACAGTAGCGATTTTTCTATAAACCACATGTGTCAATGTCGGCACATGTATGAAGTTACATAATGCAAGTTTGTTAAATATAATAGTTTTTTATGCATCATCTGATAGCTAAAGGATAGAAGAACCAATGTGATATATTAAAATAGGTCAGATAAGTATATTAATGCTTCAAATACTAGTTTTAAGCAATAAAAATGGCTTGAAAAATTCACGCCGTATTGACAGTATAATTTGCATTCCACCGAGCCGTTACGAAAGAGTTAAAGGTTTAATCAAATTGAGAGCTTAGAAAATACACAAATTTATGAGAATCTATATTAGGTTGATATTACAATTCTTGCTTGGTGAAATGAATTCTACGTGTTAATATTAGTGTGAAGGTATAGTATAGGAGTGATAGGATGATGCTTTCTTTTATGTACTGTTGGAATGAGGGAGTGTATGTAGTAGAAGTGCTGTGATTGTTGGGTTGCTGAGAATGAATTGTTATGCGTGTTAGGAAAAGATTACGGGAAATACACGGACATTCCGAACATAGAAAAAAATAGGAACACAGTACAATGTCACGGGGAATTTAATGTCAATAAATGAGGTAGCTTAATATTTAAACAGTATTTTCAGGTTTAAGGGTAAAAATAATTTTTTTATTAGATTTGAATTGATTTGATTGACGAGATTTTATTTATAAGCAAGTTCTAGAAGCGATTTTTAGAATAAAGAAAGGTTACTAGTTAGTAGCTGTAACTTAGTCAGTCATAGAGCGGGCACGTAGCACAGGGTGCTTCCGGCGGGCGGCTGATGATTGGTTACGGAGGTGGTCGAGAGAGAAGAGACAAGAGATCTAGTCCGTAAGGTCGTCTCTTTATAAAGAGCCTGCTTAACTCCCGCGTTGATAGGTGCAATAGTATTTTAAGCGACCTCTGGTGATGGCGATTCTAACGACATATATGGGACATACAAGGCAAACATTAATAGACAATACAGAGGTTTGTGGCGAAATTTTTGATAGCCATAAGCTCCTGTTAGGGAAGCGGACATGGTGATGATGATTATTTGAAGAGAGCTTTCACAAAAGCAGCACTTATAGTTTATATAATACATAGTTTATTTTGGAACATTAAATATATTTAAATCAAAAAGAACTTTTAATCCTCAGTTTACAGCCCCTATGTTCCACGGATCGCGTCCAGCCCACACTTTATGTCCACGAAACTCATATTATGTGGACCGCACCCTTAGATCAATCTTACCCTCGGCCATTTAAAAAATGAGAAAGAATTTCGACTTTTATGCATCTCATATACTTCGCCCATAAAATTAAATTACGTAATAAAATATAACCTACGGGTATGGGTTAGTGGTAAAAGCGTTTGCTTAGCAAACCGAAAGTCGTAGGATCGATCCCAAGCCGAGAATAATGAAATAAAACGATATCAAATCTCCACAAATACCCCCGATTTTTGTGATTTTAATCCCTCACCCGTAAAACGACAGTCATTGTCTTTTAATTTAAATTGGTATTAGAGGAAAGTCGTCCCGTGACCACCACCCATTCATAGTGATGCGTGAATATCGCGTTGTAATTTACGAAGTTAGATTAACACTCTGCATGAAGCATATGTAACATGTTAAGTGTCATATAATCCATATATGAAATTTCTGCATCACTATCACTACCTGTTGGTATTCTCCTGTATGATTTGGTGGTCTAGGAAGTGGATTCTATGACGCTTACCATGTTACAAATGGCTAAGCGCTTTATGTGGAGGGTTGATCTTTCAACGTCACAGACTACTCAATCAAAAAACACATGTCCCTCTCACAAAAAAAGTAATTTATTAATATCTGACAGACGTTAAAATACGTTTAAAAAAACATAACGACGCATTTAAAAATAAAATCAGTCTACCGCATTTCCGCAAAATTAACAGACAATTCAAAATAAAAGCAAATATCATAAATAAATACCTACCAGTGCTCGACATGACGTTGCGGCGTTTCCCGCGCGATGACGTTTCAGAAATTGAATTTGGAATCCGGTATTTCCGGAATCCTACTGATATTTTTTAGCTGTTGCCACCCCAAGAACAGGGCCGCATCAAAAAGAATATCGATAAAAAAAAAATTTTAATACATTCCGAATTAGTCTTTAGTCATTCGATGAATGATCAGCTTGCCAACGGAAATGGCTTAGTGCTGTAAGCGTTTGCTAACTAAGTCTAAGGATATGGGTTCGAGCCCCGAATGAGATTAAAAAAAAACTTTAATTGATATCAAATCTCTATAAATACCCCCGATTGGTGTGAATTTGATCACTCGTCCGTTTAATACCAGTCATAGCCTATTAATTAAAATTGGTGGTAAACGAAAATCCTCCCATCAACCCATTCAAATTGAATTTCTGTTAAAAATGTATGATACGTAAATGCTATGCTATGACGCTGATGGATGAGTCAATGGCGCTGACGTATCAACATTCCTCACGCAGTGTTTAGTTATGTAAAAATAGTAAGCGTCATAGAATCCAACGATGAGATATTTGCACTAATATCATCGCTATCTGTTGGTTTTCTCTTGTATGTGCTTACGAAAATAAAAAGCGACCAAAATCGGCAATACAACCATTACTAATAATAATCAATATCTTTCTACATCTCTACTTTCTAGTATCCAGAAGTTTCACCGAATACGTATTCAAGTTGATGTTCCTACAGAATGATGTTTTTAATTAAAAACAACATTGGATTAATAACTCTTCCGGCAGCTCATCCCTAGTTGAATAGGGAGTTACCGCATTTTTAAATACAAAAGTACTACCAATGTAAATAATTCAGTCACTAGAAACTGCTTCCAATGATTCAGTCAGATACTAAATCAAATTCAATCTAAACATAATCGATGGTCCCCTAATTTATTACCATATCATATTATTAAGTAAAAATGTGTACCTATTGATATCTTCGTTAATCAAAGGCGATTCCAAGTCATCGGGATCGTTATCGGAACGCGTGGTGAAAGGATGGGGAGCCAGTCTCCAAATCAAAGAACTAGTCGAGAAGCACATTATAATATATTGAGGACAAAAAAATGACAAACTTCGGTCATCTGCCCGAACAGAACTTTCTGCGTCCCTTATAGGTCCCAAACAGATGACGACTGCATCCACCGGCAGTTGTGGCAACACAGCACCGAAATTAATACAGTGGAACCATTTATAGAACTATGGCGTAACAGATAGCGCCTCCGTTATAGGTAGCAATCTGCCACAACAAACAAATTGGCAACGCAGCGCCATGTCTTATGTTACTAACATTTTTAAGTATATGCGTGTCCGCCAAGCGAACAAAAATGAGAAACAAAAATTCGTATATGGAGGTTTTTCGGCGCCAATCTGCAAGGGCTATATCGAGCTGATGCTACTATATAGTATATTCGTATAAAAATGCCTCTTTTCTAGTCGTGTTACTCATAAATGATAATCGTGGCAATGGTCTTTTAGTAGCGTGGTGGCTTCAAAAATATTTACGGCATAAAAACATCATTTTTTTTACTCGTTCAAATTTTTACTACAATACTCGTACAGTTTGACCCTGCTCCACTGCTCGCTGCGGTGGCTTCCGGTGCATTTCTTTTTTAAATGACGCGTGTAAGAACACGAGAAATTTGATAGTATTGTTGGAAGCAAACTTTTAAAAATGAACTCCCGCCAAAATGCCCTCTTCATTCTTTAGGCATAGAGACCAGAATGCCGCGAACTGGGAGACATGCTTTTTTTCAATTTTATGGCCACCGAGTTATTTTAATAATTGAAATTCATGAGGGTGATTACGTTATGTTTTTTTAACGCAAAGAGGGACTTTTTGTGATTTATCACATTGCCCTCTACCCTCATGAAACACGAGCGATTGATTTCAATAATGATTTCTTTTATGTCTCAATAAAGGAAGATAATTTGAGTTTATACATAGTTTTTATTGACATGATGAATGTCAATAACAAAAAATATTTGATGCCATCAAAAATGAAGGCAAGTAAAATAATTGTTTCTATAATACATATGCGAGTATATATTAACATCCCCTTTACTAAGGAAGAACGATTTCACATCACCGGGATCGTTATTATGACAGCTGAGGAGCAGATGAGTAACACACAGACTTTTCAGAAGCACATATATTTTCGATAAACAAACTTTCGTCCCGGGCGAAGTTATATGCTTTCAGGCACCGGGCCGAATACACTCGGTCCTCGTCGCGGTCGGCGCATATTTGAACTGGCCACCGAGCGCCGCAATTGGCGATCTATAAAACAAGACCTGCTAGCGGCCTGTCAAATAATTACAAAATGACAACACATGCGTCCCCAACGAGCGAACAAAAATAAAAGACGATCGATCACCGAGGTTTTCGGCATCAGCCTGCAAGGGCTATATCAAGCTGATATCAATATCTACATTATGTAAAGACATAAGTGTACCGCCAAACAGTGATGAGATGAAATCTGTGAATTCTGTAACGTAACAGTATGGATTATTAATCTACCAGCATCATTAGATCACAGCCCGGTATACATACATCGTTCACAAGACGCATTCGTTAACTGATTAACTGGAAATTTTAGGTTTTCTAGTGACGTCATTCTGTATAAAATTATATATATTATCATAGCGCATATTAATAAAACATTTCATTGTTATGAAACAGACAATACACCAAGCTTTTACTTACACTACACAATTCAAAACCTGTACCATATTTTTTAGCGAGTGAATCGTAATTCCTTCATTGTTCGTAGAGTATAATATTGTTGTGGTTGTTCGCTTGTAGGATATTATAATGATAGATGAAGTCGTCGCGGCGCCTTGAGCCGGCGCCGGGTCACGAGCCTCGCGCTGCCATTGGCTGAAGATTCACCTCTGACCCACCTCCTCCCGCAGGGTCACCAATCAATGCCGGCCTCGGCAAGCACACAATCCGGAGCTTCGGACCAGGCCGCCAGGCTGACCGATTCAAACAAAAATTTCCTTTTTAAGTTATCACATACATAACAATACCGACAGATGGTGATAGTGATGCAAAAATCTCATATGTGGATTCAATGTTAATTTGCAGTTTTCTGATGTTGCTTAAGAAGACAGTGAATGGTCACGTGATGTTTGTATAATAGTATGAAATTTACTGTATTTTTTTGTCTCAAAAGGGTATTTTTTCGTCCAAATACATACAACATAATACCAACAGGTGTGGTGCTTACGGGACGACTTTTGTCAACCTGCAATTTTAATTAATACTTTATGACTAGTATTTTACGGGTAAGGGATCAAATTCACACCAACCTGGGGTATTTATAGAGCTTATGAATCGACTAAAATTATTTATATTTTTATCTACGTCGGTAATTGAATCTACGGTATTCGGTTTAATAAATAAAACGCTTTCTCCACTAAGCCATACCCTGGTATTTACGGATCTGACTCTGATTTAGGTGCGATGAAATCGATCGTGTATTTATCGTCGTTAGAATTCTTCTTCGTAGTATCAATCCGGTGGATTGGTTTGCAGCAACAAAATGTTGTATCTCGATCTCCACTCCTCTCGATGTTCTGCAATCCTCTTTAGCTCAGCATAAGAGCTACAACTCATGTCCTCGAACACTTGCTGCAAATACTCCCGTCTACGGCGCCCTCTACAGTTTCCACCCTCAACCATCCCTTCCACAATGTCGTGAAGAAGACCATCGTGGCGCATGATGTGACCGATCCATCGGGCTCGCCTCTCTGAGATGGTTCTTACTAGGTGCAATCTTCCTTGATCATGCTGAAAGCCTCATTGTTCATGACGTGGTCTCTCTCGTGAGATTAACAGAAACTACTTAACTGTTCACAAAAATCTATAAATGTGAAAGGATGATGTGAAACTGATCCTTCAACCGGAAACTCGCCTGTGTAGCATATCAATTAAAATCGACGGCAGAGTAAAATCGTGTCGTGAGCAATAAATCTGTTCAAAAAAGGTCGATACGACTAGTCTTATTCTTACGTTTAGTCTATCGATGAGATCTATTCATACGAATTTAGCGGCATTGTTGCGCGAGAGGTTCCACCGTAGACTACTTCAGGGAAAATTGTCACTCGAGTGGTGTGTGGAGAGGGATATTCCGCTCCCGGGTTAGTGGGGCGATAATGCACTGCTCTTCACTGGTGATGCTGCAAACTTACCATCTCAAGAGTTAAATGGATGTCTCTCCACTCGAGTCGAAAACACCATAGCTTTTATGTTAGGATGCAGCGATGTCCAACTCTTCAGTACAGGACTGTTGAATTTTTCTTCTCCATATTCGGTCCTTACAGTATATTCTTTCATATCTACATCCCAAATGGAACATATTTTGGCCAGCCAGCCAAACAATTAAAACAGCATCCATTACAAAACGCAGCGGCACGTCTTGTGTACAACGCGCTCAAATTCTGTCACATCACTGCGATACTACACCGACTGCATTGGTTGAGAGTTCAGAAAAGAATCCAGTACAAGCTTTGACACTTTGCTTAAGGCACTCCAAGGAACTGCACCGAGCTATGTGAGAGAGCTTATCTAGCAATCAGAGATAATTACTCGTGGAGAGACACTCAAAGAAAGATACGCCAGAGGAAGTAAAAGCAACCTACAGCTGACGAGAGGTAATCCAAGCACGCTCTTTTTCATTCGTGCTTTGAGCTTCGTCAGCAACGTCCTGGTACTCGCTGCTGGAAAATATAGAATATCTGAAAATGGAAACATCTTTCAGAGGCAGACTAGAGACCCATCTTTTTACCAGCACTTTTGAATGACCATTTAGTCATACAATGCGCAATATAAATACTGATAACATTTATTTAAATTATCAATTGCATGAGCCGCGCCGTATAGAATATTTCTATATGTATATTTCTTATCCGGTACAAGATTCCGTGGGCTTGAAGAAAATGCAGCTCTGGTTTCTTAATATCAACAAAAGTCTCCTAACATAGATTGACACACGTAAAGTTGTGTAAGTCATGTTTCATTCGTTCTGGAATATTTAAAGCTTTGTGTTTTGATGTTGTTTGAAAGTCGATCAAATTGACAAAATCATGTTGCATACAACGCTTTATTAAGGTTTTTTAAATTTATTTTGGATAAAGATTATATTTATTCACAACAATGTGAACTGGAAAAAAAGGCTATTTTTTATTTCTTTACTTACAGCACTTTCATAATTATGGGCACATTTAATGATGTTATGTTAGAGTTAGTCACCCTGTTTCTATTAATCACACAAGTTTTTTATTATTATTATTTGATGATATTTTTACATGTTTTTACATTTTCCTTGTTTCACCTTCAAAGCAATGTTTTTAGTCTTTCCACCTTATTATAATTTGAATGCGTGTACAGCTTGTGAGTGCAGTCGCAAGTCGCCCGGAAGATCGCAGATGTCATTTACGGCCATCAGAGCTCCATTTGCGAGCTGGAGATGCGGCGGCAATTAAGGAAGGGGGAATCACCCACGAAAACTCTGATGACAGGGATCCATCTGCTAAAGCCAGTGTAGGATTCAGCAGCTTATATATTAAATATAAAATAAGAATATCATACGGTATTCTGAATATACATTAGGGGTCCAACTAAAGCGTTAATATCAGAAATATTGCAAACGGCACAACGCCACTTCAAAAAGAGTCATCTGAAAAATCAGCATCGAGAAATTAGATTACTTACATACTTAAGTATCTTAAAAATGGCCTCTATTTATGTTTTTTATCATTGAAAATATTATATTGTAGATGTAAAAAACTACTTTTATTTACAGTTTATATTAATGAAACAATAATATAAGAAGAAGGAATTTATCAAAAAAAGCCGTTCACTGTTAAAATTAATTATTTACTATTGTTAGATGGCTTAGATAGAAAAAAACGTATCTTGATCCATGGCGTGACTAAACAAAAAATACACAGTTGGCTTTCTGTGTCTTAAAAGAACTTTTAAAAGAAAAAAATTAAGTACTAGTGTGTTATTGAGAACAGTTTCCTTCTTTAGTTTTTTTCAAGTTTTTGCTAGCTTAACCTGTTATTCTGCTAACATATGTGTTTCCTCCTACAGAAAGGGGGTTTGATAATTATCGATATTATTTAATGATTTATGGGTGTTCGATAAGTATGTGACGAGTCTGTCAGTTAAAGCTGAATGCATGAGATTGATACTTTTGAGTTCAGAGAAGCTGCGGTCCTAATAATAACAGTAAAAAATAATTAGTAATACGTAAGTGTTTTTTATTTATTAAAAAACTGAGTTTTTTAATGTAGACTAATTGCACTTAGACTGCAGTACATTATACTAATATCTTATCTATAAATTCTATAACGCTTGTATTTTCAAGGATGATTAAGCTCATATATAATATAAAAATCTGGTAAAATTTCAAGTAATCTCCTTATAGCAGCTTGCAATAGTATAGTATTACTCGCACTTTCTCTAGCGTTGTTGATTTGACTACTAAAAGTGATATGATAGTAATACATTTTTCGAAGGATTATTTTTTACCGAGACTATTTAAAAAAAAAGTACGACTTGAGCATATTAAGTAATGTCGTCAAAGAAACGGTAAAGGCTCTTAATATTGTTAATATTTTCTTTAGAAACATTGACCGCTTGAAAGGCACATTACCTTATTTCGTCTCTGCGGGTAATTCTACAGAAGTGATGAACACTTAGAAGTAGGTCTGGTGCTTTGCATGTCGGGTGTCAGTAGGCACGAGGACAAGTTAATGCGTGTTTAAATTGATTACGAATGGCGCGGGGGAAAATTAGATGTAACTGCAATTCAGAGTTTGCAACTGCATCAAGGCTGGGATGATCAACCCGACGTTTAATTAAAAAGAACTGCTTACATGAACTACAGTCTTTATACCATTTTATTAGATTAAGTTATCATTAACAATATGTATGCGTGCACTTAAAACTGCTGTTTCCACGTAATGTTGTAAATGCTTTTTCATACAAAGGGAAAAAAATAACAAAAAATTTAACGTCAGATAATGGAATGATTTGAATTTTTAATTAATATGCATTTTATAATGCGATATTTCGATTGGTCAGAATTGTGTTGGAAGGTAGGGAGGGGGTACTATAAACCCCCCTTCGGGGCAGAGAACTTTCATTTTGTGAATTTCTCGCATCGATGAAACACCATCGTTTTCCTTTTGCGGTCTGTTAGAAGTTGTTGATAAGTGGATAAAGCATATATAACACCACGTCATGCTTTTGAACTCCTGTCAAAATTTGGATTATTTCCAACAAATTGGTCCATAATTTCAGTTATAGTGTTAAAACTCTTTTTTACAAACGAAAGTTCTTTTTGCTCTTCTTCGAAATCACTAATATCAATATTTTTCTGGCCCCAGACCGACCACACTTGCTACTCGTCGCGATCGGCGCACAACTGATTAATGCCTACCGGGCGCACGTGGTCGGTGTCACCCAGTGCCGCAATGGTGCTATCATTCCCGATTCCCTGTGGCGCCGCCAACGACAACGGACGACGAAAGAATTATTGTTTCCCAGTGGCGGCATCGGCAGAGACAGTGGCAAAAGGAGGGAACTACTCCCACACGGCCTGACAATAATCGGGTACCTACCACCGCATGGAACGCATCGTTGCGGCGATCTTGCTTTTAGATCGCTTTCTTGACATATATCTTGGCTACCAACGCGGCATCAAACATTAAAAAATATATCGTAAAAAAATGATGAGCAATAATCCGATGCTACTCTAATCATTTTGTATCTAATCACCCAGGGCAGGACGATCTACTGGACACTACACTCGCATGTGTCATATGAGTACAACTACTCTAAAGTGTATGATACATATAAATTATGTGCCCAGTTATTTATCATTAATTAGTGTAAACCACTCGGTTCGCAAGTATGCCAGATGAGGCCAAGGGTTGGACTCAGGTGGTGGGTGAACATTATTTAGGCGCCCCATTTTCGCACACTCCACCCTTTTTTATGCAAAAATAATTGACCGCATGTACTCGTAGAGTTGACTTCAAAATATAAAACAAAATAGGCCGAGTGGTATTTTTTTAAAGTACATATGTTATAATATTATTTTTTACCAAAACATAAATAAAAAAATGTTTTCTTTATTCTTACCATATCCGTTCCATATCTGCAACATATGGTCGCCATATTGCAACGATTCAGTTATGAGAGTGTGCATTGTCTATGCCACGTCCCAAGCCATATCTGCACCCATCATCTAGGAACATATATATATTTCCAAACAATCTCCAGGTCTGAAATCCGGGGCGTGTCGGCAGCTCTTATCCAAAGCATATTTTTGGATGAATTATTAATCAGATTTTTAAATGATTTTTTAATTTGTAAAATTATTTTTTAAAAAACATTTTAAAAAATTTAATAGAATGATTAGACTGACTTTCTTAGGGTCTGGACCATTTGTTTCTAAGAAGAGGCTCAACCTAATAGAACACTGAAAATAAAAAATATATTTATATTATTATATAAATATTTACCCCACTATTTCATTGTTGCGTCAGTGCCCTCACAAAAGAATTGTTTATTATATAATTGAGTTTTGATTCGCCAAATTCCCGATTGAAGTATTCTTTGTAACGTAATTACTCGTAATGTTAGGTGTACACTTTCGTCGAACTTCCCTCTGTATGTCCTTTATGAATTCCTATACCATTAATCCAACTGCGATAATACTTTGTCGAATTATTGCTTAGACTAGCAGAAAGAAGATAGGATACTCAAAATTTGATTTAATTACAAAAATTAATTGAATATTTACGTAAAACATGTTTTCATACAAGACTATTGTTATACAGAACGGCCATTTATAAACATCGTAACCATAGCAACGCCAAAAACAAAAATGGCGCAAATCTGTCCTGTAGGTATTTTAAGTAGGTACCTACGTAAGGTTTTGAATATTTTGAAACAAAATTCGATTTTCGAATAAAGTGTTTCAATGTTTGAATTTTAATGACTTTTTTGTTTTAGTTTTACTATATATCGCATGCAGAAGAGAATTGAAATAAATATTACGCATAAATTGTGTGTGATATAGAAAGAGTTAATTTTGGAATTCTAATTGCTGGTCGACTTCGGATAGTATTATATATATTATTTTTATTTTTCAAAAGTGAATTTCAAAACTTTTTTTTTATGTAAGCACATACAGGAAAATACCGACAGATGGTGATAGTAATTCTGATGTCTCATCTGTGGAATTCTATGACGCTTACCATGGTGTATATGGCTAAACGCTGCATGTGGAGTGTTGATCCGCCAACGTCATAGACTACAGCCCGATATTCACGCATCATCCTTTATTATTACAGGAATTTACTATGAATGGGTGGTCTTCACATGACGACTTTCGTCTACTACCAATTTTAATTAATAGGCTATGACTGACATTTTACGGGTGATGGATCGATTCACACCAACCGGGGGTATTTTAGAGGATCGAACCCACGACTTTTGGCTTGCAAAGCAAACGCTTTGACCATTGAGCTATGACCGCCGGCCAAACGAATACATTATGCCACCCAAACGAAAACATCTGGAATTGCAGCAAATCTTTTGGATGGTGGCCGAACAGCACTGAAGTTGCCATTGAATATGCAAATAATTGAGACAACAACATGCAATATCAACAAAAATTCTAAAACGGGCAAGCTACTCAGATCATGTAAAATCATTGTATGGGACGAATGTACTATGGCACACAAAAAATTATTGGAAGCACTTCATAGCACACTAAAAGATTTGAGAGGAAATGAACAACTTTTCGGTGGCGCACTTATTTTATTGTCTGGTGATTTTCGACAAAATCTACCTGTTGTATCACGTTCAACAGTGGCCGATGAACTTAATGTATGTCTCAAATCATTCGTTCTATGGCGATACGTAGATAAACTCACTTTGAAGACCAATATGCGTGTACAACTACAACATGATGCATCCGCTGAACGTTTCGCAAAACAATTGTTGGATATAGGAAATGGGAAATTGACAATCGAGGAATCCACACAATGTATCACATTGCCAGCAAATTTATGTAAAATAACCGCAACCATAGACGAATTGATTCACAATTTTTTTCCAAATATTGCACACAATCATAAAAATCATCGATGGCTCAGTGCACGTCCTATATTAGCAGCCAAAAACAAGGATGTGAATGCAATCAATTTCATCATGCTAAATGAAATACCAGGAGAAGCGACAACGTATAAGTCCATCGATACTATAACGAATCAAGACCAAGTCGTCAATTATCCAACAGAATTCTTGAATTCACTTGATTTGCCAGGCATGCCGCCGCGTGTTTTAACGTTGAAAATTGGCGTTCCTATCATTCTTCTCTGGAATATAAATCCACCACGACTTTGCAACGGTACCAGGCTTTCAGTAAGAAAAATGATGAACAATATTATTGAAGCAACGATTTTAAATGGAAAATTCAAAGTAGAAGTTGCACTGTTGCCACGCATCCCAATGATTCCGACAGATATGCCATTTGAATTTAAACGTCTGCAGTTTCCAGTGCGAGTCGCCTTTGCAATGACCATCAATAAGGCACAAGGACAGTCGTTATAAGTGTGTGGACTAAATTTAGAAAACCCATGCTTCTCACATGGACAACTGTATGTGGCCTGCTCACACGTTGGAAATTCTTCTGATTTATTTGTGTACGCAGGAGATACAAAAATAAAAAAAAAATGTGTATCCAAAAGCACTCCAATAAATAAAAACACACACGGCCGCCACTGTCAAATTCACAGAAAATCATAACCTAAGCTTATCGCTTCTAATTGGCTCCGGCCTCGCCTCAAGTCAGACTTATCCAATCAGAAGGCGAGAGGCTCCCGACGAGGCGCTTCCATAAACTAGCGGTTTCTTTTTTTAGTGACATTGCAACGCATGCCGGGTACACGCTAGTCTATAATAATTATTATAGTCTATATATATAAAAATCGAATTGCTGTTCGTTAGTCTGGCTAAAACTCGAGAACGGCTGAACGGATTTATCTTATCTTGGTCTTGAAATGTTCGTGGAGGTCTAAGGAAGGCTTAAAAGGTGAGAAAAATTTGAATAATTACCGGGAAAACCCTAAAAACAGCCCTTTTCTTTTTCCCATATAAAAGTCCCATATAAACAAGATCTATACACAATATCATCTTTCATATGCTTTGTTCATTTCACGCGCCGCGTGTTATTATGAGAACGCGAAGTGTGTATTATATTTACAGCGCGGTTGACATGACACTTGATTGTTGATTCTACTTGATCTCTGTGATCTTTGACACGTGTCATCTTCTTATTCTTTTGTGTTATTTTTATTTTTTATTATTTTCTCTATTTATTGTATATTTATGTATACTCTATGTTTCTAAATATTTAAAAAAAATGGAATTTCGATTCTGTATATAAATAAATAAATAAATGACACGCTTTAAAATATCACTATTTACGATCCGCACACAAAATCAACTTTGATACACACAATTCAATTTGTGCGGCGCGCTTTATATATTATTATAACTCGAGAACGGCTGAACGGATTTATCTTACCTTGGTCTTGAAATGTTCGTGAAGGTCTGAAAAAGGTGAGAAAAATTTGAATAATTTCCGGGAAAACCCTAAAAACAGCCCATTTATTTTTCCCATATAAACGTTTTCTAAATAAAATGTAGAGTCAATTTGAACTTTATTGCTATTCAATAAAGTTCATATTAAATTATAATCACTCACTGTTGTCTAAGAAATGTAGGTGTGTTAACCTAACTTCAAAGTCAATTTGCAATTTATTACCGCTGCACAAAGTTCAAATTCAATAATATCTATACAAAATAGTCTTCGCGTGCGCGTTGGAGGATCTAATGTCGTGTTCCGAAACTCAACAAAAGTGATAATATCGCGAATGCGACCAAATTGTATAGTCACAAAATGTAATAGATCATTAGTCACAGATCACAGAACACACCCGTAAAAGAGGTTGATACTTTTAAATATCTCGGCTCTGTGATATCCTTAGATGCCAAAACTGAATCTGAGGTGGAGCATAGAATAAACACAGGATGGCTGAAATGGAGGTCTCTCTCTGGGGTTTTGTGTGACAGCAAGGTTCCAGTTAGGATCAAAGGTAAAATCTACAAAACTGCTGTAAGGCCAGCTATGCTATACGGATCGGAGTGTTGGACCCCGCTGAAACGTGACTTGGATAGGATTCATGTGGCAGAGATGAAGATGCTGAGGTGGGCGGGCGGTGTGACTAGAGTAGACAGAGTTCGAAATGAGGAGTTCATTTCGGGTGGCCCCCATACCTTAAAAGATAAAGGAAAACCGCCTAAGATGGTATGGGCATGTGACACGGAGAGATGAGGACCACATGGTGAAGAGAGCCCTCAACATACCCATGCTGAGAAGAAGACCTGGAAGACCGCAGGCAACCTGGACTGCAACTGTAAACAAGGATCTGAAAACCCTGGGCTTGACCGAGAATGCAACGCAGGACAGACTGACATGGCGAACGTGCACAAGGAGAGCCAACCTCAGATGATGGTAAATGGCTAGGATAAAGAAGAAGAATAAATATTAAGTTTTGTCACAAATTAAATTTCTGAACGCAACCATAATATTTGACATTAGATTTGACAACCAACTAATATGTCAATCCATCCTGTCGCACTTCAGAACACGGAAAAAGTATTACGATACATATTGTGTTACGATATCTATGAGTGCGCGAGAACTTTCTTTACTTTGGTGATCCTTTGTGATAGTGACATTCCAAGTAATGTGCTCTTTGTTTTTGATATTTTGTGATAGTGACACTTTACTGCTAAGTGAGTGAGAAATTTTCTCTCTTTGATTAATTACAATTTACGATGCCGAGGAGAAGACGATCTGACTTAGGTCATCGCAGTCAATCAAATGTGCGAAGAGCTACCTCACATGCTAACCGCACTGATGACCAGAGAGAGACAGATCAATAAAATAGTCGTATTGCTATGTCAGAATTGCGTTATTTAGTGAGTGACAATGAAGTAGATAGGCTTAGAATGCAACGAGTTCGTGCACATCAAACACAACAACAGCAAGCACGACATAATGAAATTGAGCGAATCCGCAGACGCAGTGCTCCTGTGATTTTTGAAGGAGCTGCATTTCACTATGATCCGGCAATTGATTATTGTGCCGACAAATCGGTAACAATTGGGGAAATGAAAATAATTTGTAAATATTGTAAGGCGTTAAAATACACTGGTGAATCTACTGGATTATGTTGTGCTGGAGGCAAAGTGAAATTGCCATAGTTGGTCCCACCACCAGATCCTTTACGATCCTTAGTTTCTGGGATTGGAAATGATTCTAAGAACTTCTTGGCCAACATTCAGAAATATAACAGCTCAGAAATATATAAAATGCTTTTTTTTTACCCCGGATTCGTTTTGTTTGTTTTAAGATTATTTTATACAAAAGTTTAGGTCTTTTATTTATTGATTGAGGCAGTACGAAGTCTGCTGGGTCAGCTAGTCTATAATAATTATTATGGATTAAAAATATTATCCATTATTATTCAGAATTAAAATAAAATTTTCCCATCTATTAAAATCTACTTGAAGCTTATGTACTGGTTGTCCAACAATAAACGGTTCGATTCTCTGATACGAATTATATAGTTATAAAACATATTTATAGATGGACACTTACGTAAGGTGTGTTTTCAAAATGATGCTAAAGGAATATTTTTCATGCTTAAAACTTTTTTTATATGAAATGCTTTATTATAATAATTTTCTGATTGATTTCTTGCGCACAAAAAATAACATATGTTTGTATGATGATCAACTGATAATTATTGAGAAAACTAATAGTATATTAATCTCTTAAAAAATAAAATTAATAAAAAAACGTTTAATTGCACCTTTTTATGTATTTAGCAAATTATATAAAATTGATAGTACTTTGCATTATTGAACAAATTTTACATTTTAGTTACATTATTCCAAATCAACCTAACCTATCCTAAACTAAATAACTTTATTAAACATATCGTAAATGAATAAAAATAATTTATTTTTTATTGTGACCAAAAGTTTATTTAAATTATCACCAGAAGTTTTAATATAAATATTTTTAAATGTATTTTATTATATAAGTTAATTTATAAATAAATGATAATTCTAGTTAAATTAAATCAATGTTTTGAATGAGTAAACTAAAATAAAAATGACATCAGTGCCATGCCCGCCGCGCGGATTATCGTTGAAATTTTTAATCCAAGAGCACAGTGATGAGGGGTAACATATATGTATCGATATTAACTTTTCAAACAGGATCCAGTTCAAAAATATATTGAATGCCTTGGAGATATTCGATAGCCTTTCCTACAAATATGTGACAAATGCAAAGAGGTCACTGTTAGATCGATTATAACAAAAGCTGTATTTTCGACCACATCATCATATCATAACCGCTCCCCTAACTGGAGTGTGGTCTGTTAATCCCACAACCCCACGTTCCGTTACTTTCCCTAAAAAGAAGTAACAGCAATTGACAGCTCTATGGAGATTGCCATTTATTTTACTATTTTTATTCTTCAAAAATTATATATATAACCACATAACTAACAAACATATTTATTAATAAAAAAATCAATCCTGCCAACCTGCTTCATCATCTATTTTAGTTGACAGTTTCAATAACAAGTTGGTTCGTTCTTTTATCTTTTTGTTTTGAAAGTTTGCTCTTGACCCAATTGGAAGATTTTCTTTTTTTTTAAGTTTCATTCAGAAATAAAAATACTCCGAGGACATTGAAATATTCAAACAGAAGCTAGTACACGTTTCCAATTTATCTTTCTATCGGACTTTAATGAATATCTACAAACAATGTAATCAAGTTAAGCAAGTAATTTTTGATAAAAATTATCTTTAATTGCGTTTTGTTTACTTGTTTACACAGTACTAATAGATTATGACGCTATAGAAAATCGTAGAATTGTGTCGACTTAAGAACTCCCAATAATAATAACGCCGACTTATTTTATGTGGCTTCGCATTAACAGTTATGCGTAGGATTTACTCCGGGAACCCGTTCTATATACATATACTATATGCATGTACATTTATATTTCGTTGCCAGCATTTTTTATATATCGCTCCAAAATATGGTTTCGGGTGAAATCAGGCCAATTTATTTCCGATGTACCGGAACGTTAACTGTCGCATAGAACCACCACAATACACAACTATTAACTTATGTCAGAGAAATAATACGATCTGAGCTAAACTCATTTATTTTATTATTGTGAATTACCAAAATTCGCGAAAATAAGGTTTTTAGAAAAAAAAAAGTACATAACCTTAAAAACACATATTTTAGTCGGTAAAGTATAATACCCTTTCCCACATCCTTTCTTGTTGAATCAGGTTTTAGTGAGGTGAATAACCTAATGACAAAAAAAAAACAGAAAACGGATATCTTCGTCAGTTTTTAATAAATATTGAACCAGACATAAAAGATTTAGTTAAATAGCATCAGGCTCAAGGTACTCTTTTAATTATTGAATTTGATTTTTACAATTTCTTGTTTTTATTTCCATATCCTAATATAAAAAGGTTGACGACCTCATGTCTAGACTCAAGACGTCGGAGTTCTATAACCTTCCGAGTCTCATTCTCTGTTTCGCTTATACCTTCGTTTTTTGGCAACTTTTATATCTTTGTTTCAAGTAAGCACAAGCACCTGAAAACTTGGGTTCAAACACGGCACGAATCTATTTCTGACAGCTGACGACGCTATCGGAAAACAGCTGATTTTATGCAAAACATTACATATTTTGGCATTCGTCAAATTATCCTAAAAGACGATGAATTTCTTCTGATATAAACTCACAATAAAACGAATTATGTTTTAAAAATATTATACATGTATATATTTTGGAACCAAAAAGCATTTAAAAACATTTAGAATTCCAGCATCATCATCGTTAATAGGTTATGTTTTGTTTCAAAGCAATGTAAATTTGATTTTGAAACTAACTATGAGTTTTGCAAATAGGTAGGAATGTAGCATGTATTAAATAAATCATTATCTTCATAACATCATAAGGCCTTATTTATATTTTTGATAAGAATCATAAATTGTAAAATAACTTGTAAATTCATTTTATTATTTTAAACAACAAAAGTAGGATGAATTGTATTATACATATGGATGTAAATCAATCTGTAAGATATCCTAAGTAGGCAGGTAGTAATAAAGAATGTAGTTTTTAAATAATTTAAAAAGTAATCAAAAATCATTTTTGGAAGTTGTTATAAGTAGGTAGATACATATATTGTTTAGTTCCTAATAAAATTGACCTTTATACAATACGCCAACGATTCTTGTCACATAATCAATTTTTAAGTTAAATTTATTCTATGATCATATAGATATCATGATATTAAATTAAATAAATACAAAATTTGTGTTTTTGTTTTTGTGAATCATTTTGTATTATTGACGTTTTGCGTTCTAGCACTTTCTGTGACGTCACAGTTCATTCGTTTAGAATACCGTTTAGTCTTGAAATATACATTCTACTATCTCTTTCGCCAGTACGATTCAAGCCCACGTTAAAAAGAGAAAAAAAAAACGAGCGTACACTTGCTTTAAATCATTAATTTTTCGGAGAGTTTATATAAACCAGAGCCAACCCTCTACATTCAGTCAAGATTATTAATTTGAGTGGGACCCACGCTTCAGAGCTGCGAGATATTTTAAAGAGATTTATTGTTTTTAATAATTGCGACACTGATATAGGTGAATATAAATTATTTTTCTTTTTCGATTCATCACAAAGCTTACGAAAATATTCAATAACCTTGGCAATATTTCTTGTTATTGCGTGTTGCTAACGGGGACAAGTCCTTTGTGAGACGCCATCTTGGGCGTCGACATTTTGTTTTTATTTCGTTAAATTATTTGTATTGCGTTCACATTTAGTTGGTAAGAAATTTAATTATCGTTAACTATTTTCAAAGACGAAACATTTTACAAATTTAAACATAGTAAACTTTGATGTGTTCTTCATTATGATGTATTATAAATATTCATTCTGTTGACAAAAGAAATTTACACGGGCAATAATATTTTTCCCTTCATACATAATATATCTGCCTTTCCAATAATGGTGATTTTTTTCAGAAGGTCTTTTGTGTAAATATTAATGACAAATTTCAAATGAATCATACTTTGAAGATGACCTAATAATAAGCTTTCTCTTTTGGATAAAAATTACATTTTCATTTCACAATCATACAATTGCTCCTAGATAATCAGTAACAATAAATGGCATTGATTCCTGCCTTTGTTAGTAATAGTTAGCATGCTATGGATATTAGAATATATCGACCGAATGCAGGGAATCTAACAGAGGCGTCATAACTCTTCCGGTTGTGCTCCCTGCATGCGATTGCTAAAAGAAAATTCTATGAAATCGATGTAGAATCGTTGATGCATCATTCCGTGCAGTCAACTTGAAAATAGTGCATCATAATTACAATCTAATTATACTAATTATTTCACAACACTGCAATATAGATTTTAATATAAAAGCGTTTTTATACAAGCATAAATGAGTACTGTCCTTCATTTGTGAAAAATAAATATTTCATTGATTTATATCCAATATTTATTTATATAAATATGTCCTTTGTTTCCGATTTATATTTTAATTTATTGTTTTCTCAAAAGTGACAGGGATCTTGCATTCTAGGGTTTGTTAAAAATTAAGTTTTAAACACTAATGCAATAAGATTTATTTGTCTTTCAGAATCAAAATGCAGATTTTCGTAAAGACCCTCACCGGCAAGACTATCACCCTCGAGGTTGAGCCCTCAGACACTATTGAGAATGTCAAGGCCAAGATCCAAGACAAGGAGGGAATCCCCCCAGACCAGCAGAGATTGATCTTTGCCGGAAAGCAGCTGGAAGACGGGCGCACATTGTCCGACTACAATATTCAGAAGGAATCTACCCTTCATTTGGTGTTGCGTCTGCGAGGAGGTATGCAGATCTTTGTGAAGACCCTCACTGGCAAGACCATCACCCTTGAAGTTGAACCTTCGGATACCATTGAGAATGTCAAGGCCAAGATCCAGGATAAGGAGGGTATTCCCCCAGACCAGCAGAGGTTGATCTTCGCTGGCAAACAGTTGGAAGATGGACGCACATTGTCAGACTACAACATTCAAAAGGAGTCCACACTTCATTTGGTTTTGCGTCTGCGAGGAGGTATGCAGATCTTCGTGAAGACCCTCACGGGCAAGACCATCACCCTTGAAGTTGAACCCTCGGATACTATTGAGAATGTCAAGGCTAAAGATCCAGGATAAGGAGGTATTCCCCCAGACCAGCAGAGGTTGATCTTCGCTGGCAAACAGTTGGAAGATGGTCGCACATTATCTGACTACAACATTCAAAAGGAATCTACTCTTCATCTTGGTGTTGCGTCTGTGGAGGTATGCAGATATTTCGTGAAGACCCTTACCGGCAAGACCATCACCCTTGAAGTTGAGCCCTCGGATACTATTGAGAATGTTAAGGCTAAAATTCAAGATAAGGAAGGCATTCCCCCAGACCAGCAGAGGTTGATCTTCGCTGGCAAACAACTTGAAGATGGACGCACATTGTCAGACTACAACATTCAAAAGGAATCTACACTTCATTTGGTGTTGCGTCTGCGAGGAGGTATGCAGATCTTTGTGAAGACCCTCACGGGCAAGACCATTACCCTTGAAGTTGAACCTTCGGATACTATTGAGAATGTCAAGGCCAAGATCCAGGATAAGGAAGGTATTCCCCCAGACCAGCAGAGGTTGATCTTCGCCGGAAAGCAGTTGGAAGATGGTCGCACCCTCTCAGACTACAACATTCAAAAGGAGTCGACTCTCCATCTTCGTCCTTCGTCTTCGTGGAGGTATGCAGATCTTCGTGAAGACCCTTACCGGCAAGACCATCACCCTTGAAGTTGAGCCCTCGGATACTATTGAGAATGTTAAGGCTAAAATTCAAGATAAGGAAGGCATTCCCCCAGACCAGCAGAGGTTGATCTTCGCTGGCAAACAACTTGAAGACGGACGCACATTGTCAGACTACAACATTCAGAAGGAGTCCACACTTCATTTGGTGTTGCGTCTGCGAGGAGGTATGCAGATCTTTGTGAAGACCCTCACGGGCAAGACCATTACCCTTGAAGTTGAACCTTCGGATACTATTGAGAATGTCAAGGCCAAGATCCAGGATAAGGAGGGTATTCCCCCAGACCAGCAGAGGTTGATCTTCGCCGGAAAGCAGTTGGAAGATGGTCGCACCCTCTCAGACTACAACATTCAAAGGAGTCGACTCTCCATCTCGTCCTTCGTCTTCGTGGAGGTATGCAGATCTTCGTGAAGACCCTTACCGG
Source organism: Glossosoma conforme (assembly GCA_022606575.1). Classification (NCBI taxonomy): domain Eukaryota; kingdom Metazoa; phylum Arthropoda; class Insecta; order Trichoptera; family Glossosomatidae; genus Glossosoma; species Glossosoma conforme. Next base: position 374,631 of record JAGTXR010000240.1, read on the forward strand.
CAAGACCATCACCCTTGAAGTTGAGCCCTCGGATACTATTGAGAATGTTAAGGCTAAAATTCAAGACAAGGAAGGCATTCCCCAGACCAGCAGAGGTTGATCTTTGCTGGCAAACAACTTGAAGATGGACGCACATTATCTGACTACAACATCCAAAAGGAATCTACCCTTCACTTGGTGTTGCGTCTGCGAGGAGGTATGCAGATCTTTGTGAAGACCCTCACTGGCAAGACCATCACCCTCGAAGTGGAACCTTCAGACACCATTGAGAATGTCAAAGCTAAAATACAAGACAAAGAAGGAATCCCCCCAGACCAGCAGAGGTTGATCTTCGCTGGCAAACAACTTGAAGATGGACGCACATTATCTGACTACAACATCCAAAAGGAATCTACTCTTCACTTGGTGTTGCGTCTGCGAGGAGGTATGCAGATCTTTGTGAAGACCCTCACGGGCAAGACCATTACCCTTGAAGTTGAACCTTCGGATACTATTGAGAATGTCAAGGCCAAGATCCAGGACAAGGAGGGAATCCCCCCAGACCAGCAGAGGTTGATCTTCGCCGGAAAGCAGTTGGAAGATGGTCGTACATTCTCAGACTACAACATTCAAAGGAATCTACCTTCATTTGGTGTTGCGTCTGCGTGGAGGTATGCAGATCTTCGTGAAGACCCTCACCGGCAAGACCATCACCCTTGAAGTTGAGCCCTCGGATACTATTGAGAATGTTAAGGCTAAAATTCAAGACAAAGAAGGAATCCCCCAGACCAGCAGAGGTTGATCTTTGCTGGCAAACAACTTGAAGATGGACGCACATTATCTGACTACAACATCCAAAAGGAATCTACCCTTCACTTGGTGTTGCGTCCTGCGAGAGGTATGCAGATCTTTGTGAAGACCCTCACTGGCAAGACCATCACCCTCGAAGTGGAACCTTCAGACACCATTGAGAATGTCAAAGCTAAAATACAAGACAAAGAAGGAATCCCCCCAGACCAGCAGAGGTTGATCTTCGCTGGCAAACAACTTGAAGATGGACGCACATTATCTGACTACAACATCCAAAAGGAATCTACTCTTCACTTGGTGTTGCGTCTGCGAGAGGTATGCAGATCTTTGTGAAGACCCTCACGGGCAAGACCATTACCCTTGAAGTTGAACCTTCGGATACTATTGAGAATGTCAAGGCCAAGATCCAGGACAAGGAGGGAATCCCCCCAGACCAGCAGAGGTTGATCTTCGCCGGAAAGCAGTTGGAAGATGGTCGCACCCTCTCAGACTACAACATTCAAAAGGAGTCGACTCTCCATCTCGTCCTTCGTCTTCGTGGAGGTATGCAGATCTTCGTGAAGACCCTTACCGGCAAGACCATCACCCTTGAAGTTGAGCCCTCGGATACTATTGAGAATGTTAAGGCTAAAATTCAAGATAAGGAAGGCATTCCCCCAGACCAGCAGAGGTTGATCTTCGCTGGCAAACAACTTGAAGATGGACGCACATTATCTGACTACAACATCCAAAAGGAATCTACCCTTCATTTGGTGTTGCGTCTGCGAGGAGGTATGCAGATCTTTGTGAAGACCCTCACTGGCAAGACCATCACCCTCGAAGTGGAACCTTCAGACACCATTGAGAATGTCAAAGCTAAAATACAAGACAAAGAAGGAATCCCCCCAGACCAGCAGAGGCTGATCTTTGCAGGCAAACAACTGGAAGATGGACGTACTCTCTCAGATTATAACATTCAGAAGGAATCCACTCTCCATCTGGTTCTGCGTCTCCGTGGTGGATACTAATGAAAATGTTTTTGCCAAAATATAAGTATTTTCTTATTCCTCCATTTGTAAAAACTAAAAAAAAACATACTTGACTAATTATTTTATTGCAAAACAAAGTAATGCTTCCTTGGTCATAATTAAATTATTTTCTTTTTGGTATTAAATAAAATTCGTTCTCGATTAGAAATCTTGTCTTTTATTTATTGTTCTTTATACATGCATATGATTATGAAAGTGGTATAAGTGACGTTTTCTTCTTTCGAGATATTAAAAGGTTTGTGTTTCGATGTTATATGAAAATAGATGAAATTAACAACTTAAAATACTAAATTTAGATTTTTTAATTAAATTTTTATGATTATATTATTAGATTATTTTAATTCATAACACCGAACTGAAATAAATCAATAACTCATATTTTTCAATTTATTGACGCGCCACTTTCATAATTATGGGTACACATACAGTATTGAATATGTACATGTGAATTGAGAGGAAAATGTGCCATAAAAAAGATTTTTTTATCAAAAGGTAAAGTCAACCTTAAAGTTATATTATTCTTCACTTCATTATGAAAAGATTTAAATTTTGAAACATTAATCAACATGCTTCTACTTTAGAATATAGCATTTATTATAAAAAATATATTGAAATATTTTAAAGAAATCATTTAATATCGCAATGTTAAGGTTGTCAACTGACAATACTTGATGAAACTAAATAATTACAATTGTATATTAATTTAAAATAAATATATGGTCTCATATTAGATGATTGTGAAATAAATATTTTTTTAGTAATATAAAGTTATATCAATGGCATAAGGTAGCTGTATCATTTAAATCAATTCAATGTGCAGGAATTATAATTTGTTTAATTCCTTGAATTTAAAAAATATTTATTTTGTAATATGGCGTCATGAGTTGTATTCGAAGTTCGAACTAATTACAGAAGGAATAACACATTGACGGAACATTAGGAAGCAAAGGTTTGTTAAAGGACGTGAATTTCTTAGATAGTTCATGACGTTGTTTTTGTAAATAAATCCATTCAAATTCTAGTTCAACATGAAAAAAACTGAAACGAGCCTAGTTTTGAATATAAGTCGAATATTCAACTATGGGTTTTTGGAATACAGTAGAACCTCAATTATCTAGACTTATTGGGGATGAAGGTTGACCGAAGGACAAATCCGGATAATCGAAAAAAAAACAATTGACAGCAAAAGACAAGTGTATTCAGTATAAATATATTCAATTTATAATTATAAATAGGTAAGACATTAAAATGATTTTTATTAAAAATCAATTTCTGCTAAAAGCTATAGTTTTTTTTAATCTGCCAAATCCCAAATACTTTAAAGACAAATATTACATTAGGCGTAACATTTCAGACATAAATTGTCTTAAATAACACTCTTGACTCAAACCACTCCATGGCGACATCTAAACACTGAAAAGTTTAAGAATATGTACATACATATATCCAATATCTTCCCCTCACAAATCTCTTCTTCTAACCCTTTCTAGTTAAAAAAGAAAAAAATCCCTACCAGGTCCACAATAAACTTGAATAATTTCAGGCTATGTTTTTTTATAAAAACTCAATTTGAGATAAAATATAATTTTATTTATCAAATATACATACTAATAACGATTAAAAAATATCTCGAATGAGAATAGATATTAAACCTACGCGGTAAAAATCAATGTGGGATGAGATTCGACGTTGGACCGGAAAGGGTTAATCATGTTCCCCTGGGGCGGATATTTCTTTATTTTTTCCTCTTTTTGTGTCTTTTGCCGAGAATATGGTAATATATATATAAAGGGTCCGCCATCTAACGGTTTTTTTCAACTAGTACTTATTTCGTGAATGGCAACACTTAGCTCATGTCTGATTTAAACAGATAATTAGTTTTATCCCTTCCGCTGAACGAATATGTTTGTGTATACGCTTGAACAACGCTGGGAAATATTGCGACATTACTTTGAAAATCAGGCCATTTTTCTTCGAAAATGAGCAAGGAGTGGCCGTTACAGTCAATGGCGATCGTTATCGGACCATTTTTGTTCACAAAAATTGAAGAGGAGGATATTGGCAACATTTTGTTTCAACAGGTCGGCGCTACGAGCCACACAGCCGAAGCTACACTCGATGTTTTGCGATGTTTTTCAAAAAAAAAAAAGTTATTTGGCAGACCCTATATAATCGGTAGAATGCTTTTCCAAATGAATTTCAAGTTCTCTGTTACCCTGTCATTTATTGAATTTTTTAAAAGAGCCAGAGTTTGCTTTGAATGTGGAATCTCAATTTAGTCTTGTATTAAAAATATTGCTTTTTTACACAATACAAAATGAACCAGATATTGACTATTCAGATGACCATCTTTTTATGAATCAAATATAAATGAACTATTTAAATTGTTCATACATATATTTAAAACAAATTATTAATAAATATATATATATGTACATATGTATATTAAATAAGTTCACAAATTTATGTTAAAGAGACATGTTTTATTTACATCAAATAGTAATTTTCAAGTTAATAAGATGACATAAAAATATTTAAATAATAATTACGTTGTATTCATTAATGAAAAATAAATTTAATATAATGTATTACTATAATAATATTATTCAAAACGATTTTAGATAAAAAAAAGAAAATAATAACGCCCACATCATATTTAGCCTTATACAGTTGAAGATGTTTAGCCTTCAGCTTCCGTTCGTTTTAAGTTCCGTCCCGCATTTTGTACTGAGAGCTGTCTTCGCCGGCCGCTCAGTTAAACCGACTTCACAAAAGGAAAGCGACAACAAAAACTTCAATCATGTTTTGGGGTAAGTCTCTGATTACCGTCTCGCCATCCCGCATTCAAATTCGACTGACAAATATAACACGTCATTGAACCTTGTTGAAAAACGAAACCTCGTGAGACGGTTTGCCCGCCATGCTTTAATGTCACCGGTTTCATTTTATTTTTTATCAAAGGATACTAGTGATTTTTGGGTCGATATACACTAGTCGCACTTTATTTAATTACGCATATGAGATATTACATAGGATCTCATACATTCATTTTTTATATGACATCGAAAATGAAGTATTTTCGATATCTTCCATTAAAAAATAAAGCATGGTTTTGTAACATGTATACTCTCAATATTAAAAAGATCATAACTATTATTTGTCGTCCATCATCGTACAAATTTGCGGCATATAGTGTATGGAGCTTAAAGATTGTTTCATACAAGATTTTATAATTTGTAAACCTTATATATATGTATATATTTTACAAACACACATTGAATAAAAACCATCTCATGATATTTTCGACAAAAAATGTATTTCTTGAGTAATCATTGCCGATTGTAAAATAAAAACAAAAAATTAAACGTTTGAAATAATAATTTTCATTCAAAATTTAAATGATAAGCTAAACCTAACCTAAATTTTTACCACAATAAAATGTAATGGATGCTTTTGTCCCATTATTGTTTTACAATTGATTTCCTAAATTGTCCTCACTAAAAATATGGTGAGGTTCACAATTTGAAGTTTCAGTAACACTTCAAAGTAGTGTATTAACATAACACATTGTCAGTTGGATACATAACCTTTTTTACAATAGAATGTTGCTAAAATACGGATTACATAAAAATGTTAGTGGCTTAATGATGGACTTGCTGGTAAATTGTATCATTTACTTCTAACTACACAATTTATCAAGAAATTTGGTAACACTTCATTGTAGTGTATCAAGCTTAAAAATGTTAATATGGATGCTCAAATAAATACTATCAAAACTACAACATAACTGACAAGTAATGAGTCATCATCTTCTTATGTCGTCAGTGCATCTTGCAGGGGGTCGGCCAATGCTTCATTTGCCAGTTCTTGGGTGCCACTCTAATACTTTTCTTTCCCATCGACCGTCGCCTCTTCGACTTATACTTACTTGAGTGTGCCTATTCTTTGGGTAGCCTCCACTACTTGAGTTCTTCTGCGGATATCCTCATTTTGGATTCTATCTTTTAGCGACACTCCGAGCATGGATCTCTGCATAACACGCTGGGTGACCTTTATTTTATGAGTAAGACTTGCTGTTAGATTCCACGTCTCTGCGCCATAACTCAATACAGGGAGGATGCATTGGTTAAACACCTTAGTTTTAAGGCATTGCGGAATTTTCGCTTTAAAAATGTACTTTAGTTTTCCAAATGCTGCCCATCCCAGTTGTATACGTTGTCGAAATAATGAGTATCATTTCTCATTGTTGGTTTAACTATTCTACGAATAAAAAATCCATTTTTACACCTTACCTACCTTTGTCTTGACAGAAGTGACACCTAACAACGAAAATATTTTTTAACGTTAACGCTACATTGCGTAAACCAATCGCCAATATTGGTGTAAATAAACCTTAAGAGTTGTATTCTAGTACAGTGGGTTGGTCAGCAGCATTTTATGGGAGCCACATGATTCAAATTAAAATCATATTGATGCTTAGTTAAAGCATATAGGCACTACATGCAGATGTATTCTTTATATATATATATTATGAATAATATTTGTTTATATGTATATTATAAACAATATTTGATTATATATATATTCTATGTATATTATTTGTTTGTGTGCAATGCCGGTAGGCATTATAGAAGAAAAACTATTTTTGGAAGCATTCTAATTTATTAAAAGTAAAAATCAAAAGTAAAAATCAAAATTTTAAATCAAAACAACGATGAAAACCTTCAGCTTTTTTTGCCCCTCCCTGTATAAATCTAATTTGAATAATATATTAAAATTATTGTTTTCTTTCATCACGATGGACATAATAGTTGTATTATATTAGATTTACTTGTTTTATAGTTAATTTTTAACTGTTTAAATATAGCGTAAATTGTAATTTTTGTACCAAGTACATAATGCGATATTTAAATTAGTTTATGTAGAGCGGTTGATTTAGATAGATTTCTTGTAGAGCTGGTGAGATTCCCGGCAATTTTTTTGTAGAGCCGGCGATGTTCTGTGTTTCGTTTACAAAATCAAAGTTTATGTAAAAGGCTGTAACATTGGAAATAATGGTTTAATTTGAATAAAATTTTAAAAAGGTTTTATTTAATGAATAAAAATATTTATTTAAGGTTTTTTACATACAAAAAAATATGTAAAAACTTATGTTCAACATTTTACTAAAAAACACAAGTTTAAATAATATTTTTCGAAAAGTTCGATTTTGTTAAATAATATAATCATATGAGTTAAAAAACATGACATCTTAAACGGGAAAAGTACCTCAGAAATACTAAACAAAATTTTAAATAAGTATTTAGTTTTACACCTTATTGTTAACGAAATATTTTTTGTTAATTTTTATGATGTTCTCACCTGCGCATAAACAATGAATTATATTACCACAGGCGCTTTAAATATGCATCTTTTTATACGTTTCCCGCTCTCTACCGATATTCCTTAAAAAAAACGCATGCATGCGTCTCCCGCTTTCTATGCGGAGTCAACTTGAACACTCTGATGTGTCTCCTGTTCCACAATCAAAATCGTTGAAGGTTAGTTATGAGGACTTTGTAAAAATTGTATTTGTCGGTTGGTGCAGGTCTGGTAATGGAGCCGCAGAAAAAGTACACGCAGACGGTGACCAAGGCGTTCCACATCTCGCAAGCTGTTCTGGACACCGCCACCGGGGACAACGATCCCTGCCAGGTTATGGTCATGGTGGACGGCAAGAACTTCCTCATCTGCACGCTGCAGAAGTCTCGCGCTATCCAGGTGCCATTGGACTTGTTCTTTCGGGAGGGAGACAAGGTCGCCTTCATCACCAACGGTCAGTACCAGCAGTGCGCCGGCCTGGTTGTGTTTTCTTTTATGATTCTATTCATACCATGTACCTGAGATTCATTATTTATCAGCTTCCTACCTAGAGTAAGTAGGTGCCAAAAATTGTCCCTATAAATTTCTGTTTGTCACCGTAGTTTAGTGGTCTAGCCGGTGCCATTTTATATTGTGACTGAGGGTAGGATTCTTTCTCCAAATTTTGAAAGGAGTTCAAAAGCAAGACGGGGTGTTATAGATGCTTTATCCACTTATCAACAACTCCTAAAAGAACGCAAAAGGAAAACTACATTAGATGCCTTCTTGACAAAAAGGCAGAAAATTGAAAACACAGAATAGACTGAATGATCTGACTAGAATTTTATTTGTTTTTATTATAGTGTAGTAAGTATATTAATTTATATTGATTTTATTTTTGTAAGAAATAAATGTTTAGTTTTATTTTTATTAAAATAAATCATAATTATTAAATTTAATGCCTAGCCAATTTTCTATCCATCTTCCCCTAACCCCATTATTTACATGTTAACACATTTGCATAGGGAAAGGTATTAATACCTGTTACCTCGACTGACGGTTAATTACGGGAAGGGTATTTTTACGTTTTACGCACTCTGATCTTTAAAGTCGGGTAGGGTATTTATATTTGGTTTTTTTTTACAAGCATTTGACTTTATTTTGCTTATGAAGGTCAGCATTATCAGTTTTATGAAAGTAAACACATATTTAAGAAACAGGGTTACTAACAGGTCCGCCAAATAACTTTTCTTTTTTGAAAATGGGGCGCAAAACATCGAGTGTAGCTTCGGCTGTGTGGCACGTAGCGCCGTTCTGTTGAAACCAAATGTTGCCAATATCCTCCTCTTCAATTTTTGTGTCTTCAATGTCCCGATAACGATCACCATTGACTGTAACGGCCACTCTTTGCTCATTTTCGAAGAAAAATGGCTTGATTTTCAAAGTAATGTCGCAATATTTCCCAGCGTTGTTCAAGCGTATACACAACCATATTCGTTCAGCGGAAGAATAAAACTAATTATCTGTCAAATCAGACATGAGCTAAGTGTTACCATTCACGAAATAAGCACTAGTTGAAAAAAAAAACGTTAGATGGCGGACCCTATACAAAATTGTTTCATTTTTTAGAATAAATAATAATTGCTTATTTTGTAAAATCAACATATATTTTAAATTTTATTACAAAATCGCTAGTATTTATGTATATTTTTTGTGATAAAACCCTTTATAAGGGTTATTATTACCATGTATATCATACTCTAAATCTTAAAAAATATTTATAACTCTAAAAAACGTATTCTTTAATGTTTTAATGTGTATTGTGTCAAGTTATGGACATAAATAAAAATAAGTGTAAGAAGTTCTTTAAGTTTTCAATAATTTTGCTGGTGGTGAAGTAATTGGTGAGTATCATATTGAAAAAAATATGTAGTTATGTTGGATATTTTTAAAGTTATGGCAGTTTATGTAGAAACATTTTTTATGCGCGACATGGACTTATCGCCCTTATTAAAGTATTAGCCGAGCACGAATGTCACCGATGTGAATGTGTTTAGATAGCCTCGTTTGGCGCTGTTTCGCATTACGCTCTACTTTGATGGAACGTATCCCCCGCTGTCATTATTACATTATATGAGTTGTACAATATAGTGTACGCTATTGGTAGTTTCAAAATATATAAGCATAACACAATTATTCATAAACTATTGTAAGGTTTTTTTTGAGGAGTTATTAAGCCAATTTAAAATTATTTTTTCCTAGAATAACATTAGAAATTTTACAAATTTCATGCGTTACTGAAGTACAAGTAGAATTAATAATTCTATAAAAAATATATACAAATATTGGTACTTATGATAAAGTACTAAGAAAATCAAAACAATAAAGACAAGCAACATAAAGTCTCAATGCTCATCAAACAAACGACTCCAACAAATTATTCTTCCAAAGAAATTCGTGGAGTTTGTGCCTGAATTGGACCTCTCTTACGTGAAATATATCATCCATCCAAGATATCTTCCAGTGGCTTGGAAAGCTACCTGATTTTAACGAGAAGTTATATATAATATGACTAAAGGGTATTTTGAAGAAATCGACACAACCCCTTAGAATAAATGTAGAAACATTATCTGGACCTATAGATTGCTTGTTTTTAATCTTTTTTATAAAATAGGATACATCACCCTCGTTGAAACTATAAATATCTACGTACATGGCCCTATTTGATGGTTGCCTAGATGCATACTCAATATCAAGGTTGGGCGGTTGACTACGTTACACAGATTTAAAATGCCCTGCGAATGCCTGATGCCCATGTTGCACTATAGGGTTAGAACTCCAAAATCATCAACCTTTGTCCATCCACTGTTGAACGTAGGTGCCCTGCATGAATCTCCATCCTTCTCAATCCTCCGACCTTCACATCCACTTGCTGACACAAAGGAGATTGAAACATTACCCGGATTTGAACCTGAAGAAAAAAATAACAAGCATCGCATCCCCAACTGGTTAAATAATAGATAAGTTTTTGTTTTGCAGGAAAGTCGCACGTTCACCTCACAGGGTACCTAGACCCTGAATTTGAGGATGAAGAAGATGAAGATGAAGAGGATGAGGCCGACATGGACGAGGATGTGCCAGAACTGGTACCGGCTCGTAATAACAAGGACAAGAGGAAACTCAATGCTGAATCACCTGACCTGAGCAAACTTACCAAAAAGCAAAAGGTATTGCTTAAAAACAATCTTTTTAGAAACATATATTCAATTAGTTGATTAAAATTTCAATTCACATAAGACAATTTAAGCATATCATCAAATAATCCTAACAAATACTCGGCTCAAAATAATAAAGTGTAGTATTCCTTTAAGAATGTATTTGCCGGAGCTGCGGGAGGCTGAGCTGACATGAGATGCGGTAAAGACTATGACGGCTGACAGAGCTTTATGGCAGCAGATTGTGACAGCCATATGCTCCAGTTAGGGGAGCCAACATAGTAATGATGATGATTGCCTGTTAAAAATTGCAATTTATTGTCTTATCTCCAATTTTCAAGGAATGATTTTAGCCGGGTACAGCATATGATCATGAATGAATGATTGAATTTCATAAATTGAATCTCAGCAATCTCACGAGTTGTTATTCATTATTTTTCATCAATTAATGGCATTATTATGTCTTCGTTAGCTTTAACTGGCCTTCCAGAACGTGATGTTAGACTTTTACATGTCAAAAAGTAAAATATGCTTTAAATGCTGCCTTACATGCTGGCGGGTATAGCTCAATGGTCAAAGCGTTTGCTTTGCAAGCCAAAGGTCGTGTGTAGGATCCCCGACAGAATAAAAAAAAGATTTTTAATCGATTTCTGAGCTCTAAAATACCACCGGTTGGTGTGAATTTGATCCCTTGCCTGAAAAATGACAGTAATAGCCTATTAATTAAAATTGGTGGTAGACGAAAGTCGTTCCGTGAAGACCACCCATTCATAGTAAATTACTGTAATTATAAGGATGCTGTGTTAATCTCGGGCTGTAGTCTATGAAGCTAGCAGATCAACACTTCACATGCAGCCAGATTAAAACCTTTAACTGTATGATTCATAAAGACTAAATCTTCCTCTTGGTCCATTGGATCTATATAAAATAAAGTTGATGAGTTAAGTATACTGTGAAGTCTTCTTTTTGAAATCTCTTATTTTTGTTAGTCTTTTGCATGTTAAAAATATAAATTTAAGTGATTACTTTATTATTGGCTTGCAGAAGGAGTTGAAGAAGCAGGAGGCGGCCAAGGCTGCAGCTGAGGAAGAGTCGGACAGCGAGGTGGAGACTGAGAACCTGAGGAAGCTGCTAGAGGAAGAGATCGATTCGGACGACAATGATGACTCGTACATGCCCAACAACAGCAAGGCTTCTGCAGCAGACAGGTGACTTAAAAATTCTAATTTCAAATTAGCACATTGTTTGCGTGTATTGTTTTATGCAAATTGCATCCTAGCGCCAATGATTTTTGGGTTTGCACATGAGTATTTTAACAGTTTTTTAAAAACCTATAACTTTTGAAATATTCATAATTCTTCAGTTAACATTTAAATAAATGGTGAAACATTTTGGTGGGATAAGCAACAAAAATTATAGAAACCACTCCTTTAGAGATATTTATAAGTTTTTTTTTATGTAAACACATACAGGAAAATACCGACAGATGGTAATAGTAATTCTGAAGTCTCATCTGTGGAATTCTATGACGCTTACCATGGTGTGTATGACTGAACCCTGCATGTGGAGTGTTGATCCGCCAACGTCATACACTATAGCCCGAGATTCATGCATCATCCTTTACTATTACAGGAATTTACTATGAATGGGTGGTCTTCACGGGACGACTTTCGTCTACCACCAATTTTGATTACTAGGCTATGACTGGAATTTTACGAGTGAGGGATCAAATTTACACCAACCGGGGGTAATTTTAGAGCTCAGAAATGGATTAAAAATCCTTTTTTTTTATCTCCGTCGAGGATTGAACCCACGACTTTTGGTTTTCAAAGCAAACGCTTCGACCATTGAGCTATACCTGTCGGCATCTGCAAAGTATGGTCACCACAAATTGCACTTAATTTTTTTAAGCTGCTGCTGTCCATTCCTCGTTTTAGCACGTATCTGCTCCTGAATGTCCACTTGGGAACAAATATGGTTTCCGACAACCTCCAAAGTGCTTGAAGAGAGGGTAGCTGTGGTATCCCAGGCATATTTTTAGTTGATTCGTTGATCGCATTTTTTAGGAAATCGGATGTTTAGCCCGACATTCCCGAGGCCTGGATCATGTTGTCCTAAGAGGCGGCTCAACCTGAATATTTGTTATTTAAAATTTCATTAAATTGTATTTATATAAATTAAGTGATAATAATTTCGATTTGCTAATCGATTTTTTGACCATCTATTTATAAATTGTATTATATATTACAGTAAACAAATATATTTCTTGTCACATATAGTTTTGGGCTTGGATCTCTCTGGATTTTATATTCAGTAATATATTCAGCCAATTTTCAACATAACAACACAAGAATACGGCTGTACTATGAGGCCACAAATCCATGTGAAGCTCATGACCGCCATACCCATCATACGCGATGAATGGATTAAGTAGTAGTCTGTTAATAAATTAGGCATCCTTTTTTTTATAACGGGGACTTTTCTGATGACTGTCGGAACACTGTGACATCCAGTGCCACCAAGTAATCACGGCATAAAACAAATTAAAGATGACAGTTGAACCAACATGAAATGGAGCAACTGTCATAACACATAAAATGGCGTATGCAAACGCCGTGTAATTTTATATATAATTAAAACTAACATCACTAGATGTGCATGCCAGGCTACCGAACAAAAATAAGAGACAAAAGATCGGTTTTTGAGGCTTTTCGGCATCAGCCTAAAAGAGCTATATCAAGCTGATATCAGTATATAGTATGGACACGATACGCTTACATTTAATTAATGTGTATTTATTTGTATAACAGTGATTCAATTTATTTTTAAAAATAAACATCTATGTATGTCAAGTATCCAGTGCTGAAGTGTACCTAGTTATTCTATAATATATAATGTAATACTTTGCAATGTTATTTTTTTTTTCGTTTACAGTGATGAAGATGAAGATGACGACGGCGATGATGATGAGGACGATGATGAAGATGAGTCGGACGAGGAGGAGACCCCCTCCCCTGCCAAGCGGGCCAAGAACAAGAAACAGGAACAGTCACCGCTGCAGAATGGTCATTCTGAGAAGAAGAAGAAGGTAATTTTTTTTTATTCTTTACAGGGAGAGGGAGGTCTCTATTGGGGCTTCTAAATCATGAGATTTCTCATAGAATCAGGATTTCGGTGCTGCCAACATCCAATTTTTAAAAAAATTAATATATTTTATAGATTATATTCTTATTTATTATTGAGTTATTTAGTATCAATAAGAATTGAAATGTATGTTTTCATTAAGTTTCTGTGGTTCTATGCATACATTTTTCTTGCGGCAGGGTGATAAGGAGAACGAGCCCAAGAAGCAAGACAAAGTGGAGAAGTCTCCTGTGACCTCGACTAAGGAGAAGAAGACCCTGACTGGCAACGTGGCCATCGAGGACCTGAAGGTCGGCCAGGGAGCGGTGGCCAAGCCCGGCAAGACCGTTCAAGTGAGTACACTTACCGATTACTGCTAAGCTTTGGAATGCATCGGTGTTTGTACTAATAAGTTCTATGATGAAATTTGTCATTCTAAAAAAGCAAGTCACATTATGGCGGTCGTTTAAGATCACGCGTTATCTTTTGTGAAGACCTCTGAACTGTTTCTGTAGCCTGGTGGTTCTTTGTCTAATAAGAGAGACCGTTGAATTTGCTGAATTGGAATACACCCTCTCATATTTTATATTCAATTTAACTTCCAAGGTTACTTTTTCTATGCTCATTACGGTGATAAAAGTTTTTTTTTAAACTTTAAAATGTTAGATAAAGAAAGTAGAGATTTTGTGCAAGGCTCCAAGCTCACACCGTCGAGGACTACTGGCGGCTGTTTGTGACGATCATATACATGAGAATGATGATTGCTGCTGCCCAGTCTTATACAAGCAACACATACACATTTTTTTTTTAATATCCTGAATTTCTGTTAACATTTTAATTAATAAATAAACATGGCCACGTGAAGATCCTAAATTAAAATTTAAAAAAATGTTATTCAATGAAACTCAAAATTGAATATTTGAAATGTTTGTTGCCGCGGTGATGTGAAATTACTTTAATATTAAAAATGACAATTTTTATTATTTGCAGGTGTTCTACGAGGGACGTCTAAAGTCCAACAACAAGATGTTTGACAGTTGCAGTAAGAACCCCGGCTTCAAGTTCCGCCTCGGCAAGAAGGAGGTCATCTCCGGCTGGGACGTGGGCGTGGCCGGCATGCGCGTGGGCGGCAAGCGGCGCATCGTCTGCCCGCCCGGCATGGCGTAAGTTCACTAGTCAGATTGTGACAAAGCTCGAACGAGCTGTTATTATATATCACACTCCTTATCTAATTAAGATTGAAAAAGTCTCTAGTGTGAAGTTGTGTGACTCGCTTAGATGCGCACATCTCATCCCTGCTGACGCTATTTAAATTCGTTACATTCAATAGTCACAAAGTATAAGTATTTATTCTAGAAGTTTCAATGTTAGAGTGAGCATTGAGATATACCGATATTGATTTGATCCAGTTTAGAACTTTCAAAAACTAAGATCTTGTACATTGAACCTCAAGTGTAAATCACTTTATTTTATCAATTGTTGACTTAATAATAAACATAAATATTCTTATAATATGAAATAATGTTTTTTATTTTGCAGGTATGGCAACAAAGGATCACCCCCAGTCATTCCTCCCAATTCCACACTCGTTTTTGAAGTGGAACTGAAAAATGTTAATTAATTATAATATTAATGCTATTTTTAAAGGAAAAATGTGTCGATTTCTGAATGGCCGCTGTTTGAGAGACCCACCTTTTATTTTGTTACTATATATTTTTTTGCTCATTGTTTGTTTTTTTTTCAATACCATCTTAAATTTTAATATCTCAAAGGAAAACAAGTTATGTTTCTAATTCAAACCATACTATACACGGACGTGGTTTAGATGTTATCTGATTATGAGAGGGAAAATGCTGCCTAGTCCATGTCTCGACATTCTCTAAGACCATCGTCAGTACAACTTATTCATTAGAACTTAAGCTTGTTGAGAATCTGGATCTAGCATCAAACAGAGTTCTTTGGGTGGTGGACGTGCTCCAAATTGTGTGTGAATGTGACATAGCTTAGATTTAAGTTACTGTCATGATGCAATACAAACATCATTTATTAAAAAAAAAGTTTAATGCAAGATTAAGGACAGTTTTTTTTATCTGTTTATTAATAAATGCAGTTTATTGCTACTGTAAATAATGTCTAATGGCCCAAAAAATATTGATTATTTGGGCTGTAATAATTTGTACTGTCTAGTTTACCTCCTGATGGTTAATGTGCTATAAAAAGTAAGATTAAACTTTAGGTTCTCTTTAACTGTTAACTTTCAATCATTCAATGTGTGAAAGATAATATATATCTAATGTCAGTCATCTTAATCCCTTTGTATATTTTTTTATTAACTATTAAAGAATATAATATCGTTCTTGGGCTGTTTAAAGTATTGTTATATCCATGTTATAACAATATATTGATATGTTACAGCATTTTATGGAAGCGTGAGGCCAAATTTATGATAAATTAAATGGTACTGGTGTTGTTGAATTGTAACGATTGAGAGCAAAATAGCTTTGATATGAACACTGATTGTCTGCTTTTATTTTTTATACTACTTCATAATTTCATTAAAAGATGATAATATGCGACTTACGATCTGATCTGACCAGCTTCACAAAAAAGACTAGTAGTAGTTCATTTTACATTGATTTAAAAATGTTATTTTTCTAATAAACCTATATAGATCACCTCAGTGGAAAATTAATCCACCTATTTGTGGTGTGTGTAATGGAATGTATCAATAATTGATTATCCCATATCATAATGTACTTATTTGCGGTGATCAATTGTTACATGTTAATTAAACTTGTGCTATTATGCTGGTTGACTGTTTTGGTTAAATTGTAATTTAGCTCTTATCACAAGAAGTGAATGTCATATTGCACAATATTCCAACGCTCATGATAATTATTAATAAATAATCCTGTGTGTATAATAAGACTTTACCGTAAAAATAAATAATTTTAGAGATTATAGTGATCATCATAACAAACGAGGCAAATAAACATTTTAGAAACCTGAAAAAAAGTATTTGTAACAAAATCGGTGATATTTACTATAATAATAGTGTTTTTTTGTTGTTGTGATAAGTTTTGTTATTTCACTTGAAATTTCAGAATTTTTCATTAAGATAGCTGATCCAAATTGGATACTATGTTCCATTTGCTAATTATTTAAATGATAACACTATTATTTTATATCATGACAAGTAAATAATGCAACTTTAATAAAATGTTAATAACATCTTAAGTGTTGCCTAAATTGTTTGAATTTTCTATAAGATTGATTTCGGGATTCTATTGAAAAGTAATCAAAGCTTTGTAATTAATTAATATAATGATTGTTGACTAGTTGAGTTATGACAAACAGGAAATCAATGCAAATGCGTAAATAAAATAAGTATTTTAACCTCCTCAGACCTGCCTTTTATTTTTTATAGTGCATTAAAAAATGATTCCACAATTATTTAGAAACGTAATGTTTCAACAATGAGGAGAATTTGAACTCTATTGTTTATTTTTATTATCAAGTTGTATTATTACTTTAGTGCCTTGTAGATTTACGAATCTCATTGATTGGATAATATTATAAGTAGGATATTGGACAATTATAACCTGCATTGCAGACCAACCCATAGATCAATGGTTTCACCTATACAATGACACAATGCAAACTAGTTTTTTTTAAATCTAAGAAAATAAAGTTTGTAAATCATAATATGTTTTTATATTATAAAATATATTATTGCATAAATTTGTTGCTTACCTACATTTCATATAAATTTTACCCAATGTCTTCTCATTATTATCTTGTCTTTATAATTCTTGCCCCAGATTTATGCAAGTACACTCTATCCCTCTTATGGGTTTTAACGTAAGTGTTTTTTTAATGAAAATTTTAAATAAAATATTTTTAAAAAGTATTTATTGAGGCTTTGGTGCGGTCTTATGTAAAGATTTGATTTTAACAAAGTTCAAAAATGATCAATTTCGAAAATTGATTCATCAGTTTATAATCTTGAAAATTGCTCATAAATATCATGGATACTCTTTACTAATATAAATTTATATATTAATATTATTAAAAATATTAGCATTGATTACAAAGCTTTGTTTGTTGAATGTTGTATTGTACTGACTTACTACGTATGATTTTTTTTCAACTGGCAAGAGCCTTGACTGGCCGACCT
Organism: Glossosoma conforme; assembly: GCA_022606575.1. Classification (NCBI taxonomy): domain Eukaryota; kingdom Metazoa; phylum Arthropoda; class Insecta; order Trichoptera; family Glossosomatidae; genus Glossosoma; species Glossosoma conforme. The sequence goes on from JAGTXR010000240.1 coordinate 392,303, forward strand.
GGAAATCCCTAAACAGATTAAGAACCGGAGTTGGTAGAACAAAGGACAACCTCGAGCGGTGGGGAATGCTTCGGCAGGGATAGACACTATTGTGCGACTGTGGAGACCTGCAGACTGCCTCACACCTACGATGCTGCTCCATGTGCCCAACAAGTTGCACATCTCAGGACCTAATGCTGGGCAACACACCAGCTATCGATGTTGCCAGATATTGGGAAAAAATAATTTGACATCGCTGACACGAAGAAGAAGACTACGTATGATAAAATTGTAAGAATTGAATTTTGTATGTTTTACTTTGAAACAAAATTAATAAAAAGCCAAAAAATCATGTGTTCTTATTTTTATTATTGCTAAGCCTTGTGGTTCCTATTGGAATGACTGGAAAATATTTTCTGCACTACTCTGTTTCTCTCACAGTTGGAACTGGTCAATTACAATACCAAGTGAACGCAAGTATGATAAAGATGGAGAGATGTCATCTACAAAGTTTACCATCCTCAGCATTGAGGAAAAGGAGAAGAGATTATTAATTACTTATAACGGAAATTAATAAAAACTGATAAGGCAGTATTTTATATCAAGAAAGAAATATTTAACAATAATGAATATGCAGGATAAAGTAAAATGTGAAAAAAAAACATTGCTATAAATAACTTCACAGTTAACTTGCCTGACTTAACTGATGGATTTTAACGTAGTAACTAAAAATATTCTTACACAAGTAACCAGCAGTTGGGATAACTTTCCCACAATCAATATGTAGGATAGATTAGTCAAGCAATAAATAATAGTGATTTCACGTTTTAAATGATTTATTTAATAATAAGAATTTGTAATACATGATATTTAATATCAGACAGTAATAATTTGACTAAATTACAGACTTCCATTGTCGATGACAAATATGTTTAAATGCTTAGAAGTTTGTTAGACTATATTTATTATAATACTATACTTTCATCGGTGAAATGGATCACAAACTGAATTATTAAGAAAAGCTGAATTACATTATAACCTATTTATTATTAACCTTTGGATGTTTTTGATCGACAATATGTTATGTCTATAACTAAAATACGATTTTATCCAATAATATGGTTAAATTTATACATTACTCGGAAAATTACAAAAAAATATACAAAATTATTATTCAAATAACATACCTTGTTCCAACAATTGCAAGGTTATGTTTTAAATATTATTGTTATACTTAGATTTAAAATTACATTGGTCGTAAGTGATACAGTAAAATAAGGGAAATTAGATACAGTAGAATGTCCATAATCCGGCACCATGTACTATCCGAAATTGGCTTGCTGGAATTGCCCGATTACCGGATTGCAGAAAAAAGTCGAAAATATATTTTTAAGAGGATCAAATCAATCGGAGCAGGAATATTGAATCATAAATTTGTGTGCAGGTTGACGAAAACTTCTGCAATGACACAATACTTTACTTGTGCCAGTGACTGAGTTTAGGAGAGGAGAATAACAAGAGAGGGATTTGAACATTTAGTAGACTCCATGTTTAACCAGATCTGTACATAGAATGGGGGACTCGTGTTTGAGGAAGTGAGTGGGGTTTAAAGACTGCAAGTGCACATTTGATTATTCCTTGAAAAGATTTTTTTTTTGTAAACCCTTTCAAGAGAGATAGTAGAGTAGGATATACCTCACCAGTGGACTCTGATGACATTCAGCTGAGTCGGATGGTGTATGTGTAGTGGTTGTGTAATTGCAAGCATATTTTCTATATCAACCCTCAGGGGTCGATGAGGACCTGCATGGGGTCCACGTCAAGGGGAAAAAATTTGGGGGTCTGTCATATTACAAGAGGAACTGATCGAAATAAGAACTAATGAAGAACTTGAGGTACAGCTTAGAAATGTATACTAGCAATTTTGGCTTCAAGAAGACATACCTGTCAATTATTCCGCATTATGGATAATCCAATAAAGTTTATCATTGCTTTTCCATTTTCATACTTAATGGTAAAGGGTTTCAGTAAAACCACCAGAAAAAATGGGGGTCTACGAGATGTAAATATGAGTCCACGGAGTCCAAATAGATCTTTTGTTATGTTTGCGGTAACGGTGAAGAAATAATAATATTATTATGCCATGTACAAGTGCCCCAGCATATCTGATGGCGCTAATTTGCTGTATCTCTGAACTTTCATTAGTGACATTCTACCGTATTGAAATGTAGACCTGGTAACTCATTCTGCCTTTGCTTTGCCAGAAACAACCGTTTCTCTTTCCAGCTCCGTGTCAGGTTTGTCTTTATCCTCGACGGCTGGGGTCTTGCTCGGGAAGGGGCAGGCGCCTCCCTTGCAGTTGAATGGGAACTCGGTTGGGGCGTCGGCTGACTCGCCTTTCTTGGCCCAAGGGTTCCACCACCTCAGCACATACGGTTGGATGAAGCGGTGCCAAATGAACAGCAGCACCGGGATGAAGATGCAAGGCACGCAGACCATTGTTGCAATCTAAAAAGGTTAACAGACAATAATTTAGAAAAAGCATTCAGGTTTTTAAAAATTATATAAACATGTGAAATGTGGAGTAAGCTGACTTCCCGCAAAGGGATTTTTTTTACCATATCTGCTCTATATTTGGAGCATATGGACACTGCAAATTTCCATTTTACAGTTCTGTAAACTCAGATTGTCTATACCTTGTCTCATAACATGGGAACCAGCAGAAACCAGCCCCAGACTACAGGATCCTCAGGCTTTGTTTACACTACGAGCTCGGCACCGAGTTATAACTAATTGCTGACATATGATCTCTCAGGGATACAATAGAATACTTGGAAAAATATAACTGGTAATCACCATTCAATATGTGACAAAAAGGCAGGTTAAAATATGAACAGTTTTTATCGACAGTAAATAAACAAATATAAGCCGTTAAAATGTGTTTCAAAAATTGGGGCTGAAATACCGGCCCCGTGGGATTCAAATGGTTAAGGAAGTCACTTAAAATGTTCAAAAAATATTTAGATTTTCATCTACCATACCACCAAATTATGTTATTATATTACGATATTTTCAGCCGAGGAATAACTCTTAGACCAACCTATGACATTATCGAACAATAAAATGCAGTTTTCAATCAATTTATTAAATCTTTTTTTATTGTATTAATTTGCCGAGGAGTATAACAAGATTTTACGCCCTAAGCTGTCATGCAAGGAGTCTGAGACTCGGAGAGAAGGTTAAGCTTCGGAAAAGATAAAAATAAATTAGTTTTTTTTTATCAATAAATAAAGAGTCTTAGTTGTTCAAAATTATCTGTAACTATTACTACGGTGTGAGATTGATCCTTCAGATATGAAATGCTCGTAATATTTGGTTGGCCATATTAATCAGAGTTGGTTTTGTAAATACGAGCTCTTTATAATTGTTTATATTTGTAATAATACTGTCATTGATAAAATACCTTTTATATAGCTTCTGAAAAACTTCATCAAACGGAATAGGAGAAAGTAAATCACTCTGATTGGCCTTGTGATCTTTTGGCCTTGTGATTTTTTAATCGAAGGTTGAATAAAAAAGTGCGGATATTATAATCCTCAGTCACTTAATGTTCAATGTCATAACAAAATAATTGTCCCAGTATTTTCACCCAAGCAAACACTGGAAGATCTATAATATTAATATGTATGATGGTTTTAAGAATAAAATTACTGCAACATACGTGTGTAATTTGCGCAGCTGAGAAATATCTCTGAAACAAAATGTTTGGAATGACGTTTGACAAATTATTATTTTAAACGTCAACTCGTTATCAATATGTACAAGGTTGCCAGGTATTTATTATTACTTTTTCTCTTTAGCGTTCCTTACTGGTATACCGCCAAGTTTTTTTTGCTCTAACCCTTTCGCATCGGTTGTCGGCATATGCCGTCATAAGATTCCCCGACCGTTGATATCGATTTACATGATATATCGTTTTGCTACTATCTTAGAATATTTTTATATGCATCATCTGATGGCTAATTGATACAAGAACCAATGTGATATATGGAAATAGACCAGATAAGTACAATTATGCTTCAAATACTAGTTTTATAATTGACAGTATAATTTGTATGCAAACCGAGCCGTAATGAAAGGGTCAAAAATTTGGCAGCCTGTAAACGTTTTAATTAAAACAATAATTATTTTTCGAGACAATTTTTTGAATAGTCATGCGTTTGGACGACAAAGACGGTTTTTTATGTGGGAGTTTAACAAATCAATATTTGCTAGCAGCTCTTTTTTTAATTTCCAATGCAGCTCGTCATTGAAAAAGTTTGCAAAAGCCTAAAATAGATGCTTAAAGTATGAGCAACTAAAAACTTAAGAACTGATTCAAAACAGTTACCTATCAAATAGTTTTTATGAGACTATCAACTGTAATAATTTTAATATTCATATAAAATATAAAAGATACTGAGCGCAGATTTTTTGTTTTCTTCCGTAATTTTTTTGAAAAAATAAATAATAAAAAAATATTTACTTTGATTTCAAGTGTATTTATTTAAATAAATATGAAAAAAAAAGTTTAAATTTTAAATTAATAAATCCAAAATTAAAGGTACAAAGTAAAACAAAAACAATGAGAATGATCCAAAAAAAATGAAATTCAAATGCAATTAGATTTGGACACATAGCTCAAAAATCAATACACAAATCATGAATCATGAATTTATTTATTTTATAAATCATAAACTCCCTCTTATATATTTTTATAAACACCATGTATGTATATTTAAATGTATATCAAGAAAAAAGGGTTAATTATCATTTAACCGCTTCCCTGTCGTTAACGCACATGTACGGGGTAAAAAAACTGTACCATTTCGGACGTTCACATATATGTGCGGGATAGCCCCGGGGTCGTCAACCTTTTTATGCCTAGCGCCCACTTTTGCCTATTTTTCATGGTAAAATTTCCCTACCGTCCACCAACCTCGCTATATTTCAATTTAGTATATGGATGGAAAATTTTCTAGAAGGAATGTAGGAGATTTGAAAACGCCCACCGCCCACCACAGAAGCCCGTATCGCCCACTAGTGGGCGGTACGGACCAGGTTGACGACCCGTGGAATAGCCTATACACGGTGCAAATACCATTAGGAACATGAAGTAAATTTCTGGATGTTCACACATGCATATACATCCGGAAAAGATAATTTACATCATTCCTTGTATTATTTCTAATAAAAACAGTTTTTTTAAATCCCACATTTTTTTTATACACTATAGAAGTGTATTTTGTTTCAACACGACATAAAACCAGGACATGAACGATATACTTTGTTGCCAAAACCGAAGACTAGATAAAAAAAAAACACAATTCGGGAACCTGGGATAATGTTGAAATTTTTTAATCATGGAAAACTATTTGCAGTAAAAAATATGAATTTTCAGTCCCCAAAAGGTTACAAAGATTTTGAAGATAACCTGACAATCGTATTTTTTCGGAACGTTATTTATTAAAAAAATCGTCCGGGAAATGGTTTAAGATCATGATTCATTGTTCTTACCAAAAAATTATGTCCTTGAATACCTATGCACGACTATGACACCATAATTTATGAATTATATCTATGGCCGTATAAACTGTCAAAAGATAAGCGAGTGTTGTCTGAAAAATAAATATTTATTACTATCCTATGTCAATGAGTCTCCTTCGCGAAATTAAATAATTCATGATATATTGTTATAATTAAATATTGTTGTTATACTTACGCCAAAATGAATTCCCAACTTGCGATGCCCATACAGAGCACTGCTGGTGCTGTGCCAGTGAGGAATGAAAAAGGTAAATAATATTTCAAAATAGAAAAAAAAACTTTTATGTTGATAATATGATGAGATTAAAACTTTGGATAGTTTATCTAGCTTCTATAAAATCTGTGCTACCTTATTATAATATTTATTAATGGCAGTTTGTGTATCATTATCTCATTCACCATTTTACAACTGTAAATGCTGTTTGTCATATTTTCTACTTTGACTACAAATGGAAATATCACCGTAAAGTCAACTACCCATTAACATTTTCATAAGATCGAACCCTAACAATTATCTGAGGATAAGGAGGCACATATTGTTCGCTCTCCCTAAGAGTAATACTAACCTGACAGACTATACCTCTGGAGAATGGGATTAAACTGTACTACTACATCTCCTCGAATATTGATATATTCCACTTAAGGGATTTCACCCAGTTCAGATGTGAACAGACTGTGAAACAATTAGTTGGAGTTGTCTGTTTAGCAAACTCTGGGGCATTCTGGTACTTATGCATGTATAATTTTTTTTTTTTAAATTTGTAAATTACTTAAAATTTTTAGTATCTAATTTTAAGAACACATTTAAAAATGTCTGAAAAATGTAATTAACACATTGTTTGCGGGAGACGCTTAAAGGCGTCTTTTCCATACTGTTGGTAGAGCGCGGGAGACGCCTAAACGCGTTGACACTTAGAGTAACAACATATTACGAGAAACGTGTGATTCTTGGTTACTCTGTGAACTAAAAATTAGGCGCCAGCTCCTTTGAGACGTGTAATATCTCATATAAGGTACCTAAACCAATAAGGTACCTAAACCCGGCAATTCATGGAATTAGGGTCGGGTGGCCGACTGTGGTCATAAAACATTTACTTGAAATCTGTAAGATAAACATTTTGTTTCATGATCATCGGCAGATAATACACCAGTACTGGAAGAGTTTTTAGGTCGCCCAGGTATAAATACCGATAATGCTCCGAATAGTGTAACGGAAGCAACAAATTTATTCCTATAGTCCATCCAATATAGGAAGAACCCTATGACACATTTATTGCCCTGTGCTAAATATCGTCCGATATAACGTTGTAAAAACGTTCGCTACCTATATTAATTTTATCAACATAAACAAAAGCCTCTCTTCTTATATATAATAAGTTATTTAGGTAAATACATCACAATAAAAACAAAATAATAAAAAATATATGCATATTGTTACAAATTAGAAAAAATACGGCAATTTGTAACTATAATACTATAATATCTGACGCACGTAGAAGGCCATGTCACATTACTGCAAAAACCAGTGTTGGGGTATAAATAATCGTATTTTCGATTGTTTTTGTAAATACCTACTAAAATTAAATATTAGAATTATTATCAATTATAAGTGAATATTAACAGGTTTTAAGAGACATGTAAAACAAACTATAAATAATAATATTAGTAATATGAAAATTATGAAGAAAAGCAAGTGTAGAGATAAATATTAGCACATAACCTTAAAAACACATATTTTAGTCGGAATCCGATAAAGCAGTACATTCTAAATTGTCTTCGTCACTATCGGAATCAGAACTACAACTTTCACACACATTTATAATCAGGTTCTGTTCACTTAAATTGTCAAAGCGTACATCGCGATCCCAATCTGCATAATATTCTCTTTTTGTTTTGTCCACCACTTTTTTCCAATCTTCTGCCGTGACATTGTCACATGCCTCGTTCAATAGAGTCAACATCTTGTTCGCTGTGAATGGTGGAGACGTGTTATTTCTAGCCGCATAACCTAAATGTAAAAAAGGATATTCATTGCATAAATAATGATTAAAATGGCGTGAGGTAGAAGTGATAAATTATATTAATATACCTTTTATTTGAGCCCATATCATTTCAAAAGCATTATATTGGCAATGGTATGGCGGTAATCTGATTACCGTGTGGCCTTTTGTTTTGGCCAGTTCGTCCAATACATATGTTGGTGTTGGAGGTTTATACAAATTAACCAATCGGAGCAGCTCATTTTTTAACATTGCCTCATTACTTGGCACTCCTTTGTCACGAAGCCAACTTATAATTTCATTTTTATTGTTTGCCGTAGTAGGAGCTTTGTTGATTTGGACAGAATGGTCGAAGCGTTGTCCATTACTATGGCGTGAGGCTCATGTAAATTTGACAATAAGGTCATAAACCATTGTCTGAAATTATCAAAATTCATCTCTTCGTGATATTCTGTCGTTTTAACTGACTTAAACGCCAGAAGACAATTGGGCACAAAACCTTTTGACGTTCCGGCATGACAAATAATGAGGCGCTGGCCTTTTCCTTCAGGAGTTTTCGTCCTGGATTTAGCCGTGTCGTCGGTCCATATTTTACCAACAGTATGATTAGCATTGAGCCAAGTTTCGTCGAGAAAAACGACTTTCTCCCAATTCCTAATGCTCTTCATTTGCCTCAAAAAATCGCATCTTTTCAGGGAAATATCCGTGCGCTCCATTATAAACTTTCTTTTTTCACATTTTTTATATTTGAAGCCAATGTTTTTCAATACCTTACTAAGAGACGTCGCACTGCCTTGAAATAATACGACTGACTTTAGAGAACCTATCAGTTTAAGAAGTGTTGGTATTTCGTTGCGGCCATAGTATGCATACACGTGATTCCGAATTGCCGCCAAATCAAAGCTATCGGGTTTTGTTATTGAGCATTTCTTCTGTCGTTTCTTATTTGGTGTCAATAATTTTTCTCTTCTAATGAAGATTCACCGTATTTCTCCTCTGTGATCCGAGATACTGTAGATTTACTGATTCCTAGGGAATCCGCGACCCGATCTCGAATGTTTTCAAGAGACAGCAATGGTCCACCATTTTGTTTTTCTTGATGAAAATAATCACTCAAGCGTACGACAAATTCACGTGATTCACTGCTGAGAATAGTTCTTTTCTGTCTCTTCGGTATTGTAAAAACACAAAAATATGATTCAATGAAAAAACTTTAACAATACTAACAATAAATATAATAATTACAACAACAAAAAACCCGAATCGATCGAAGAACAACACGCTACTGAAAGTGAAACATTTGTACTGATCCGCCATGAAGCCGCCATGCGGAAATAGAGATGTTTATATACGATTCACTTCGAATTCAAATTCGATTTTTTTTCGAAGAAGAAGAGGAAAAAAATTGACCTAATCGAAATAAATATTTTTGCCCCATCCCTTTTACAAGGGGCAATAAATGTGTCATAGGGTTCTTCATATATTGGATGGACTATAGGAGATGATTTTTTTACATTCCTTGTACAAGAATCAAACAGATATTATTATCAAAATATGCACAAATTTAAAATATACAAGAAATCTCTCAAATGGAAAGACATTACAATACAAGACATGAAGAAATTTTTGGGACTTATTATTCTTATGGGACAAGTCCGTAAGGACGGTCCACAAAGTGCGTAGCGAAACCCGGTATATGTGTAAATTCTGTGCTGTACCATTACATAAAGGGAACTGTTTCCAACGATATCATACTTTTAAACAATATAAGTGTTTATTGTTTTGTATTTTACAAAATGTATATTATGTTGACCGTGCATAAAATGACTAAATCGACAATACGACAAAAGTGCAGTTTTTTCCAATGTTTTATATTTAACCTTGAATATTATAATTTTTTATCCAAAAATATAAACATTTGTGACCGCATAATAATAGAAAATTTCATTTAAGGTAAAGTACTCAATTTTTTATTTAAATATGATCAATAGTTCAGAAGTTATAGCTGTTTTACGTGAAACGTAATTTGGCGCGCGAATCTGACAAAATTGCCCGCTTTACGGGGTGGACTAATAAAAAAACCCCCCGCAAACAATGTGTTAAGTATATTTTTAATGTTTTTAAAAGTTTTGTTTTATTAAATGAAACTATTATCCGATGAGTCTGTCATATGGACCATTTAGTCCTAAAAAGCTGGTCAACCGTAAATTACAACGAAGATGGGACCATTATATGAGAATCACTGCAAACACGACAAGAAAAATATTCCTTACAAATTAAGAAATGTGTAAAAAGTGTTATAAGAGGGTTGTCTGTATGTATTGTATCAAAAAGAAAGAAATCGGCAATGTTTTATAAATGATTGCTTGTGTTCTTTAAATGTATCTACTATATTTTTTAATAAATGTATTTATTTTTAGGCGAAGTGTCCATGCAGAAGGTCAAGGTGCAGCGCTACATCTCCGGCAAGCGCCCCGAGTATGCACCGGTGGCTTCGTCAGACGAGGAGTCGGAAAATGAAGACTTTTTGGAGCATCGGCCGGAGCGGAGGCTTCCTTTGCTGCCGCAGATGCTCTCTGAGCCGCCCATCGACATAGTTGACGATGATGAAGAAAACGAGGTCAGATTTATCACAGCATATGTGTTTTGTTCCCGAGCACAATCAAAATCACTTCAAGAAGTAGAATAACCAATTCACCGTACTTTGTACAGAGTTTTAAGCCTCACTAAATAAATATATTATATTTATGTAAATTTTAAAATCATCTTATTTATAACGGAATATATAACCTATTGGATTTCAGTCGAAAACATGAATACATTATTGTTTTATCTATAAAACAAAATATTAATGTAAATATCCCTGAGCTCTTGTGATTTTTTTTTTTTACAAAGTGATATTATTTAAAATGTATAATGGCATAATTTTGACAGATTGATCTCAATTGAATTATGAATAATTATCAGTAAATTATACAAAAATTATAATCTATCGCATGCAATATATATTCCTAAACCTTTTAACCGATATGTAACTATACTATGTGGCTATAACAACAGGTTATCGCAGTGGTTCTCACCCTTTTTGAAGTCACGGTGCACTTTTGATCGTGGAAAAAAATGGCGGTGCACCAGAATCAAGAGGTCAAAAAATATATGGAAATCATTTTTGTTACATACTTATTTTTAAAAAATAGTAATATATTACTTACTTTAATTTACTTGACATATTTTCTTTTTAAGTTAAGTTATAGAAAAAAATGATTCATATTAAATATAAATTTACTTCGTAAATTTTTCTTTAGATTTTTTTTTATATTTATACATGTTTTATTAAAATTATTTGTATTAAGATTTGAAGGTGAATGTAATCTAGAAAGGGGGTCATTTCTCTCCCGGCTCTTATCCACCCAAAATGACATCCATGCTTAATTCAATTTAATTTATATTATCAATCAAAAATCAATCAATGGGATACCTGAGCTTGATGGTTTATGCATATATCAGAAATATTTGCTCGAATATTTGATATAGCTACCCTCAATTCATCGTCTAAATTTGTAGTCTTTGTCGTTTTATATATTTTTTATTAGTTATTGTTGAGAAACCAAGCTAACATAAATATGATGTTGAAAATTGTAGCAAAATTTTCAGTGCCTTCATGTGAAGAACTGGATATTCATCTTGGACAGAAATCATATGAAAATCCACAATACGGTGTATCAATTGTAGCAAATGAATTTCGTATCCAGTCATAATTTTCTATATTTAAAGAAGGAAAATAATGTGCGATATTTTGTTCTTATAAAGTTAAATGATCTATTATCGTGGAAATAATTTCTTCGGGTATGTTTTTGTTGAGTGAAGGAAACATATCTATTTTTTTTTATTTATTAGATTTTTCCAAAGAGTTATTTTTCCTAAATCCTGACAATTCGTCAATGGATGACAAATATTTTTCGTTTTTTCCTTGAATGGTTGTGTTAACGTTATTTAAGTAATTAAAAATATCTGCTAAATATTCTACTTTAGTAAACCAATCATTATTCTGAAGACATTTAACAAAATCATCCATACCTTCATTTCGAAAAACGATTAATAACTCATTCTTAAGTGCTATGAATCTAGAAATAGCTTCACCCCTAGAAAACTACCTGACTTCAGTGTGAAAAAGCAAAGACTCATATTTAGCTTCCATAGAAATGCAAAGTTTTTTAAATATGTGTGTTTTTAAAGGTATTGATCTTATGAAATTCACCATATTTACAATTTGATCTAGTACAGGTTTTAGTGCCGCTGGTAATGTTTTCGACACTAAAGATTCTCTATGTAAAAAACAGTGCGTAGATATAATATGAGGGTTTCTTTTCTTTGCAAGGGTAACAAATCCTTTAATTGAGCCTACCATTGAAGGAGCACCATCTCTACAAATTTCTACACATAACTCCCACGATATTTTAAGTTGTTCCAAATATAAAGAAATATAATCAAAAACATATTGTCCAGTCGTATGCTCGGTAAGTTCTTTGCAGTTTAGATATTAATTCACTTTTTTATTTTCGATTATGTAACGAACGAACCCTAGTAATTGTGCATTACTGCTAATTTCAGTCGATTCGTCGACTTGTTAAGCAAAATGTCGTTTGAAAAGTTTATCAGTAACTGTTTTTCCAATATCATCCGACATATTTAAAATTCTTCTTTTTATTGTATCGTTTGAAACAGGAATTTTTATAATTTTATTTTTTGTTTCATCACCAAACATAATTTTTCTACTTCACAACATGCAGGTAAAATTAGAGACTCTGCTATAGTATGTGGTTTTAATTGTATAGCGGTTCACCAAGCACGTATGACACCAGAAGTGCCTTATCGGAAATTTTAGCAGTTTTCTCAAAATATTTCGCTTGTTTTTTTTGCATGCTTAACAATCTTTCAAAGTAATCTTTACTTTTGGATGTAAGATCGGCGTGCTTCGTAATGAAGTGGCTATTTAACTTGTCAAGATACATCGCGCTATTGGACAGTTTTTCTCCTCATACGACACATAGTGTAATGTGATATCCTTCCTCATTGATGCTAGTAAAACCGAACCGTAAATATTCTTCAGAATACTGTCGATTAATTTTTCTGATTTTACTGGGTATATTTTCTTTTGTATGAGACGTATGATGTCTAATAATATCGTCATTACTTCTTCCACTTGTACTCTCTGTGTCATTAATATTTTGGTCTGATTCACGATTTCGTTTGATTTTTTTTTTTTACCCATTTTTCTCGCGGTGCACCTGCAACAAGCTCGCGGTGCACCGGTTGAGAACCACTGGGTTATTGTATGTTTAAAAAACAGTAATAAGAAAAAAGTATACCAAAAAACTTCAATAAGCAAAATGTATACATTTTGTTTGGTGAATATTTAGTTAAAAACTCACTCTTTCCTGCCTTCTTTCAGGTGTTCTTTTTTTATGTAAACATATACAAGAGAATACCGACAGATATTATGATTTTTAAGTTTTTTCATCTGTGGATCCTAAGAAGCTTACCATTCTACATATGGATAAGCGCTGCATGTGGAGTGTTGATCCGCCGATGTCATAGCCTGCACCCGATATTCGCGCATCATCCTTAATATTAAATTATTCACTATGAATGGGTGGTCTTCACGGGAAGACTTTCTTTTACCACCAATTTTGATAAATAGGCTATGACTGAAATTTTACAGGTGAGGGATTAATGTATTGAGTATTAACAACAACCGGGGATTTTTAGAGCTCAGAAATCCATTAAAAACCTTTTTTTTAATCTCCGTCGAGGATCGAACCCACGTTTTTCGAATTGCCAAGCAAACGCTTTAACCAGCTATACCCGACGGCAAATTGGTCTTTAGTTGGTCATTTGCCTGTATCAATATTATTATCTTATTGGTTCCAGACGGACGATCCCCGTTTGCGACGTCTGCGTGCTGCAAGAGACGCTCCGGCCCTCAATGATGAGGAGCTAGAAGAGCGCGCTGAAGGCCGGCGCCGCCGCCACGCTGTGGAGCCGGCGCCGGTGGCCGCCGCACCGGCCCCCGCGCCCGTCACCGTCTCTGACAGCGACAGTTCGCCAGAGTCGGACGAGGAACTTGACGAAGAAGAAATAGAGCTGAGAAGGTATGTGAACATAAATAACTTCTTAGGTTTTCACATTTGATATTGTGGCTTTTGGGTTTAGCCGTGTGTGGCGAACTTCCTTCAACCAATATTTCAACCGCCATTGCAGGGGTCTTCTTCAGGATTGATGATTTATTTAGTTTTGAGTTGGTTTATTCCGATTATCTTTTTTATAGGAGCGTTATTGATTTATATCTCCATGGCAACTACATACTCAAGTTTCATTCCAAATTATTTTTTTTTTTTTGGGGCCTAAGGCCGGTCACCTTGTACCGGGGCCGGTCGCCTTGTACCTGCGCTCCTTGGGAGCACTTACCAAGGCATTGTTTTCAGAGTACTTTCTCGTTATACAAGTAACGGGTTTTGATGAGCAACACCAAACGTGGGTGTAAAAGTTAGTAGTTCAGATGTTAAAATTTGGACTTTTTGACTTCTTCGCCGAAGGTCGCCGCAAATACAGAAAATGCATGGTAGTTGGGCTCCGTAGATATGAGGTCGATATATCCAACCGGTCCAGACTTCTGTTGGATTACGCTAAGGAGCCTTTGCCTACCTAAATCTAATATTGGGCAATGCCACAGAACGTGTTCAGCGTCCTGCAAGGGGCTGCCATATGGGCAGTCTGGACTATCAACGAGGCTATTTGAAGAGTTTAGCCTTAAAATTGCCGTGCCCAGTCATGAATTGACTAGTCCAGTAGTTTGGAATAAGCCACGGCATCTCCATTCTATCGAGGACGGACGGAAAGAAGGAATATGTGTGTCTACCCTTGAGCGAGGTCGACCATCTGCTCTGCCATGCTGCGAGCGCCGCCAGTCTTACTTCTTTTTAGGTACTACGGTAGGTATGTTCTAAGAATACGGTAGGTATGTTCTAAGAATTGTACCTCCACGAACGTCATGTCGGACTGTGGTCGTCCTTGCTTGTCTGTACAGGTTTTAGAGTATGTGAACATGTTTTTATGCTACAATTTACTTATAGATTTAGACTCTTAATATGCATTTTAGTTAAGGAGCACAGTTGAGCAGTTCAGGCTTTGAGCAGTGCTGGGATTAATCCGGTTGTTATATTTGAATATTATATATTATGTAATTTATGTTAGCTTATGAAAATATCTAAAAATGTCTCTTTTTATCAGCGGTGTGAGATTCGTTCTTTCACTGACATCCCATTGAATTTAAGACATCCTCTTATTGAATTTGAGACAAAAAATCCTATGAATGATACCTTAACCAAATTTTGAACCGGAGATCGTTCAATGATAAACGAGCACTCTACCACTGGACCGTAACTTTGGTAAAAAAAATAGTAGAATTTTTAAATTTCAACGTTGCACAAATATTTCAGAAAGCTGCTCCGCCAGAAGCTGATGTCGCGCGCAGAGAACGAGGAAGTAGAGGTGTTGGGCAAAGAGGATGAAGGCATCCTGCCGGGCGTGGCACCGATGCCGGCCGCCGGCTCCGATGAAGATGATGACGATGATGATGACATGGGGGATGATGATGAGTGCTCTGATAGCGAAGAAGATATGGGTAAGGTTTTTTTTTTATGATGCATTCTGTCAAATTTTGCGATGTAAAGACAACGCAGCTGAAAGGGGTTGTTTTTTCTGAGTTTCGAATGGAAACATAATTTTTTGAATGCAGTAATTACCATCTTAATGCTGGACTTTACCCGCCTCACACCCGCATCGCACCGGAGGACAGTTAAGCCTCCTTGATGACGCGCTTATTCAGATTATGATCTGTTAGCAACTGATATGTCCAGTGGGAGTCCCCTCTGAAAAATTGTAGCCACTGCACAAAAGTGATAAAAGAAAGAACCCATGTAAGAGATTGGAATTGCATTCATGGGTTGTAAAGAGATGGAGATGGAAGATATATTCTCTCACCGAAAATACGACCAAAAATTGTAAATGCGTGGAAATTTTTTTTACTGGCCACAAAATCTGCATGCCCGATAGGGCTGAGGCGATTCTCTCGAACTGCATCGAAAAGGACTCTTCTTTCTGAGCTGTCATGCTTATGCCATCTAAAACCATCTAAAACTGAAATGGTCTTTTAGGGCTAAGAGAACATTTAATGCTGATAATTTTTCCTACTGAATTGTTTTATACAACTGTAAAACAACAGTTGCAAAAAACAAAACTATAAGGAATGGTATGGATACGAAGAAACGGAGCTAGGCAAGTGTAGTGGTGAATCTAACAAGGGACTACCATGAGGGTTCCCCGCCAAGGTCAATAATCATGTTGGGTGTATTAAGATTGAAGCTGCTCTGGATGAGGGTAACATAATTATCACAAAAATAAATACATTAGTTTCATTTTATAATTATAATAAATATACACTAAAGTGTATATTTATCACCTCTTCCCTGTTGAATTTTTTTTCCAAAAATGTTCCAATTTAATATATATATTTTTTAAATTTTGAATCCTAGAATTATTGAAAAAGTATTAATATATTTCGATTTCTTTAACTGTTTTTTTGTCTTGAAATTAAAAATATCAATGCAACTTAAAATGATTTTTGTACTTGCTTTGGGTTGGTCAGGTATCCGTATCAACGTAGAAATTGGAATACTTTTGTTGATGCGTATTTGTCTTGACGCCGGGGAAGTGGTCAATATATCATCACCATCGATATTAGGGGGAAATGAAGTTGGATCATTTGATTTTCCATAAAATCTATTGATTGTGCCCTATCACATTTATGAATTAAGTTTATATATTTTTTGTAGATGTTATAATTTTCTTCTAGAAAAGAGTCACTCAAGATGAACGGGAAACATTTTTTTTTTTTTTAGGTTCTCGTTATCCTGAACAACCATTGATAACAGGAATGAGCTGTATTGGGTCATTCCGGCTGTGATCTCTGGTGTTGTTTTTGTGGTTTCAGAAATATATGTGTATCTTTTTTAATTATTATAATTAGTTAAAGTTTTTAACAATGTTTGATTATTTTAATTGAATAAATTAGGTCCCCGCTTGAAGCCTGTGTTTGTCCGAGCCAAGGATCGCCTGACTGTTATCGAGAAGGAGAAGGCGGCCATTAAGCAGAAGCAGAGCGAAGCGGAGGCCAAGAGGGAAAAGGAGGAGCGGCGGCGGGAAGCTCTGAGGATGGTGGAGGACAGCGTGAGGAGAGAGCAGCAGGAGAAGCAAAAGGTAAATAACTATCAATACTTACAACATAAAATATATACATTTGTATATATGTGACTGTCACAAACATTCTTCAAATTTAATAATTATAATATGTAAATTTACATCCCCTGTTTAATAACAGGGCAAATCCATGGGATCGTCATCAAGACGTGCGTGGAGGGATGAGAAGCATGTCTCCAAATCAAAGAACTTGTTGAGAAGCACATTGGCGTTTATTTTAATTACAAGACGACTGACAAAATTCAGTAGCCGCTGCTCGGGACAGAACACTTTATTTCATTTCATGACCGCCGGGCAGCGACTACCCGTAGTAGATGGGGAGTCACTGCGCCGAAAACGCTTAGCTACATTGCGAACTATTACGCTTCATATGAGAGGACTTGTCAAAACAATCAAAATGGCGCTTGCATCGCCATTTATATTAAAATGTTGATAACATTTTATAATTCTGTGTCTGACGAGTGAACTTCCGAGGCTTTTCGGTACCCGCTTGTGAGGGCTATATCGATCTGATTTCAAAATGAATGATGTTTTTTTTAGATTAAAATTGAATTGAATTTGAAATTAAATAATCTCTTTACAAAAGATGCATACA
Organism: Glossosoma conforme; assembly: GCA_022606575.1. Lineage (NCBI taxonomy): Eukaryota > Metazoa > Arthropoda > Insecta > Trichoptera > Glossosomatidae > Glossosoma > Glossosoma conforme. Next base: position 409,781 of record JAGTXR010000240.1, read on the forward strand.
TTTTTAATACTTTTTATTATTTTATATAATTATTAATTTGTTTTGTATTTTTTTCAATATGTAAATACATACAAGAGAATACAGACAGTTGATGAAGAATTCTACTGGATACAACAACAAATTAAAACATTGATATTTCAATGTTGTATATATTTTTTTGACTTCATTATCAAATGTTAAATTAAGTGCATTGAAAAATAACAAATAAAATAATAGTATATCATATAAATAATAAATAAAATTATTTAAATTTTTATGGTTCTTTCACAATTTAAAAAAAAAAGTACATTGGATTAAACTATTTGAATTTTTTTTTTAGACTGACACAGACGCAAATTTAAATGATGTTTGCACCGATGATGAAAATGATGAAGTGGAATACGAGGCGTGGAAACTGCGGGAGATGAAGAGGATCAAGCGGGACAAGGAGGAAAGAGAAGCGTAAGTTATTAACATCCCCGTCACTAAAGAAAAAGCGTTAAATTAAATTATTATTATGAAAATGGTAAATTTTATTTTTTACAATGAATGTTTAAAAAAACGTTTTTCCCTTTGACATGTCCTTATTGCCAATTAAGAAAAAGCATTATGGTTATTGAACTGTGCCTTTTCAATACTTCTAAAAACTGTTTCATCACTATCAGAAGTGAGTGTAGCTTATAACTATGACGGTTTACTTGTGTTCAGGTTGGAGAAGGAAGCCTTTGAGATCGAGCGACTCCGCAACATGACAGAGGAGGAGCGGCGGCTGGAGCTGCGGGTCAACCCCAAGCAGCTCACCAACAAGGGCGTCAAGGGCAAATACAAGTTCCTACAGAAATACTACCACAGGTAATCTTCTTCATGCCAGCGATATCAAATTGTTCCGGCAACATTGACGCGATCAATTAAGAATGTTTGGAAGAACTGTGTCCGTAAGAGTATTGATAAAACAGATTTAGTGAATTCATCATCAATATCTAATCTGTGATTAGACTACCCTATAGCACATTTATAAATTATATTAACCCTTTCGCATCGGTTGCCGGCATATACCGTCATAAGATTCCCTGACCGTTGGCATTGGTTGACGTGATATATTGTTTTGCTACTTTCTTAGAATAGTTTTTTATGCATCATCTGATAGCTAAAAGTTACAAGAACCAGTGGGATATATGAAAATAGACCAGATAAGTACATTTATGCTTCAAATACTAGTCTTATAATTGACAGTATAATTTGTATTCAAACCGAGCCGTAATGAAAGGGTTTATTTTATTATTATGCTACTAAAAATATTTTACATATTTATTGAAATTATGTTTTTATTTTCAGGGGAGCGTTTTATTTGGACAAAGAAGAAGACGTTCTCAAGCAAGACTTTTCTGGGGCAACATTGGATGATCACTTTGACAAGAGTGTATTGCCAAGGGTAAGATTTTATTTTTTGTGTAGGTTTTAAATGTGAAATAATTTACTTACAAATTTATAAACCTCGCATAAATACCTATTTGTTGAAATGATTATTGGTTTGTTAGTTTGTATGGAATTAGAATACAAAAGCTTTGTTTAACCTGTTCGCATCGTACCCGATATATGCTGTGTCAGATTCCCCTACCGTTGACATCGGTAGACGTAATATATTATTTTGCTACTTTCTTAGAATACTTTTTTATGTATCATCTGATAGCTAAATGAAACAAGAACCAATGTGATATATGATATAAGACCCATCTTTTTACTCAGGGAGGCAAAGAAGCGCTTTTGGAATGATCATTCGGTCATAAAAGAGCGCTATACAAATACTAATATAATAAATAATAATAATATGAAAATAGACCAGATAAGTACATTTATGCCTCAAATACTAGATTTATAATTGACAGTATAATTCGTATTCCACCGAGCCGTAATGAAAGGGTTAATCACCATTGTTATTCGGCACTGGGAAAAAAAGTTTCCAAGTATATAAAAAAATTAATATATAGTTAAGAATTTATCTATTATATTAAGTAAAATTTATTTTATATTAACCTTTTAACGCCCAGTGGTCCTATACGGCAGTGCTCCGCAACCTTTTCTCACCTACGGCACACCAAAACTTTTCCTAGAATTTCGCGGCACACCAAAAGCTAAGATATATAGGTATTAAATTGATACAAAATTTTACAATATTTTTTTGTTTTCTATTGGAAAAGTATTCATACTAACATCCTCCGCTTAAAAGAAGAGGGGCGTTATTACGTCGCGTGAGGCAGGATGAGGAGCAGGGCAGCAGACAAAGACTTTCTTTTTTGAAGCACAGATTCTATTTTTCATGATAAAAACATTACAAGCTTTGTGACCACGCGGTATGATGCCGCGCGGTCACAACGCGAACCTTGTCACGCTTAAGCCTGGGGACCCACTGACTATGTCTTCACTTCCGTGCGCACGGTCAGCAGCGACGCCGGTGGCCAAACTATGTAACTCGCCCCAGTGTGGCCACATACATAAAGGTGTGGCGAGCAACAAAAATACAAGACGAAAGATTGTCTGTCGAGGTTTTTGGTAACAGTAAGTAAGGACTACATCATGCTGATGTCAACTGCCCTCCCGTCAGAGACAGAAAACCGCGATAAACGATCTTAAGCTCGCTTGTCTATATGCCCACATATGTATTTCAACATTACACAAAATTACACAATCAACATTACACAAAGAATTACAGAAAAGAAACAAAAGAAATACAAATACAAAACATTACAAAAAATAAAATAAAAAATACAAATACAAAATTATACTTAAGACTGACAATCAATGGCCAGTCGTCGGGACAAAGGGCGAAGGCCTTAAAATAACGCCCAAAAGTTACAAATTACTTGAAAATAATAACATTTAAAAATAATTAATTAAAAGAAACATTCTACTGGAATAAAAAAAAACAATTACAATGCTCTACGACTAGGCCTTAACTAGAATAACCCATCGTACGCCTCAACCTTTAGGTGGCGTGTGGGGAGTTCTTAAAAGTCACTTCGGGAGGTCTTCGGGGCGGGCGCTTCACGGGGCTCCCTGAACAATGTTTCACAAACAAACACTGAACACAAGTTCTTCAAAGTCACTTCGGGAGGTCTTCGTGGCGGACGCTTTATGGCCTCCCTAAACAATGTTTCCCAAACTAACACTGGGCACACAAGTCGCACATCACTGAATTTATTCAGACTCTGTCAGCGGCAGCCAATCTTCCTGAATTAACAGCACTTGCAGGGGCAGAGCATCCTCGCCCTGCCTCTCTGTCGGCGGCAGCCGATCTTCCTGAGTCATCACCACTTGCCGGGGCAGAGCATCCTCGCCCTGCCTCTCTGTCGGCGGCGGCCGATCTTCCTCCGTTATCTTCGGTGATTCTTGGCTCCGCCAATGCAGAGAACTGTCTGATCGCGCATGTTTTCCTTCGCCCAGTTCAGGGTTGACGCCTTCGTCCTTCCGGTTTCGTCATATAAGGGCTGGCGTTCGGGAAGTCGTTGGATAAACGGGAGTGGGCTGTTGACTGTGTAAGGCGGCTTCTGGTCCAAGTAGGGCGGGCACAGATCAGATTGTCGTCTTTTCTGTATCCCTGGCGGAGGCGCGAATTGTGTGTAAAATCTTATTATTAAATCAGAAGCTAACTAAACTAATGTGATATCTGCGCTTGTTTCAATGAACACAAAAGTTTTATATTCGGCTTGATTTTTGACAGCGCAACCCGAAGTTCTTGGTCAAGACCTTTTAAGCATGACCGCTTATCATTTTTGATTAATACAAGCATTGAAAAACTTTGCTCACATAAATCTGCTGTTGAAAATGGAAGTAGTGTTAAGATTGCTTTGTCGGAAATACGAGGATATTCTTTTTTAACGTAAATTCAGAAAACATCTAATGGAACTTTGGAGAAGTGAAGTTTTAGAGTCATGTCATTACTTAAATCTGTAAATTCCTCTTGAATTTGCAAAGGCAGTGCTTCCGTAGAAATTATTGCATTAGTTGCAAAAGGATTTCGAATCCAATCGTATTGTTCCGTATTAATGGACTAAAAATACTCATCAAATTTCTGCTGAAGCGTACTTAAGTGTTGTTGGGCCAGATCCACAATTAATTGTTTGTTTTCAATTGTACTATGGTTGGTCCTTTGGTACATTTCCAAACATCCTTTTTGCAACTCTTTCTGCCAAAGTTCGAGTTTTTTTCCACCCTTGTAATTAATTTTGCAACATGGTAGCTAGCTCCTAAGGCCTTATCAAAAACCATAACGGCCGATTTCATAAATATCTTCTGTTTTTTATTCTGTTCTAAGTACCTCTTAAAATACTGTCTGTCTTCGTTGGCGTGGCTGGGATGGTTTGAATGTAGATGGCGATTTAATTTACTGGGCACCATTGACTCGTTTGATAGCTGTTCGCTGCAAATGATGCACTGTGGCTTTGGAGCCGTTTCGTCACCACACCACGAGAATTTATATTAAATATAGTCTTCGTCGTACTTTCTTTAAACTATCTTTTTTAGTTTTTTTGTAACACTTGTGCTAGGTTCTTCATTCGGATCTTTTCCACGTAAAAATTTATCCTTATTTAAAGGGGTATAAAACTAAATATGTATCACACGAAGAAGGCTAACCACACACAATTAATGGTAATTATCGTAAGTGGTGGAAAGTTGTTTACTTAACTTTGTGTTGTAAAAATAGTGACAGCTCTGCACAAGACAGTAATGGCAGACGAGTGCACGTCAACTAAGATACTTCGCCCGTCACTAGTGCAAATGCGTTATAACGCATGCGTACGGTCATGAGTCTTCAGCGATGCGCATAAGGGTCATTTTTCTTTGTTTATGACTAGTTTGGTGCGGTCATGGTGTGTACAAAGCATACTGCGCAGTTTTCAACAACTGGCACCAGGCGCTGGAGGAACATTGAAAAATTATATAATAATAATAATTATTATTCTATACTAAAATGTCAAAATACATTGAATTTGACCGCGGCACACCTGCACCCAGCTCACGGCACACCAGTGTGCCGCGGCACACCGGTTGCGGAGCACTGCTATACGGGACCGCAAATTTGCGTCGTTCGATGCCCTAGCAGGCCAATGTTTGTAATGTTTCGTCGCACAATAGATTCTTCCATGAACTTACTTTAATACTATTATTACAAATTAATGTAATCCGATTGTGAAATGAACCATAAGCACTCCCGTATGGGACCTTAGGGCATTAAATGACGCAAATCTGCAGTCCCGTAAGGAAACCACTGGGCGTTTAAAGGTTAATGGGAAGTAACATATTATTTATTACCCACATAAATCTAGGATTTAATAAAAAAAAACACATTAAAACCCCTTTGCAAATGTAATATTATTAAATTGCATAGTTCAAGTTTATTCCCCATCACATGTTTGAGTGCATTCGTTATATGATGCTAAAATATAACACCTTTAGTTAAATAAATTTGAAAGATTGCTTAAAATTGTTACAAATATTCTAGAATAATTCTAAATTATTATTTATTTTTATTTGATGTTATAGAATTCCACCAATCAAGAAAAATAAAATTCTAATTTTACTTATATTTTTAGCATTCACTTTGAAATTCATTTTAATATTAAATAGATAATACTTTCGTGCCTTGTTTTATAATCTGGATCACACTGAGAATAAATTGCTTGTTTTAGGTGATGCAAGTAAAGAAGTTTGGCCGCTCCGGCCGCACCAAATACACCCACCTCGTGGACCAGGACACCACTCACTTTGACTCCCCGTGGTGCCTGGAGTCGGTTCCCCAGAACGTGAAGATCCACTCCACCTCCCGCGCCGGCGCCAAGCAAGTGTTTGACAAGCCGTCCAACAAGCGGAAACACAAACAGTGAAAACATCGCAAATAATGAATAACTTGATCTTTATACAGTGGAACCCCGTTATTTTGTTAACCCTTTTTTTGTTTTTCCCCATAATTTATTCATTTTGTATGAATCAAGCAAACACCCATAAGAAACTATGTTAAATAATCCCGCATAAACTGTTCCTCGATTAATCATTTTCCTTGATCTATCATCTGAATATATTACAAATACAATTATTATCCTGATTAACCTTTTTTTTTGTAAAATTCTGTAATATTATAAAATGAAAATAAGCAACACAGCAATGACTTTGACCCATGCTCTTTTGCTAGACTGAGTCACGCCAGAGTGTTTGCTCTTAGCATGATGCACACTTGTTTGACCTATATTGTGTGTATCGTTGGGGGGATCCCCGTATGACGTCAGTGTGTGATGTGTGTATTATGTGAGTGTGATGAGGCTTTGTATTGAAGTGCCAAATTGCAAAGTAGCAAGTTAGCATTACGGACTTTTAAATAATATTTTTATTTATAAATGTAAGATTTATAAATAAATGTTTAGTTCTCATTTTTTATTATTATTTCGTATTTGAAGGGTTCTCGTTTTTTCATTTCTTGCACTTTTTTAGGGTCCCTTGAAAAACTAAATAACGAGGTTTCACTGCATCATGAAAATTGTTGCCATATCAAGTTTCAACGATTTTCATACTCTAGTATGATTTTCAATTTTATGCCTTCACAGATATGAGTGACAAATACCCGTCCTCACCTTCAATTTTATGCTTTAAAATGCATAAAATAGTAAAAAACTCACCATCCCTCCCCGATTTCCTCCTAGAAATATCATATTTTCTCCTTGAAAGGCATTTCAAAAAATTGAAAACCCTGTTGTACACACTATACTATTTATATGTAGTTTAACATATAAGATATAGAATCCAATAGGATGGGGCATAAAAAAATACAAAACAGGCTTACATAAAAATATCATCACAGTATCAACTTTACGAAATAAATATGGTAATTTATTTCTTATAATAATACTTTTTATTATTATAACGAGATTATTAAAAGATATGGGCAATAATGACTTTTTAACGATTGTATGGATAAACATGAATTTGTGCATTTTATGATTTTTTTTAAATATAAAGATGACATTATGCATTGTGTTGAATGTTAGGTGTGTGTGTATAAATATAACTCTATTTTAAGTTAAGGTTATATCTGTATAAGTAATAAAGAAATTAAAAAAAAAGGTGTTATTCTCTTACAGCAAAATTAAATGAAGAGTTAGAATTTGTAATAATTATACTAATTATTTATTTATTCACCTTGTTCCAACATGGATCACGTTAGATGTGGCTTTTATTTAGGAGAATGCAGTTTCGACTAACTCGTAGCCTTCCTTAATCCATCACAGTCAAGAGATAACTGTGCTGCATAATACTTCGGATGTGGTCGAATCCATTTATTTACAACTTACGAAGTATTATGCAGCTGGTCCGTATGGACCCCTAGGGATCATTCAGGGGGTTCGTGGAAAATAATAATTATTATTAATAATTTTTAAGTTACAATAAATAACATTGAATAAATTAGATGTATGTTATGTGTGATGTGAATATTGTTAAGTGCATACAATAAATTTCCTAGGATAAAAAGAAGTAAAATACCGGGTGGACCAATAACCTCTTAATATTTGAAAAGACGGTTACTTCCGCGCGAATGTAAGTATTGCTGTAGAGAGTGTAGCAAACTCAAGAAAGACCAATAGGGATTTAGTGCAATGGCAACATATACAAAGCATAATGTGCACTCTGCATTTAAGATTACAATCAAAACAAGGATTCTGCGACTGAAATTTTGTTATCATTAAAATCTTCGGAACGTAAAATTTTTGGTCAAAAAAGTTATATTTACATTAGCAACCCAGAGTCTATTGAAGCATTAAAGGAAAAAATATACAATGAAATGCAAGACATGCACCAACAACTGTTCGGGCGGCAATTGAAAATTTTCGGTCTAGGTTGTATGAGTGTAAAAATAAACAAGGTTCCTATATACCTACAAACCACAATATTTTATTAACCTAGCTTTTATAACACTAAAAATTTGTTATTGAAAAAAATATGGATTAGTGGCAAATAATAGAAACTAAAATTTTCTAAAATACAAATATGTATACATATATAAATATATATATAAAATACATGTGGATTTTTATTCATTAAAAAATAATGTGCTAATCATCGCTTAAGTCGGAAACCACAGAGAATGCACTTTACTATTTCTTATATATGTGAAATTTGCAGGGTAAACCCGCGGAATTATATTTAAAAAAAATGTATTTATAAAATAAAATATTTAAAAAATTAAATATAAAATAATTTAACTCATCTATGAGAAAGTTGCAATATCATTTTCAAGTCATTTAAAGTAACGAATAGGTTGTGTTGTGTAGATACACAAGAGATGGCGTTAAGATAGACATATGTACAAACTTTTTAAAAGATGTAATTCCATATTTTATTTAGTAATTTCATTTTGTGTATGTAATAATTATCCGAGTATATGTACAATTAAATAAATGTAATTTTTAAAATAAAATAAAATACAAAAAGTTGCATTTTTTTCACAATAATAATATAGAAAAAAAAGTTTATAGTATTATAGACGTTAAAAACGTTTTCCGGGGCAGATGGATATTCGTAAATTAAAAATGGCAAAACGTAAAAATATGTGTACGGAAAATTTAAATCAGATTACTAATAAATTACCTTTTAAGTGACCTAGTAAAAAGAGACCAAACTTTATATAGTATATTAATTGACATTTGTAAAACTTTATCTTATTTTAAATATATTTATTACATACAAATACTGATAAATATAATGGTATTGCCCGGTGGTTAGATACGTACGTCTCACTTGTAAAGACAAAAATATCAACCAAGAAGAAGTCAATAAGTCTAAATATAAATATCTTTTTACCTTTTCGGTCACATTTGTTATTGCTCACCAAAAGCCTCTCACCAAACACATATTTCAAGAGAATGCTATTTTATTAGTGCTCACAAGGAGCGTAGATATAAGGCCTAAAAAAATTACGAAATACTCGTAACTATTTTCGGTAAATTTCGTCCGAAACACGAGTTTCGACATTTCAGTTTTACTCCATATTAGAACAGAATGAGTTAGAGTTTCAATTCAATGATCTTAAATATAGATTTTAGTTGATGTCTGTTGGTAAGTAAGTATTAAAGGTAATATATTTTATCTGTATTTAATTACGTTAACATTTATAAATTTAATTTAATAACGTTTTCAGGGTTACACGTGCCCAAAAGATAATCGTCAATGACAAGATGTTTAGTTTTTAATCCATTATTTCACATTGTTTCAGGTAAAACATGACGCACAAGGATATATTAGTACACGCATGACTAAACATATTTCGTTATAAATTTTAACATCCGTATTTGATGAAGAAATAAATGATGTGATGTACCATACATAAGTCTGCTTATAGGTGGGTATGTTTAGCAGTGGCGTACAGTGAGTGTGATAAAAAACATATAGTTTTATTTTTATTTTTATTTTTCATTAGCCAATGCTTTGACACGCTTAAACTGCCTTATAACCTTTTTCCATATGAATATATAAATAAAATTACAGTAAATTGCGCCTTAGAATCGGAAAATATGAAATTATGCTATCCATCTATATATATATATATATAGATATATATATATATATATATATATATATATATATATATATATATATATATATATAAAATATTGATTATAGGGTATTAAATTTTTTATTTAAGTAATTAAATATTCATAAAAAAGTGTTTTTATAAAAGATGTATACAGAGTAAAACAAGAGTAATACAGAACAACCATTTTTGAAATTTTCAAATATTTGAATTTAATTCATATTTGTTTTGGCTCGCTATTTTAAAAACATCCAAACGTTATTTATTTTCATTTTTTAAAGGTAAAAAATCATACATTACAAATTATATTATATAAGTAATACCTTATATAAGCAACTTCCAAATAGTGTATTGATTTTCATTCCAAACATTAACCAAGGTAGGTCTTTTCGTTTATCATCTGTTGTGTTATGCTTGAATCTTCAGCCATGATTTAAAAAATGATGTGGAGTCCCATGAAGTTAGAAACATACCTATAAAATAAAATGGTCATTATTTAAGTCTGTCGTATATAAAACACTTAAACTTTCCATTTTTTCTTAACAAATATATATAAATTATCATTCCGCCCATGCAGATGTGCTTGCGATTGTAATAATAATATTTTTAGCTTTTATGACTGTTTCAGGAAGCTTATAGCGATTGCTTTTTAAAATATTATCGATTTCACCTCTGAAATAATTAACATTTATTTTGTATTGACAAATCTCACTCAAAATATTATCTTTACAAGCTCTCAACGGATTGACAATTAAATATGATTTTCAGGTACATGTTCAATTGAAAAGTATCTATTATAATGTTTTATCGTGAATTTTCCTATTCCTCAATGTAAAAGTATTGTGATTTCTTATATTAATTTTTTCGTATTAATTTGGTCGTGTTTTTTTTTACACTGTGAATTAAATTTCATAGAGGGAAATTTCCATTAAATCTTTGTCACGAAAAAAACTGTTCGAAAAAAACGACTAATTAAAAATTCTCTTCATTTTTTTATTAGAACTAATTTCACATTAATGTATTTTCTTATATTCGAGGTTCTCTTCAATTTCAAAAGAATAATGCAACACCGTCGATATAATAGATACATAATTAATGAGCACCGCCAGGGATTCTCACCTGTTCTATAAAGACGGTAAATTAAACAATTTTTCGACTCCCCAGCAGGGCGTAAAATATTTTGTATTTCATTATGCATAATAAAACAGTGAACTTTTTATCCGAAGACTTGAATACATTATTTGTAATGGACATTGTGAAAATTTTATAAACTTGTCATCGTCGAAGATTTGCAAGTAAAGTAGGAATCGAAAATTTGTGCCTCTTTATTAGGTACCGATTGCGCCTAGGGCCGTTACCGTTCCGTGACTTAAATTGGAAGTTATTCATTATGCAAAGTATTTCACGAGTTTTTAAGAGCCATGCCTCGGTAATCCGATTATAGTAAATATACTTCTGTTATTTTCTTTTCGGAAATGTAGATACATAACATTATTCTAGGGCTTTTAATATTTTTTCCATAATTGTATGGAAATCGCTCAACTTATTATATAAGGCGAGACTAATGTATTATTTTATCAATTGATGGCAACCATAAGAGTTATTTCATTTGCCTATTTTTTTAAATATATTTTTTAAGGTTTTTTTTAATGTGGTTTTGTCTTACTTATCAAGAGAATAGTCTCAGTTTAACAATTCGTTAGTTTCAAAAATGATTTTTTATTTAAATATTTACGTTGATATATATATTTGTTAACTTTTTACATGTTAGTTTTATAATTCTGAGGGTGGTATTTTGTGAGTAAATGCATTTTATAATACATTTTTTCGGCAAATTTTTACTTTAAGGCTCACGAGGTACTTTTTTCACGAAATAATCGTATCGAAAATCACTCACGAACTTTTTTTTTATAGTTTATAATTTTTCCAGTACTCATGACTATCGTTTTTTGCTTGATAGGTTCTCAGACTCACGTCATATTCTGATTCCTACTCGCGTTGGACAGTTATTCATGATTATGTATTTCGTCACAATGATATTCACGCATCACAGATAATTTATATTTCATTGTTTTTAGGTTAACTGTTTCAGAAACTTTAAACAGTGTGTGTTGTTCTTTATTCACAACTCTTTCGTGTCCCGAAGCGCCCGGCTATGAAATTGGCCATGACTATTGCTTATAAATTTAATGGCGTTCTTTAAAATACTATGGAGGGAAAGTGCGGAAAAGCAGGTTTAAATCTCGAAAGGCAGAAATTTAAGAGTGTATTTTTCAAACATCTAAAAAGAGAACCGTCGGACGTCTCATATTAATTCAATTTTAAGTTTAGGTAGATTAATATATTTTCAAACATTTAAATATTGATATCAGCTTGATATATCTCTTTTAGGGTGATGCTGAAAAGCCTCGTTAAGCGATCTTTTGTGTCTTATTTTTGTACGCTCGCACGACATGCACATCTAAAAATATAAGTTTGAATTATATATAAAAATACAGGGTGTTTGCATACGCCATTTTATTTGTTTTGACAGTTGCTCTATTTCATGTTGGTTCAACTGTCAACTTTAGTTTGTGACTAAGCCGCGACAATTTTTAAAGCGCTACATGTTACTGTGCCCATCTGGCAGATCGTGTCCACAGTTTCCGACCAACCGGGGCCCACGATACAACATGTTACGGTAGGGTGGGGAAACCGAAGTCTTATATTGGAAATAAATGCGAATTGTGCTTCTGAACAAGTTCTTTTCTTTGTGATCTGCTTCAGTATCCTTTCTCCACGCGTAGCAATGATGAACCCGCGACTGTTTAACCCTTTAACTGCCAAAAGCGTCTTAAGACGCATAATTTTCTGTGAACGGAGTGCCACTCATACAAAAATTACGTCTTAAGACGCGCCGTTTTAAATGAACATCAACAATGCACAATGAACAATTAATTTTATGATTATGGATAAATGACTGCATGACTGGCGCGCTCTTCATTTATTTGGTAAGTTTTATAAATAAACTTTATTACACTTTCAATAACGATATGTTTAGAAGGTTTTATTTTTGTCGTAAAATTCGCGGCGTGTTGGGTACCGCCATACATGTACCTGCCGGTAGTTAAAAAGATGGGGGGATGTCAATATCAACATTAAAATATTTTTTCAAACATTATTTGTTATTTTATTAAGTTACTTTCAAAACATATAAATCTTTGGTGATACTGCAGAATTATAGGTATATACGACTTACGGAACATTTATTTATATCAACCATTTATTTGTAAAGAACTCACGAATACAGAAAAATATAAACATCACCCGTTGAAGAGAAGACTACTTTCAGAAAATTTAGAACTCGATATTGCGAAATCGCTTGAAAAATGGGGAGCGCAGAAATGTTGCTGAATGAATACTTAACAAAGCTTGCCGCCTTTGGTTTTTTTAAAACTAAAGTGTCTTGGTTTTATATATAGACAGTGTTTATTTTTATTCCAATGAATACATTTGAACGCCCATAGATATGAAAGAAAAATAGCATGGTAACATAAAAATACTCATATCAGCTTGAAACAGCCCTTGCAGGCTGGTGCCGAAAACCTCGATATGCGATCTTTCGTCTCTTTTTGTTTGCTCGTCGGACATGTATTTGTCGCTATATTGTTTTCTTGATAAGTCCGGTCACGGGTGTATAATTAGTATTCTACATGGCTGTCTGTCATTGGCGCCCCATCAGTTCTCTATACCGCCACTGGATGAATTTCAGCGCTGGGTGGCCAGTAATAAGTTGTGCGCCGACCGCGACCAGTTGTAAGAGAGCATGTAACTCCGGTTAATAATAATTAAATTATGGCGCAGAGACGTGGAATCTAACAGCAAGTCTTACCCATAAAATAAACGACACCCAGCGTGCTATGGAGAGATCCATGCTAGGAGTATCGCAAAAGATATAATCCGGAACGAGGATATCCGCAGAAGAACTCAAGTAGTGGAGGCTACCCAACGAACAGGCACAGTCAAGTGGCAATGTTCAGGACAAATCTGTCGAAGAGACTTATTGGAGTGGCGCCCAATAACTGGCAAACGAAGTTATGGCCGACCCCTTGCAAGATGGACTGATGACATAAGAAGAATAGCGGGAGTGGCCTGGATGCGGAAGGCAAAGGATCTAAGAGGATGGAGACTCATGCGGGAGGCTTACGTTCAACAGTGGACAGATACAGGCTGATGATGATGATTTAATTCATTGTAAAATATTAAAGTTAATGCTAAGAAAAAAATGTTTTTTGACAGCTGTAAGAAAACGCAATTTACGAGATGAAAGATAGAAAACGGAAAAACTCTTTTCGAGTTTCAAATATAATAATATTTCAAATTTATTAATTTGTTAATTTAATTAAAATTAATATAAAATTTATAAAAAATAATTACAAATGCATGTTTTTTTTTGTTAACGTGCAACTACATTGAAGTAAAATTCATGCATTTTACTGAAACATTGTGAAATGGTTTAACACCTAACGAGTATACGTAATCAAGTAAAAGTGTGCGATGCTTTTATTCATTACTTGTCTTTTTCTAATACTTATAATACTAGTATTACAAACATACTATAAATATACTTAAATGAACCGTTATAATTTTTTAGTGAATACCTACGGTATTATATAAAGACATAGTTGGGGTGTCATTCATCTTTTAATATTCAAAGGCTTAAGTCATTGAATGAGTTTTCTTTGGCCGTCCCTTTGTCCCAGATCGCGTCTGTCCGGCTCTTGCTCTTGCTCTTCCGTTCCTCGGGCGTTTGACATTCTAAATGTTTTTCTTGACTCCCTTGTTTGACTTTCAATACCGGAATATAATAATGAAGGAGAAGAGAGTGAGCGATCGATATCATTGTGAAACACAATGGTCTGTCTTGTCGCTCTTCTGCCGCCATTGTGCCGAGCTGGGCTCTTGATTGTGTTTGGCCAAGATATTTGTAATTATTCGGTTTTGTTTATTTATACTACAAAGCAGACCTCAATTGAAAAGTTACCAGTCTACTAGGTTCACTCTGACTAAAAAATGGAATTATAAAAATGATCATTAAATAAAATTAAATCAAATAAAATGAAATAAAATAAAATAGAACAAGGCAACGAAAGGCAGCGCAATGCATGGCAAAAAAAAATAAGGTTCTAACAACCTTTGCTATGGTAAGAAAATGCTTCACCTCATACCCGCTGGCATATAGCTGTATATACAAAACTAATAAAAATACTCTAAGTAAGAAGCATCAGTGCCGGTTTTAGGGGGTGGCGAGGTGGGTCGGGAGCCTAGGGCGCCGAATGATCTGGGGCGCAGAGGGCGGCTAAACTTAGACTTATCTAGATTTTTCTTATAACGCCCTTTCTATATACAATAGATTTAATATTTTTGTAGTATGAAATTAGTTTGTTGAAGATTTGTTTACGAGCAATGCATTGCAAGCATTCCTACACTATTTTAACAATGACGATTTATTTTTTTGAGAAAGATGAAAAGGTTATCCGAACTTTACACAAGTCATTATATTTCGGTACGTTCTAGTAATATAACTATTCGTAAATTGACGCATAAAGGTATTTTACAATAACCACCCAAGCCGACAGATCTCATTGTTATACTTATATAAACTTTTAAAATTTTTCTGTTTGGCGGTATTGTAGAATAGGGTTCCCCAACCGGGTTGAAAATAAAGAAATCTTGAGCACAACTAAAATTGAAATAAAAATGTTTTGTTTTTATATTGTGATAGAAGGACTGTTTATGATAAAATGTTTATGTATTATATTTAGTACAAAATTTAATTTTTATTACTAAGTAAAAACAATTATGAAACTCTTAGATATATATTTAGGTTTCGCTTTGTATGTGGACTCTATTCTATATACAGTATAGACTATTCCAAGAGTAATAATTTCCGTTGTCACCAAGTATATTTGAAGACATTTAGCATTGTCCATTCAAACTAGTCGTATTATAGAACCATTTTTATAATTTAACAATTAATAAAAATACAGATATACATGCAGTGGAAATAATATATTAATAATAATTTTGTAGGGCGACTTTATTGAATTTTGGCATACTTTTTGCTGCTCAGCGGAAAGTTTCCAAAACCATCGAGCCTCAGATCATGGGTTGGGAAACACTGTTCTACTATTTGAAGTGTACCGTTGGCTTTTTTTTCTCCTGTACCTATGAATAGTTCTCTAGTTTTTATTGCCATATCCGTTCAGTATTTTGAATATATTATCACCAAAAGTTTCCGCTACTCCGTTTTTTCAGTTGCCATCTTTGCACCCAAAAACCTGGGAACATACGAGTACATCCATGGTTCCTGACAACCTCAAAGACTTAGAAGTTGCCAGGAACTGGAAGAAACGGCTGCTGTAATACCCGAGAAATATTTTTGGTGATTTGTTTATAAGATTTTTTAAGTCTGTAGATCAGACCGATACAATGGCACGCAGTGACCCATCCATCTTTTGGTCCGCGATCAATATTGATTAACTTCAATGATCTAACGAGAACTGAGCTTACGATGTGGTTTTGTCGCTAGTCGCTGAAAGCTGCACTTTTGGCTCAATATATTTTTAAATGTATTATTTATGTTTATATTTTTATATTAAGGGTTTTTTATTTTGTAATTTATATTTAGTTTTTTGCACAACTAATTTTTAACCTAGTTTGTAAAAAATATGTAAAAAAAAATCGACAAAAAAAGCTGACGGTTTTCGTTGTTGTTTTGATTTAAAACTGGCTTTTTTTGCCGCTTCTTGTATATATATTTACAAAATTAATAATAAAAACAATTCCATTTAAAACACTTTATTTTAGAGTTCAGCAAAATTTACAGATTTATATCCAAATTTATGGATTGATTTAATAATGTTATGTACTTTACTTATTATACTGTATTTAATATTAGCATGCGGGAAACGTAGTTTTTCAAAATAAAATTTATTTAAACATAATTAACGTATCACAAAACAGGCTTTCTATTATATCTTAGGTACCCGGTCGATTGAGAAAGATATTGCTAAAAAAATTTTTTTTTTCCTTACGTAAGCATGTTTTGTATTTACGGTCAGAATAGAAAAATTGTGGTTTAGTGTTTAGTTTGTTTTTTTAAATAATTATTATCAATTTATTTGTGTCTATAATCGAAACAGAATAGTAACATAATTGTTATTATTTATTCAATTAATATTAATTGTTCCAATTATCGCTTTATGGTGTTTATTTATTTAGTTATAAATATATGATATTTACTTTTTGCTAAATTGTTGAATTTTATATTTTATATTTATACTAAGGTGGTGTTTTACTGAAGATTTTTCCCTTCCACCAAAAAAAAAAAATGACAGGGGGCGCCAGATTTTTTTTGCCCTAGGGTGCCGCAGGGTCTAAAGCCGCCACTGAGTAGCGTCACCGGAAATCGATCTCGGGGCTGCATGTATCTCTACACTTTAACTGTATCCACTAGCACTCAGCAAAATGCTTTATTGCTGTTGATTTCAGTACAGAAATTCTCAGAAAGAAATCATATTTTCACATTTACGTTCCCGGAAATTTACTGTTAGATTTGTGAAGAACCGAGCGGATGTTTCGTCTATTCGATTTCTGTTGCAGGCACCTGCATTAGAGAAAATTCTGCGCCTACTGAGCGTGCAGCTTCCGGTACATTTTGACCGTACGACACTGTACGTAATAAGAACTTATAAAGGAATGTAATAAAGTTACTGAAAGAGCTGAAATCTTTCCGTGAAACATCATTAAAATGTGCTTTCGACATGTTCCGGCAAATTGTTTTGTATTTATTTTTCAAAAAATAACATCAGAACAACAACATTACTGTGAATTAAATAAGTCACCTTAGATCAACGGTTTACAAACTTTATGCTACCACGCCTCCCTAAAAATTTTTTTTTTTCTTCGCGGCTCCCTCCCTCCCTACTTTTATTTTTTAAATATTTATACTAATACTAATATAGACACGATTTAAATAATAATAAATTTATTTAAAAAAATATGTTATAATTACATACAATTAACAGAACAATAACAAGGTTTTGCATGTTTAAGCAAAACCAAACTAAATACGAACATGTACATACATATGAACATTTATTTTTATATTAAATTACTAACCAATCTAACGCACCAACATTTAATGCGAAGGATGTTTCTGTTTATTGGCACAAAGTTTTTCAAATCTTGGGGGCAGTGTGGAGAGTGCCACTCGTAGCTCCTTTTCGACTATTAATCTGGCTCGATATTTCGTTTTCATCGCAGCTAGTGCTGAAAAGCCCGTTTCGCATAAATACGACGTAACAAACGGTAGAAGCACTTGCTCTGCTTTATAATACAATGATTCGTACTCTCCACTAAGATTCATCCAAAATTGAATCATAGTTTCATTTTGAAACTTTTGTTTTAGTGAGCCATCACATGATAATTCTATAAATTTTTCTTTTTCGAAAGTTTTCAGTTCAAATTCGTCTTCTTCATTGAAGTTGAATGGATTCTGTACCCACATAAATTTTGAGAAATCAAGGTCTTTAAAATAATTGGCAAAATAAAGCACTAAACCAATCCAAGTGTTCGAGAAATAGGTTTTTACTTGCCTCAACATTGGCTGTGGCCCAGAAATCTTTTGAAAGTGAAAACATATCCAGCTCATTATTTTCTAAATTTGATTCCCATAATTTTAACTTTTTTATAAAAGCTGTAACTTTGTCTTTTTGAACAAATGGATGCATGTTTGACCCCTGCATTGATTTATTTAAACTGCTCAATTTTCCAAAAACTTCAACCAAATATGCAAGCTTAACAATAAAAATATTGTTCTTCCACAAATGTGCTTCTTCATGTTGGTTTTCTTCGAGAAAGGTTGCTATTTCTGCCCTCAGTTCAAATACCATTTGAATCATTTTTGCACGAGATAGCCAGCGAACTTCACAATAATATAAAAGTGAGGTATAATTTGCTTCAATATTAACACATAGCTTTGCAAACAGCCTAGCTCTCAAAGGAATGTTCTTAATACAGTTTACAATTTTTATAACTATTATAAACATTATATTTGGTTCTTCGCTCATATTTTTTGATGATAGAGCTGCTCTGTGAAGCATACAGTGCGTCCAAATAGCATGTGGTGCTTTCTTTTTGACTAATGCTTGAAGACCTGCCTTGTGTCCGGACATTGAGTGAGCTCCGTCGGTACACAGCCCAACGCAGTTATTCCACGTTATGTCATTTTCTTCAAAAAACCTGTCTATTATATTAAAAATTTCAATGGATGTAGTCTTTCCAAGTATGGGTTTGCAAAATAATATATCTTCTAATATATTCTTTTCCGCAACATATCGAACATATGCAATTAAATGGGCATGTTTAGCTATATCAGTTGCCTCATCTACTTGAATGGCGAATTTCGAAGTACGCAGACGAGAAATTAATTGATCGAAAATATCTTCAGATTATCATTGATTCTTCTTCCGACTGTATTATCAGCAAGAGGAATTTTTTGCAACTGTTTTGCATACGATTCACCGAACATTATTCGTACCATATCAGCAGCCGCTGGTAAAAGTAAGGTTTCTCCTATTGTATGTGCTTTCTTACATTTTGCGATTCGGTAGGAGACATGGTATGAAGCCAATAATGCATTTGGTCTAACTGAAACAATTTTTTTGAACGTTTGCTTCTGAATATTTATCTCGTCCAATTTTCTTTCAAAAAATTCATTAGGCTTTTCAACATATTCAGAATGTAGAGTTTCTACGTGTCGTTTTAATTTGACTGGTCTCATACTATCTGAAGCTAAAACTTTCGTACACAACAAACACATTGGTTTTTCCAAGCCATCTATAATAACACTTGTCAATCCTAACGATAAATACGATGAACTGTATCGTCTTTTCTTGGAAGCTGTACCTCCTTGTTCTTTTTTGCTTTTATTACCACTTGTATCAGTTACAGTATCTTCATTATTGTCTACTTTTCTCTTATAACCACTCAGATATTTATCCATTTGGCTAAAAAATATTTATTATATATTAAAAATTAATAATTAAACATAATTATAAAAGTATACTAACGAAAAATTTCGATAAAATCGAAAGAAATCACGATAAAAACACTATCACACCCCAACAATACGCTTCAGTTGATTCTTTAGCCGCGAACGACATTTATTGTTGAGGTTATGTTTTCATGTAATGCAATTAGCGGTCGTTTTGTGCATTACCGAACAATAGCGTTTGCAAAGGCGCCATTTTCAAAATTTGTCCCTGCAAATAATTATTATATATTAATATAATACATACCCATTAACATACATACATACATAGGAATTAAATATATAAAAATGTAAGAAAAATAAAAATAATCATTCATTAACCGAATTTTTACTGATATGTTACAAAGTTTTATTTATTCGTAAAGATTATGGTATGAAATTTTTTATTTCTTAGAAAGTTTTTAGCGCCTCCCCTGGCTATAGCCCGCGCCTCCCCTGGGAGGCGCGCCTCCCAGTTTGGAAACCGCTGCCTTAAATAATAAAATGATTTGTATATTTTTGAGCATCAAAAATTCATTAGCGATTACTTAAAAATAATAAACATTTAATTTGAATTTAATTTATATATGATACTTTTGTCTTCATCATCATCATCATCATCATCAGACTGTATCCGTTCAATGTTTAACGTAAGACTCCCGTATGAGTCTCCATCCTCTTCGATTCTCCGCCTTCCGCATCCTGGTCACTCCCACCATTTTTTAATGGCATCAGTCCATCTTGCAGGGGGTCGCCAATGCATCGTTTGCCAGTTCTTGGACGCCACTCAAATACTTTTCTTCCCCATCGAACGTCGTCTCTTCGACTGATATCTCCTGCCCATTGTCAATTGAATGCGCTTATTCGTTGGGTAGCTTCCACTACTTGAGATCTTTTGCGGATATCCTCGTTTTGGATTCTTTTAGCGACACTCCTAGCATGGATATCTCCATAGCACGCTGCGTGACCTTTATTTTATGGGTAAGACTTGCTGTTAGATTCCACGTCTCTGCGCCATAAGTTAATACAGGGAGGATACAATAATTGAAAGCCTTAGATTTAATATTGTATATACCTTTGTAAGTGTTTTCAAACAGAACGGTCTGTGTGTAATGAGTAGCATTAAATATTGTTTGGGATTGAGCCAATCCTTATGACCGTTATAACCGTTTGTCCAATCGATATGAAGCTTTCAGGAAATATTGCTTTTAGGACTGTTAAGAGACTAGGGTACTCAAAATTTTATTTAAAAAAGAAGTATTTATATTATATATATACTTCTTATTTATATATACTATATATAAATAGTATTTTCATACAAGATGTATACAAAGTAAAAGAAGAGTAATACAGGACGGCCATTTGAAAAATTTCATATTTTATTCATATTTGTTGTCGCTTTTGAATTTTATTCATATTTGCTGTCGTTTTTTTTCCTAACATCATTTTTGGAACCGTGCTTTGCTATAAGTATGTTTTCCTTTCTTAAATGAAACTCAGTTTTATGAAAAAAAAAATAGTTTGTTAATATAATACAACAGATTGTTAGTTTTAAGTACCAATTAAATATAAAATAACCCAATGAGATTGAACAATCCATTTGCAATTAATTTTCACTTATATCATATTCCAATATTATATTACATTTTTATTTTGATATTTTATTTTGTAGTAGTTTACGTTAATTATATATTTTTTTATTGTTAAATTAATTTAAAAATAAAAATTCACATTTGTTGTCATCAATACCATTTTATCGGTATTTGAAATCTAAAATTTTGAACTTTTTTTTAAAGAATGGACTCACTCTATCTTCTTAAGAATCAAATCAAGAACTGTAGGTATTTTAAGTAGGTACTTATGTAAGATAATGAGTATTCTATACAAAGGATTTGGACGCATGATTTTATTTACCGATAGTTTGTTTTATGTTTATGTTGTATGTCAGAATGATTTGAAATAAATATTACGTATAAATCGTGTGTGACATAGCAAGAGTAAATTGTGGAATTCCAATTGCCGGTTGATTTTGGATAATATTACATCCAGCGATTTTCCTTTACGTTTCAAAAGTGAACTTCAAAGCGTAATATTCACTGTGAAATATATTATGACACCCAAACGTCAAGCGATAGGTCAATGTTTACCTCAAGCACGAAAAAAAGGGCATCACGAGCTTTAAAAACAGACGAGCAACGGTATGCAATATATGAAACAAATCGAGTACGCACTGCTCAACACTTTCATCTGAAACAGATGAGTAACGGGAGGCAAGATTGGAAACATATCTAGTACGCTGAAAACCGATTTACACACTAACGAATTAAGATAAGAAAAACGTAGCCTAAGCTTATAACTTCTGATTGGCTCCGGATTTGCCTAAATCTGACTTATCCAATCAATAGGCGAGAGGCACCCAACGAAGCACTTCCATTAACTCGCGGTTTATTTTTTTTGAGTGGCATTGCAAAGCATGTCGGGTATATCCTAGTTTATAATAATTTAAAAAGCTTTTTGTGCTGTCTTTCTCGTTTTCTTACAATTTGGCAGATGTAAAAAGTCCAGTCTGCTGTTTGCAGGGGTCATCAATTATTTTGATACGCTAAATTCTCGACGGAGTTGTCAGTGAACCTTATAAATCAAGATCTTGCTGTAGGAATTAGGCGCGAATTTTTGTTAAATTAGCGAGAGATTTAGAGTATTTGTGATTTATAAAAGTTTATTTTTATATGTAGTGCTGGAGGAAAATATATATATTGGATTCACAAAACTGTATCGTAATTATGTAATAAATACCAGAAGGAAATTCCTTGTTTGTTTTTGAGTTCTTAGAATGTTTAAAAGGCTTTGTTCGATTAATCAATATAAGAAGCATTATAATTATTGTACACAATAAACCCCATATTGAAAAACATACTACTTGTCTTCGTTATTCACAAGCATTAATCCTAACGGTTTGGTGGAATAAAAGCTGACTGTATTAATAAGTTTCTGAGTATTCCTTTAGTATTCCTAAGGCAATTAATTTTACCTCCTTGAATATTTATGCCGTGGTTAGTAAATGCGTTGAATTACATTTTTATAATAAAACCTATTATTAATTTTTTAATAACTTTGATGATGACTTTAACGGTGGTTGAAACACCAGAAAAACAAAAGCAATTCATTACACAGAAATGAACCAACGAATTCCTGAAAATTACTGTAAAAACTTATTAATAAAAAAGAAAAAAATACTTTTGTCATATTTACACGATTATGATTATTTTTAATGTTGGTGTTAACATCCCCTATTGTTAAAAATGCGACAACAAATCAAGGATTCGTCATCAGGCCGCGTGGGGGAAAGATGCAGGAGTAGGTCGCAAAGTAAATAACTTTTTTCGAAGCACAATTCGCGTTTATTTTTAATATAAGACTTCGGTTTCCCCGCCCGACTGTAAAATGATGTATCGAGGGCATCAGTCGGGCACGAACTGCCAGACGGGCACAGTAACACGTAGCGCCCCAAAGATTGTCGCCGCTAAGTCATAAACTAAAGTTGACAGTTGGGCCAACGTGAAATGGAGCAACTGTCAAAGCAAATAAAATGGCGTGTACAAACGCCGTGTATTTTTATATAACATTAAAACTAACATCATTAGATGTGCATGTCAGGCGAGCGAACTTAAAAATACGAGACAAAAGATCGTTTTTCGAGGCTTTTTGGCATCAGCCTAAAAAACCTATATCAAACTGATATCAGTGCGCTATATATTTAAAAGTAATGTGGCAAAGAGAGAAAGAAAAAAAAATCTTTGTTTAAATAATGTTTACCCATATAATATGTTTATTTTTGAAATATACTCGTAAATGAACCGAATATTTTTAAAATGTGTACAATAGTTGAAATGTGCTGAAAATAAATTTGGATCGACGTATCGAATCGCGAAGCTTTTTATAGGTAATGTGTCATTTCGGCACGAAATGGTAACAAAGAAGCTTTTAAAAGCATCTCGTCATCGCTGGATGGCCACCATTGAACTTTTGGTCAACTGGTGACAGAGAAAACACCACCAAACGATATTGAATAAAACTTTTTTTATGGAATTTATATCGCTTAACATTTTTAAGGATAAGATTAATAAGGATATCGCGTTCTACGAGTATGCATCACTTTGTTTGTTTTTATTGTAATTTTTTGCTTTTTGTTTATTTTTCAACCTTGTTTATGTGCAATCAATTAATTTTGCATTTAATTCACTATATTTTTCACGGTGTCATGATCTATCGTCCCCAAGCAGTTCGTACCCAGACTCATCGGGGTGCACAGAACGTATGGTACACGGGACATTTGGTCCCCGGACAACTGGTGCACTGGCTGTCTCGTTAACTTAACCTAACTGAAGGATCTGTCCAGTGATCGCAGAGTCTAGAGATTCATAAGTATCGTTAGCGAAATAACGTAACGTAATAAATTAGGTTTGGTTAGGTTATGTTAGGTTAGCGAGATATCAAGTGCACCAGTTGTCCGGGGACCAAAGTGTCCCGTGAATCAGACGTACAAACGAATCGTCTGTAAACGAAATGCAGCGGAAACTATTTTTCACATTTTTTTTTTGTATTTGCCTGTATACTATGTTATTATAATATTTCTTTTGTTAAGAAATGAAAATAAGTATGCGTTCCGTATATATTATAAAATAAGTGAAAATAACTCACTCCATGAATATTATGACCTTTGAGTGACTGGGATTAAGCGATATGCTCAATGTGAACAAAAAAACTAAAAATAAATAAATAAAAATATATAATACTTAGCGCACAAAATATAAATAATTATTATAATTTTTATTCCAGTAGAATTAATTGGTTAGTGCAATAACCAATGAGACTTCCTACTCTGGTTTTAAGCCCCGAAAAAGTAAAGGTGCTAAGGGTACAGTTTTTAATTTAACTCGTGATTGCAATTCTAATCTTTTTCACGGGTTTAGTGGATGGGAAAAGTTGATTTTCCCAAGGGAATGGTCAAATATGTATGTTCGTACTCGAATAAAATAATTAATTCATCGAAAGTAATTCGATGCGAAACTGTCTCAGATTAGCATCGTTATTGGGGATTACTATCAGGTCGGGTTGAGTTAGATTAGATTAGGTTAGGTTAGTTTGAGTATTGTAAATTCGAGATAATTATAGAAATTTGTCCGCCTACATTGAATATGCACCACTTGATCTTAGGCTCCGGACAGTCTTCTTCTTCGTGGGCGGGCTGTGAAGTTACCGGAATCGAAACACCTGGTTTATTTTTTCATATAAGAGGGTGACATCCCCGTTTATCAAAGGAAACGATTTCACGTCGCCGGGATTGTCATTGGGACGCCTGGGGACGGATGCGGAGCAAGTCGAAAACAAAAACAACTTTTTAAGAAGCTCAATTTATTTAGGACGATAGATTGACAGCTTCAGTATTCGGCTCGGGCCACAAACAATGAACGATCTACCTCCGTCAAGATCGAAGCCGAAAGTGGATCGGAGCGCTCCGTAACGCTGCAGCGCCCTCTTATCACCAGTCAGCCCTTTAACGAACACAAGCAACAAGCAAAACAGTGTTACAACGCTTTTTATTATATAACTAACGTTTTTATATATATGTCCGAAAAGTGAACAAAAATAAGAGACGAAAGATCGTATATCAAGGTTTTTTCGGAACCAGTCTGCAAGGGCTATATCACAGCTGATGTTAAGGGTAATTGCTTGGAAACGAACCCAGTACCGAAGGCAACTACAGTCGAACACCAACAGTTTCTAGCTGTCCCCCCGGTGTGCCCCCTCGGTCCCCTCGTCGCCCCCAGGCCCCCAGGTCGCAATAAATCACAGCCCAGCCGGGCGGATGATGCCTACAAGGTAAGGGCGGTGTGCGTTGATCTACCTTTCGTGTTTTTTGAAAAAAAAAACAGAATTCCTTGATGGCGGACTATTGATCACGGAACGTCCCACGCGGAAAATAACAGTTTTCGATGCGACGACACTCGCGTACTTTTTTTTATCGTTTTCCATCATATTTTCGGACGATATATATTAAATGTGCCGCCGCTTCAGACAAAAGGTTCCTGGTTTCGGGAGAGTCAGGCTAATCATCAGATTTCCTTAAAAAACAAGGAATGAGCATTGACAGCAGACAGAACTAACTGGCGGCTGTTCGTGGTGTGCATGTGCTCTCGGTATGGAACAGACATGGGATGAATAATCTATTTAATATTGTTTTGTCGTAATGGCTAATCACTGTATGTGAAATATTTTTTTTAAAACAACATTGGATGATTATACCTGAATACGTTTACACAAAAACAAGAGATTAGTATTCTGTCACCTGGGAGTTTTATGACATGACAAGGACATGACAAGGACATGACAAGGACATGACAAGGACATGACAAGGGCATGACAAGGACATGACAAGGACATGACAAGGTTATTCTTCAACATAATAACGCACGCCCCTTTTAACAACATTTGCAACAACATGTTGTATATGTTGTAAATGTCTTAAAACTAAGGCGTTTAACCGATGCATTTTCCCTGTTTTAACCTACGGCGCAGAGACGTGGAATCTAACAGCAGGTCTTAGCCATAAAATAAAGGTCACCTAGCGTGCTATAGAGAGATCCATGCTCGGTGTCGCTAAAAGATAACATCCGAAAGAGGATATCCGCAGAAGAACTCAAGTAGTGGAAGCTCAAGTGGCAATGGGCAGGACATATCAGTCGAAGAGACGACGGTCGATGGGGAAGAAAAGTATTGAAGTTGCGCCCAAGAACTGGCAAACGAAGCATTGGCCGACCACCTTCAAGATGGACTGACGACATAAGAAGAATAGCGGGAGTGATCTGCATACGGAAGGCGGGGGATCGAAGAGGATGGAGACTCACGCGGGAGGCTTACGTTCAACAGTGGACGGATACAGGCTCATGATGAATGAATAAAAAGGCGCCTACGAAGAGTACTTTTCTAGCGTATTTTGTTTTTGCTGCGTCATGTTCTATGGATCACATAGACGCATGGCTGTTTGATAATTGTTCATGTTGATTTTTGTACAGATTTAAATTGCAAATGGGGCAAACACTGAAAGAGCGTTGCAGGCGATATTGCTCGCGTGTTGAATGTTGCCTAAAACTATAAATTGAGATAGATGCGCTTTCGTTGAGTTTTGATTGAATGTTTCGCATAAATTAAATCTAATGATGGTAATCCCTTGATACGCCAACATGACTGCCACCGAGTTTGCATAGACCACAGGTACCACAGCGAGTGAAGCGATAGTTTTATAATGATCACCGTTGCTCTTTGTACGCTTTTGGTTTTACGTTGGACCGTATTATTGCAACATTGAGAGAGCCCACTGTGCGTACACACACGTCGACATGTCCCTAACCTACAACCAAGTCCATTTTATGAAGAATTAATGATAAAATAATCCCGTGTTTATAAATACAGGATATCATATTATAATATATGAACTGATATCAGCTTGATACAGCTCTTTTAAGCTGATGCCGAAAAGCCTCGAAAAATGATCTTTTGTCTCTTATTTTTGTTCGCTCGCCTGACATGCATACATAAAAGGTGTAAGCCTAAGTCTAGATTTAAAGATTAAAGAAAGATATAGTGCTGTACTGACATTTTTATTTATTTGACAAGTCGTGTCATTCGTGCACCATACTGATATAAGCATAAGAGAGCTCAAAGCGGAGGCATCCTTCAGAAGCAGACTCAAGACCCACCTTTTTACTCAGAGGGGCAAAGAAGCGCTTTTGGAATGATCATTTGGTCATAAAAGAGCGCTATACAAATACTAATATAATAATAATAATAGACACAGCTCGAATCCCACTTTGATATGTGCAATGGTACTTGAAGCGATCTCTGGTGACGGAAATTCTACCGACATATAAGGCAAACATTATTAGACAGGCATATATAACGAAATTGGTACAATTTATAAAACAGAAGTCCGCCACGACTTTGATACGTTACACGTAGTTGATTTAATGTGGTCCTACCCTTACGGCTTACAACTACAAACATCTATGATTATTTTACTAGCACATTAACTTTTTGAACATACATTTTGGAACGTGTTTAAAAGAAAAAAATCTCATCAAGAATACACGTAAATGTATGATATCATCTCGTCTTATCACACTCTTTCACGTATTTTACAGGAAGGGATAGTTTTTGTAATTACAGAAATCAATCGATGATCGGGCTGTTTTCGCACGTAGTATTAGTGCGGGGGCGCGTAGGTCGTGGCTTAGCCTCTGCTCGTGCTTCGGCTTAGGCCCCCATAATTGGAAAGCGCCACTCGCGGGGCTTCAAATTAGAGATAATATAATACTGGTTGTATATTTATCTCAACGAACGAGTCTTTAATACGTCTTTGTCACGTTGTTTGTCAGAGTAATAAAATTAATTTAATAGACGTTTAAATTCTTCGCAATTATGGAGCTCGTGAATAAGCTCCGTATTTACGTATTTCATTTTTTTTTCGAAATGACAAACAAGTAAAGATATCACCGCAATCGATAGCGATATAAATAATGTACTCGTTGAAACTTAAGGTTGTGGTGTTAACCTAGGTCTTAGAGCGTGACAAAGAGCCTAACAGTGGATAAAATAGAATTTTTATAGAATTATTGTATATTACAAAGAAGTATGGATATGGGAAAGAATATATAAATGAATAGATATTATAAGCAATTAAATATACATATACTATATATAAAAATCCTTAAACGAGTCAATTCATTCAGAACAAATATCGGCGGGAGCGGGATGCGAACCGCGGACCTTTGGAACCAACCATTTTTGCCCAGGTAATTATACCGCTCGACCACCGGCCAATTTCTTCCACCTGAGCCGAATCGTCTCTGATCTTCTATATAAGTTATCATCGTATGATAGATGTCGCTATAGTATATATTCAAAGTATGTGTATTTTTATTTTTTATTATTCAATCAGAATGCATTTATTCACAAGCTTAATATTATTATTTCCGACAGTCTATTTGTTTTAGTAAGTACCACTCATTTAAGGATTTATATATATAGTATATGTATATTTAATTGCTTATAATATTGTAATATAGTCAATGATCTATAAAAGTAGATTAGAATATTGAAATAATAAAATAATATTCTAATAAATAATTTAAAATATCCATAGAATAAATATTAATTTTTGATTTGTATCCTATTGAATGTATTTATAATATTTAGTCCTTTTTTATGTAAGTACATATAGGAGAATAACGACAAATGGTGATAGTGATGCTATAGACTAATCTGTGGATTCTTTGACGTTGACCATGTTACATATGGTTAAGCGCTACATGTGAAGTGGTGATCCCCCAACGTCATAGACTACATACAGCCCGAGATTCACGCATCATCCTTATTATTACAGTATTTTACTATAAATGGGTTGTCTAGACGGGAGGACTTTCGTCTACTACCAATTTAAATAAATATGCTATGACTGGCATTTTACGGGTGAGGGATCAAATTCACGTCAACCAGGGATATTTAAGAGCTCAGAAGTCGACTTTTTTTCTTTTGGCTTGCCAAGCAAACGCTTTGTGCATTGAGCTGTACCCGCCGGCAGTCCTACAGTTTATTTATTATTGTGCATTTATTATAATGACGATTGAACTAACCAATCACTTGTTGAAAAAATGGTTATCGTTCCATCACAAAGTTAAGCAAAATCCGCTAATAAATGCTGACCACAAGGTATTTACTGTGTTTTTTTTTGTTTAAATCTCCTATTGGAACCAAACAGTTGAGGGTTAGAGAGCAGCGAGTAATAGTAGTAATAATTTAAATAAGTAATTGAAAATTAAATCATTTTTTTGTTCACAATATATCTTACCCCAATCACTGAAACAACATAGTGTTTAAATGTTGTGGGGAGTTATTTAAAGCTGATTAACAAACGCTCTTGGTACTATTGGTGTATTTTTATCAAGCTCCCAGGCTGTCGTCCTGGATTCCATCAGAAACTTGCATGGTATGTACTCAATGAAGCTCTGGGTATGTACTCTATGCTTTATAGAGTACATACGCAGAATAACTTCAGGCGATAACGTGGATAATAAGTTAATGGAATTATATGGTGTAAATTTTTGGTAACTTTATTTTATTTAATTCTCAATATGTAATTTAATCTGCGCAATTCCATAAGAAAAAAGGACTATATGACTTAGAACAGTTTCATATGAATTATTTTGTTGTTGTTGGTTGTTACACAGTACTATATTAATGACTATTCTGTACAGTTCTATAAATAAATCACCAGCCCTCTAATATATTTTTTCAATTTCAATTTTATTTATTTTATTTCTGTAAGAAACATTTCAAATGTAATTTAATAGGATCCTGAAATAAGATTTAATACCAGAGTTTTTTTTATAAATATTGGTAATTATGATTATTAGCAACAATTATTAAAAAGTCCCGAAGCTCGCTACACAGAAGACTCCACGAAATTACTTTGATAAATAAATTCGTGGAACTCTTGTCGAAACTGGGCGTCTCTCAAGTGGAATAAATCAACATTTGAGGCGATAATATAGTAATAATAATATATATCATTCATCATATAGTATTAAATCTATCTTTTTGATATTAAAGGATTACCATTACGTAGTTACAAAATTAGATATTAATATTCCAGAACAGGTAAAGGAGATTATTTTTACACAAAAGGCATTAATTTTGATCATTCTTTACATTTGAATTCATCAACTCATGATTCCCATTAAATATTTTATATTTGAAGTTAGCGATCTTTCGTAAAGTGTAGTTGTGTAAATGTTTCCGTTCGCCTTAAATATATTTATATCATCGTACAAAAATATAGTATTAAATTGGCTCTGAAATAAAATTTGGTCTGCCGTCTACGGTTTACAATGAAATTGATTGCTTCGTCGCATTTCCTTTACACCCGTGATCGTATTTTACCTTTTTACGCTCGCTCGACCGGCTGGGCGCAGATTGGGCAGGTGCGGAGTAGGGCTGCGAGGCGCACAGTGGGACGAACAAGCGGAGAAATCACATACAAGTATATGTAGGCTAGTTCTAGTAGTTGGACTAGTTTTAGAGGAAAATGCCTCTAAATTAGTAAGTATAGCGACGTGCTGCTGTGTGTCATTGGTGGAGTATGTAGAATCGAAAATTAAATTGCAGTCTAGTTATAGTTGTTTGCAAAGTCTTGTGGTTATTTAAAAGACAACTATTTCATACAATGTTTCAACGTAGATCAATTACTGAAATACATTGGTTCCGACTTCGTTGAGAGCTTCGTCAGTTTTACAAGTGTATTACCATCTCCTTTACTAAAGAAAACGACTTCACGTCGCCGGGATAGTTATCAGAACACGTGGCGGAGTGATTAGGAGGAGTTGAGCAAAATAACTTTTTAGAAGCAGATTGGGATATATTTAAGATAAATATTGGACAAACATTCGGTCATCTGTCCGATACGGAGTCTGTTGCTTCAGGCCCCGGACAGATCAAAACTGAAGACTCCGTCAGCTGCAACAGCGAAGCGCCGTAACTAATACAGTGGCCATTTATAGAATTAATGGCGCATCAATGATAGACAGTCATGTACATTAATAATGACGCAAAAGGGACAGGACTTGTCAAGCAATCAAAATGGCGGCAAAGCGTCACCTTAAATCTAGACATAAGCAAACGCCTTTTATGTATGCGTGTCAGACGAGCGAACGAAAATAAAAGACGAAAAAACGTACTTCGAGATTTTCGGCACCAGCCTGCAAGGGCTATATCTAGCTGATTTCATTATATTCCTCCTGTGGTTCTATATTTTTGACTATTTACATTGGCAAAAACATTAGTTAGCATCAATAATAAAATAATATTTGTTTCTTTCCGAAATTCATTGAATCAGGGCTGAAAAAAAAACGATTCCTGAATAAATCGTGACTATTGAAAATAAAAAGTGATATTCTAACAAGATTCTTCTTCTTCGTGTCAGCGACGACAAATTATTTTTTCCCAGTATCTGGCAACATCGATAGCTCGTGTGTTGCCCAGCATTAGGTCCTGAGATGTGCAGCTTGTTGGGCACATGGAGCAGCATCGTAGGTGTGAGGTGGTCTGCAGGTCTCCACAGTCGCACAATAGTGTCTCTCCCTGCCGAAGCATTCCCCACCGCTCAAGGTTGTCTTTTGTTATACCAACTCCGGTTCTTAATCTGTTCAGGGATTTCCAGGTCCGCCAGTCAAGGTTCTTGCCAGTTGGGAGGCCTACCTTTGGAGTAATGAAATCATCTGGTGCGATTTGTTGCCAGAGCTGGAGTCTCTCATTTTCAGGGCCGGATATGAGAGGTTGTGTGAATTTCAGAAAGCTGCTTCGCGACTAAAATCTTGGTATTGGGGGTATCTGATTATACAAGCAGTGGGACGGTTGGTTGATTGCCTTACGCATTTATTCGGCGCATATGACTTTGCGTCTTATGTTTGGTGGTGCGATACCAGCCAAGGGGTATAGTTTAGAAATGGATGTTGGTTTGAGGCAGCTGTGACGACTCTGCATGCATCATTCAAGGCAGTATCCACTTGATAACAGTGGGCTGATCGACCCCACACTGGTGCCGCATATTCTCCGGCTGAGAAACAAAGTGCTAAAGCTGAGGTACGAAAAAGGGGTGGTTGGGCTCCCCAGTGAGTGTTGGTCAGTTTGCGGATAAGGTTGTTCCTTGTTGCAACTTTCTGTTAGGTGTTGCTGCAATGACGCCTGAAAGTGAGGGTGCGATCTCGCCCTAGAGATCGCACCCTAACTAGATTGATTATTTATCAACTCATCTTATGATTGAGCAAACCATTTTTATGGCGTTTTTAATGTCAGAATAAATTGAGTGAATTAAGTCTTAGTTCTGTATTGACGCTTTTTCCTAAATGTCAGAGCACATACTCTGAAACTGCACATAGAGGAGTACTTTAAGATAAAACTGACGCTTTCCATGTTGCATATGGCTATGCGCTGCATGTGGAGTGTTGATCTGCCAACGTCATAGAGTACATCCCAAGATTCACGCATCATCCTTCTTATTACAGGAATTTACTATAAATGGGGGGATCTTCACGGGACGACTTTCATCTACCATCAATGTTAATTAATAGGCTATGACTGGTATTTTACGGGTGAGGGATCAAATTCACACTAACGGGGGTTTCTTTTAGAGTTCCGAAATCAATTAAAAATCCTTTTTTTTTTAAATCTCGGTCGGGGATCGAACCTACGACCATTGGTTTGCAAAGCAAAAGCCTTAACCATTGAGCTGTGCCCACCGGCAAAAAAAAATTATGTTGTAATTTATATTCCTTCTTCTGTCTATGTTGAGCTTTTACGTTATACCCAGAATTATTCATAAATGACGAAGTGTTTTTCAAGCTGACAATAACAAAGATCTCGTAATCAAGACTTTTATGAGTTGTCCACCAGAACATCTAGTGATCTATAAGCACCAGTGTTGGTGATAACGTTGCAAATGCAAATAGAGATTTTTGAATCTTTGTGATTATTCATTTTAATGATTGTTTGTTTTGGTTATTTTATGGGATTTAAAAAGTGATTTGATTACTTGACTAAATACGAAAAACTATACGACAAAAAAAATCTTCAAAAATGGTTTTCTATGAAGCTTAGTATACAAAAAATCTCTTTTTGTAGCGAAATGAATTAAAAAGATTC
The DNA here is from genome assembly GCA_022606575.1 of Glossosoma conforme. Classification (NCBI taxonomy): domain Eukaryota; kingdom Metazoa; phylum Arthropoda; class Insecta; order Trichoptera; family Glossosomatidae; genus Glossosoma; species Glossosoma conforme. Next base: position 443,167 of record JAGTXR010000240.1, read on the forward strand.
TTATTATTGAATCCATTGTGTTACGTATAAAACTAAATGCTGTATTTAAAAAGCATGAGCGCTGTTAATATACCAGTTCAATTTTTTTTAATGCCAACGAAGCGTTTGAAAACTGACTGTGTCAGTTTAATATTTAGAATGGAATTGAAGATATTAAACGGGATTTATTCTCCTTCTCTTGTATGTGATTTCATAAAACTTTATCGATTTAGTGGGGCACTTCCGCCGGCCCTGTTCAGCATCCATAAGAATGCTCAACAGTCTGGGACCACTTCCCGAAATGCGTCATTTGGACCCCGGCCTCGACTGGCGAGGGCCGCACGAAGGGAAAATTATTTTTTTATATCTCCCCGAAAAAACTTTGGTCGCCCGAAAACGGAATAAATTAAAGTGCTTTGCGAAAGCTCCGCAAATTCAAACTAAATTGAAATCGATATCCAAAGCTCTTGATATTGGATGTTTTGGTTTTTTCTCCGCCACGGAAGGTGGAGACTGTTCTACGGCCGTTTTATTTTTTTACAGGATTATCTTTTGAAAATGATTTACAAAGTGAATACAGAAATTGATATGAAAAATCACATGTGTAACGATGACATCAAACTTCTTAATCCACTGGAAATAAAAAACCCTGAAAATTTCTCAACGTTATGTTAATATTTAAATTTGGAAAAAAAAAGTCTTTTGTTTTTCGATTATCTTTGTTTTTTTAGTTACGTTCACTTGTTTCCCAATATTTTTGTTCTTCGGATATTTGGCAGTGTGTCAACAACAATTCTTGGGACCAAAACTAATTCTCATGGACCACTCATATTAATAATTAATAAACTTGTACATTTTATTAATTTCAAAGAAATAATTCTGACATCTTTTGGTCTCCTTCTTTAAATTGTTATGGTGTCATGATTTATAAATACCTGGTACATGGATGAACTCCCGCTCAGCTAAGCTCGTAGATTTATTTTCTTCTTGTATATCCGCTACTTAGCATTAACAATTGGTCTCCGCATATTGCTGCAATGAAAATTTCATAGCCGCAATTTCCCTTGCCTTATTATTGGTTTCTGGCGTTGGTCTTGTAGATACTCTATGTATAATTCCCGGTGGTATTCTAAGATGATGAGATCATGAGAGCTTGATAAAATGAAAACGTATTCTTTCTATTGGGGTATTCGGAAAACTTGCTTACCGTTTAAATCTCGATCAACTGTAGGTTGAAAGACTGCCTTGTTCACTTCCTTACTTCATATTTTTCTCAATTGGAAACAGCAGGCGTATAAAAAGCAATCAGCCCAAGCACCTCTGGTTAACCAAGCTATTGATTTACTAGTTAATTAAGCACTCTAATGTGAGATGTATCTACAGATGTATATTATATATCAGTATTTATTACAATTTATTTATATTCGTTTATTATTTAAATTAATATATATTACCCAACATATGGTTATATCCTACTTTTAGTACTAGCATGCATTTCCATGAAAAAAGCTTATAATTAAAAGCTTCCTAACTTCGTCACTTAGTATCGTATATCCACTGAAAAACTAGAACTCCATTACATTAGTTTTTTCGTGATATTGGCTTTGAGCGCCAGTACGGTAATAGGTAAATTTAAAACTTTAATGAGAACGGAATGGAACACTTTTTTATCCCGTGTTTGTATATTATATTGATAAATAAATTTGGAAAAAAATTAAACAAGGTTCTCCTGGAAATCAACCATTTTGAGATTAAATAAAACAGAAAAAATATTTTTAGTATTTTGAAGTTTGTTATTTTAAATAAAATTCTTCAAAAATATATATTACAAAAACAAGAGTATTCGTTTAATATCAGAAAGGTTTTTTAATATAATAAATAAATATTAAATAAATATGAATTATTGTAATAAATAACGGCTCACCTACAAGGGTAAGATTCTTTCAGAACATATCGATTAAATTAAAACTATTTTTTTTATGATTAATTCGTTGCTGATAATTATTTAAATTGTTTTATTACCCAGAATGCGAGTGTACTATGAAATATTCATTAGGTTTTTTTCTATAACGAAATTAACATTAAGTGAAAAATCGTTTATTTTCTGTTTTTATAAAAGTATAAAAAACTGTATTTTTTATAAAATCCGTCTGGCAACACTGTAAAAATCAATGGATGTTCTCTTCGCCAATTTTGAAATACAACTGAAAATCTCCTAGTGTATTTGCTTAGACTTTTATTTTGTTAGCTCATTCGTAGAATTTCTATAAACTGGAATTTTCAAGAATTGTTGAGGGAAACAACATTTGGTTTCTTCAAATATTATATGTTGTAACTTCATTCACTCAACTGCACGGAAGTCTTAAAAATATATTGCCGTTTAAAGAAACAAATACTTCAAAGCTTAACTAACTAGTAAATCAATGGCTTGGTTAACCAGAGGTGCTTGGACTGATTGCTTTTTATATGCCTGCTGTTTCCAATTGAGAAATCGCAATATTTTCAATGGATATAAATAAATTTCTATCTGAATTGAAAAGTTAAAAGAGATGTTTTTAAAATTAATCTGGAGAAATAAACAGAAATAAATATATATTTATACCTGTATGTGGGCTCTCTCACGTACACAAGCACGGCTGTGGGGCTGCCGGCCGTAATATTAAGTTTGTAACCATTACATATTATTGAAAACCGTAGGTTTTGAATACTACGTAGTAGTTAATTGAAAAAATAAGTAAAATAATATCAAGTTGTTGGTCTTTAAATCCACTGTGATTAAAAAATATATATGACACCTTTGCCGCTAGTTTAATCATATCATTATAAAATATCTAAACATATACAAAACAACGTTACTGACAGACTAGAAATCCCCGTTTTATATACAGCATTCTGTGAGGATTAGGTTGGCAAGCTTATTATATTATTATTATATCAGAAAATAATGATATCATAGTTACATTTGAGTAAAATGAAAAAAAAATGCCGCTGAATTGTTTGCAGGATGGATTTGGTTCACTTTTATATTGAAGCAAAAACAATCGAATCAAGCCCCTATTGAAATATGAAAATGACTTTTTCAACTAGAATTACAGGCAAATCTTTTTGCGATGAGATTAAGTTTCCTTCTAATTGGATTTTTAGAAAAGGAATATCAAGTCTCACGGCTGCATTAATTAAAAGTTGCAGAAAGTTTGAACAATGCTGTGTAACGTAACGATAAATGGCTTAGAGACATCAGAGCGCCAAATGCATTGAGCATTTCATGAAAAATATATGCATAATTTATTAATATAGTTTTAGTAATTAAATACACACATTCAATTCTACATCATTTTTTTTACGCATCAATTCATTCAGAAAAAATATCGGCAGAAGCGGGATTCGAACCTCGACCGTTGCACCTAGGCTCTATTCTACACACCGCGCTGTCCACACGACCATTCTCCGCCTGGATAGAAACTCGAAATTTGATGTATATATACCATTGTTAACATCATATAACGATAGATGTCTCTGTAGTACATATTCATAGGATATATATTATATTTTATGATTCAATCAGTCAACATTTATTTATAAAATAAGATAAGAATATTGAAAAATTTTCTAATAAAAATTTAAATAATCCAAATATAGTTTTAATTTATTGTGTAATTTTGTACGTATTGTGATTTTAAAAATAATAAAAATATATATGTCGGAATGTTTGGTGTGTGTGGAAGTGTTGCGATCTGTGTATTGCTGTGAAGGAATTGTTATGCGTATTCATCGAATGTGTGATCAATGAAAATACACAGACATTCCGAACATAGAAAAAAAAGAAATAAGAACACGGTATAACGTCACGGGGAATTTAATGTCAGCATGTAAGCTTAATATTTAAACAGCATTGAAGGTTGAAAGGTTAACAGAATATTTACATTAGATTTGAGTTGAATTGATTAACGAGAGATTTTATTTATTAGCAAGATCTAGAAGTGATTTTTAGAAAAATGAAAGTCGGTAGTTGTAACTTGGTTGGTTGTAAAGCGGGCAGGTAGCACGGCGGCGTCTTCGGCGGGCGGCTGAGTGATTGATCAGGTTACGAAGGCGGTCGACAAGGAAGAGATATCTTAGTCCATATGGTCATCTGCTTATATAGAGCCTGCTCAACTCCCACTTTGATATGAGCAATAGTATTTGAAGCGTTCTCTGGTGACGGCGATTCTAACGACATATATGGAACATTAATAGACAAGACATAGATACTGAAATTGGTACAATACAAGAATCAAATGCTTTAATCACAGGACTATAATGTATTTATTGATCCATTATCACAGTTGTATAACTGGTTGTTATATGGAAGGGAACAACAAGACAATTAAAAACTTTTTTAAGTAGTATTAATAATATTCACAAAAATATTAAATTCACTTTGGAAATAGAAGACAATAAGTCTATCAACTTCTTAGATCTAACACTTACTAGGATAAATAATAAAATAACATTTAATATATATAGAAAACCGACGTTCACAGATGTAATCATTCACAATTCTTCTAACCATCCCAAATCTCATAAACACTCAGCTTTCCATGCAATGACACATAGATTAATTTCAATACCATTATCACAAACAAACTTTGATATAGAATTAAATACAATTAAAAATATCGCACAAAACAACGGCTATCATAGCCAATTAATAGACAGTATCTTGAATAATAAAAAACGTAAAAACATAACATACAAATACTTGTATCCTAAAGAAAATATTAAAGACGATAGAATGTGGAGACGAATTCTACACGTTAATAACTTTACCCCTAAAATAATTAAATTACTCCCAAATGAGATAAAGCCAGCGTTTTATACAGATAATAAACTAGGATACCACCTTATAAATAACAAAGATACTAATGATAAACGCAATAATTCTGGAATATATAAATTAAATTGCCAAGATTGTGAATCTTTTTATATTGGTAGAACGTCAAGAAATTTTAATATTAGAATTAAAGAACATTTAAGGTGCCTAAAAGCACTAATTTTCTGAATTCGCAAACCACCTTATAGAAAATAATCATTCGTACAACTTAGAAAAAGTATTAAACATATTACATGTAGAAAATAAAACCGTTAAATTAAATAATTTAGAATACTTAGAAATTTATAAAGCCATTAATAAGAAAGAAGATATAATTAATAACCAACTAAATACCTTAATTAATTCACCAATTTTAAAATTGTTTCCGTTAAATAAATAAATAAGTATAAAAATTATATATACGACATATAAGAATAATATTAATAATAATTAAAAAAATAAAAAATAAATAAAAAATAAAAATAAATTTATACCTAAACCACTTTTATGTATTTATCTCTTCCTTCATCCTTGCAACACTACCTATCTCCCTCTCCTTTCCTGATAGACACACCCCCACCCCCTCCCTTACAAAAATGTGTTACACCACTTATAAGTACAACGCAGCTCAGTTATCTCTTAACTAGAGAAGGATTGAGAAAGACTACGAGTTAGTCGAAACTGCAGTCTCCTAATAGAGAACTTTTGTTACGTGATCCATGTGAAAACAAGGTAAATAAATAAATAAATATTTATAATTTATTATGGATCTCAAAGTGAATGCTCAAAACATTGAAAATATGTTGTATAACTGTTTTATATTTGAGTGACTAATGTGTGGGCTGTTTCATTTTGGGTATATTACATAACTTCTGCGTAACTGGCGAAATCACTTCAGTAGACTTTTAACATTTATTTTATCCCATATCCATCCTCTCTGGTCGTTTCTAGTGCAATCGCAAGCTGCCTTAAACGCCTTTGTCGTCCAAGCAAATAAAGTTATCTCTAGAAATAGAAAACCGGCGACTGTCCCTTGCCAGTTAATATCGATTTATAGCTCGACCACTTCAATTCACGTCTACAAAAGGAAAACTTATATTCCATCAGTCAATATGGTCTTTTTTATATTTTTTATTAGAGTACAGCTTCAGATTTAATATAGCAATTATTACATAATACTAGCCATATCTGCGCAACATCTCTTTATAAGGAAAATTATGTATTTTATACGTTGGAACGTTTTTCGTCTTTCATTTAAAATAATTCATAAATATATTTATTATTTATTCATATTTATCTAAGCCTATCCTTTGGTAGATAATTTTCAAGCTGAATGCAATTAACTTCTTAAGCTCTTTTATTGACATACATAATATATCTTCTTCGTAGTATCCTTCCGGTGGATTGGTTTGCAGCAACAGAATCTTGCATCTCGATCTCCATTCCTCTCGATCCTCCGACACCCTTTTCAGCTCAGCATAAGCACTACAGTTCATGTCCTCGAATACTTGCTGCAAATACTCCCGTCTAGGTTGCCCTCTACAGTTTCTACCCTCAACCATCCCCTCCACAATATCGTGAAGAAGACTATCGTGGCGCATGATGTGACCAATCCAACGAGCTCGCCTCTCTGAGATGGTTCTTATTAGGTGCCTATCTTCCTTGATTATCCTGAGAACCTCATTGTTCGTGAGGTGGTCTCTCCAGGAAATTCCGAGAATTCTTCTGTACGTCCTCATCTCAAAGGCCTCTAGACTTTTTTTATCACTTTCAGATAAGCACCATGTCTCACAGCCGTACATTAAGATGCTCCAAACAAGTGTTTTGGCAAGTTGTTTGCGGAGCCTTAAAGTAATATTCTTTGACTCAAGAATTTTTGCTCTTTTATTGAAAGCTAGCCTTGCTTGATGTTTGCGACTGTTGACTTCTCTTTTTGTTCTGCCATCCCAGGTGATCGTACTTCCAAGGTATACATACTCTTTTGCATCTTTTAGGGGCACTCCTAGCATTGATATGTTAATTTTCTGCTGCTCATTGCGGCATACTCTCATGACTTTGGTTTTTGTGCTGTTTATCTTCATATTGTAGTTGGAATTAAATATGTTTTCCATGGATGTCAGCACTTCAGTGAGTTCATCCTCCAGTTTCAGCAATCAGGGCAATATCGTCACCAAACCTTATCATATCAATATGTTGGCCATAATATATCATCATCATCATCATCATCATCAGCCTGTGTCCGTCCACTGTTGAACGTAGGCCTCCCGCATGAGTCTCCATCCTCTTCGATCCTCCGCCTTCCGCATCCAGGTCACTCCCGTTATTCTTCTTATATCGTCAGTCCATCTTGTAGGGGGTCGGCCAATGCTTCGTTTGCCAGTTCTTGGGCGCCATTCCAATACTTTTCTTCCCCATCGACCGTCGTCTCTTCGACAGATATGACCTGCCCATTGCCACTTGAGTGTGCCTATTCCTTGGGTAGCATCCACTACTTGAGTTCTTCTGCGTATTTCCTCGTTTCGGATTCTATCTTTTAGCGACACTCCGAGCATGGATCTCTCCGTAGCACCATAATATATATCTCGCCATAATATATATGTGGCAGAAAAAATAAAGAAACTCAAATAGAAAAACAAAATATACTCAATTTAGAAAAATATATGTAAAATATGTTGGAATGTGGGAGTGTAGTAGAATTGTCGGTTAGGAAGAGATCAATGGACAAACACGGACATTCCGAACATAGAAAGAAAAGAAAAAAAAACACTGTATTATGTCACTGGGAATTTAATGACAGTAAGTAAACTTAATATTTAATCAGTTTTCGAGGTTGAAAAGTTAACAGAATATTTACAATAGATTTGAGTTTAACGTTAATGAGATTCTATTTATTAGCACGTTTTAGAAGTGGTTTTTAGAATAATGGAAGGTCACTAGTAGGTAGGTGTAACTTGTTTGTAGAGCGGGCACGTAACACAGTGGCGTCTTCCGGCGGGCGGCTAGTGATTGATCAGGTTACGAAGGCGTCGAGTTTAAAGATAGAAGAGACCTGTCGCCTTCTTATATAGAGCTGCTTACCTTGTTAGGTGCAATAGTATTTGAAACGACCTCTAGTGACGGTGATTCTAACGATATGTATCGGGTAGAAACTGCAGAGAGCGCCCTAGACGGGAGTGTTTGCAGGAAGTGCTCGAGAACATGGGTTGCAGCTCTTATGCTGAGAGGGTTGCAGAAGGTCGAAAAAAGTGGAGATCGAGATGTAAGATTTTGTTGATGCAAACCAACTCACAGATTGATACTACGTAGAAGACAACATAATAAATAAAGATACTTAAAAAAAATTATTTAGCAAGTGAAAAAAATCAATTAAAAAGTATTTTTTCGCACTGAAGCTTAGTTTATATGTGCTTTGAATAGCCGTCATGATTAATAAACGTCTAACACGGATTCGCTGGCAATTTTTTTTGACATCCATATGCTCCAGTTACGGGTACGGACATGATGATGATGATAACAATATTGGATTTCTGTTCAGTCACAGAATATAATCACTGTGTTTTCTCTTCTCATAATTACCATTTCAAAGACTTTATCTTTAATAATAATACATACCTGTATTTATTTATTTAACTTGTTTTAACACCAACACCAAGATTGAAGTCTCGAAGCAGCTTTCTGAAATCCACACAACCTCTCACATCCGGCCCTGAAAATGAGAGACTCCAACTCTGGCAACAAATCGCACCAGAGGATTTCATTACTCCAAAGGAAGGCCTCCCAACTGGCAAGAGTCTTGACTGGCCGACCTGGAAATCCCTAAACAGATTAAGAACCGGAGTTGGTAGAACAAAGGACAACCTCGAGCGGTGGGGAATGCTTCGGCAGGGAGAGACACTATTGTGCGACTGTGGAGACCTGCAGACCGCCTCACACCTACGATGCTGCTCCATGTGCCCAACAAGTTGCACATCTCAGGACCTAATGCTGGGCAACACACGAGCTATCAATGTTGCCAGATATTGGGAAAAAATAATTTGACGTCGCTGACACGAAGAAGAAGAAGACTTGTTTTAACGTGGATCACGTAAGATATGGCCTCTGTTTAGGAGACTGCAGCGTCGATTAACTCGTAGCCTTCCTAAATACATCACTGTCAAGAGACAACTAAGCTGCATAATACTTTATAAGTGGTCGAACGCATTTTATGTAGGAGAAGGGGTAGGGGGTGAGTCTACTATATATATAATATATCTTTGATGATCGGAGAGAAAGTATATATATAATGTTTGTATGGTGTCATTTAGTGATGACGATTTTCTTTGAAAACATGCCAAAGTTGAAAATATTTGTAGCAGCGATGGTGGCTGTTAGAGAGTATAAAAAGTGTTGGGAAGGATGAATCGTGAAAATAAACCAAATCGCCTATAAGAAAACGTGTGGGACGTGTTAAAGAAAAAAGGGAATATCCACAAATCACGTTGGCAGTAATATCGCTAAAGTGGGCAGTTGAAACAATCATTTTTGTCGGTTTTAATCGTTTGGCGTGAGCTTGGTTCAGCGCCGTTAGCCCGTCAAGGCGGCGGCGGCAGCTGCACCTAATGGCGGCGACCTCGAGCTTTTTAAGCCCTTTCGGTTTTTTGGACGCCATAATATTACATTATGTCTCGAAACAGTCCGAGCCTTCGATTTAATTATTTATAATAGCTGCTATAAATACATTTCTTAATATAATAAAGAAAAAGCTTTCATGTTACAATGTTTATATGCCTAGCATTTATTTCGATTTCCATTTCAAATAATAAATAGTTAAATAACTTCTTATTTTGTATTAACATGGATAACACAAGGCACTGCTTATTCACTTACAATATATCGATTAAAATAACTTTTTTTTACGTAGACACATACCGACAGATGGTGTAAATGATTCTTAAGTCTCATTTGCGGAATTATATGGCGCTTACAATGCTGCATATGGATAAGCGCTGCATGTGAAGTGTTGATCCGCCAACGTCATAGACTACAGCCCGACATTCACGCATCATCCTTATTATTACAGGAATTCACTTTGAATGGGTGGTATTTACGGGACGACTTTCGTCTACAACCAATGTTGATTAATAGGCTATGACTGGCATTTTACGGGTGAGGGATCAATTTTTTTTTAATCTTCGTCGGCGATCGAGCCCATGACCTTCGGCTTGCCAAGTAAATGCTTTAACCACTGAGCTATACCCGCTGGAATATAACACTATTGGAAAACATAACAGCTATAAACTACCTTACGTTCCACCTAACAACCTATCCTTACATTCCTATTGTCAATAAAGTTAGTAGACTATTTGCGTTGTTTCATCCATCAGTATGTTTATAAACGCGGAGAACTGAAGGAACTTTTCTTGAACGCTAAACACAATATTCCAGCAAGGGAATAAAGACTGCTTAGTGTGATCAATGCTAAAATATCTTTAGTAATATTTAGAGTTCTTGGAAAGGGCTCCCCACGGGTGATGCTCCTTTTTTTAAAGCGATTAAGGTTCTGAATTCCAACGCTTTTTATTCAGTAATATTGACGAAGATAGAGCTATTAATCCGATGCTCTCTAGACCTGGATCCATTGTTCCTAAGGGTGGCTCACCCAGGGTGTTCAATAATCATCACAAAAGGAAAAATAGATACAATTGTTACACATTCAATACTTTACCTTGATACGTTTGATTTAATGCATAACTTCGAGAGAGAATGCCATACATATTTTATTATACTACAGAGAGACGAATTCTGATATCAGTTATGAACATTGATGTATCGATTCGAAATGGGATTTTTTCGTTACAAGAAAATACTCGGGAAATGTGTTTCGTTTTCCAAATCAAATAAGTGCGAGACATCACAATTTAATAAAGCGTCTCGGCGCGTCCTGGCGCAGGCTTCCGAAGCAGGATCTGACATCGAAATGGCGAGAAATAAATCCAATTTCCACAGACATTCCTTTGCAGCCTCTCTCATACGATTTTAACGAAATTTTGGCTTCGTCGCCTCGCAAGATCACCCAGACTCAATACTGAACACCCCGACGCTGTCATACCATCTAAACTATGGATGGTTAATGTATTTACACAATTATAATTTTAAAATTAATTTTAATTAAAAAATAAATAAATTTAAAATATTTATTTTTGATGTTTCGGCCTTCCTGAAGACCATCGTGAATAATTATTGAAGATAGTTTTCAGGAAGGCCGAAACATGTAATTATTAAAATGAGTTGTGAATGAAAACTAAATATTTTTAATTCATAAATTTTTTCATTAAAATTTATTTTTAAATTATAATTATGCAGTTTCACCAAGTATTGTCAGTTGATAACCTTAATGTTAAGAAGGTAATATCATAAATATTTTTAAATATTTTCGGTGTAGCTGTATTTCAATCCCAAAGGCTAGCCAAGGTTAGAATCCATACATAAAAGAAAATAAAGAATAATGATTCATACAAAATAAGTTGTCAATAGTTAGGACTAGCGTGACCATACGGTCACATTGTTTTTCTACAAGAAAGCATAGTGTATTTAAAAAAAAAATGCTTTATAAAGAAAACTAAATGCTGATAAAGTACAGCTTAACACTGCAGTTTTTATCAAAAAGAAAATTTCGTCTCTGGAGGGTTAAAGACTCGAGAGAATGAGCTTATCACCCGATATACTTAAATTTTATGTTTAATAAATAACTTAAAATACGCCTCGGATGGTTAAGCTGCAGTTTCTTTCTGTCTCTGGACTCCGGTTTTGGAGGTTGATGAGAACCATATATATATATATTCCTAGGTAGACCCTTGAGTGCAGAGATATCGGAACAAGGCTTGAATGGAAATTTGTGGTCTTAAACGCTGACGAATTTACGTTTCAGTGTCTTATTGAAGTGCAGGTAGCCTTGATTTTGCTATTAATTATTATTATATATTATAAATACAGCCCGGCAAAATTTACTTACTAATTCATTTTCACGGTCAGATTATATAGGCCACAAGCCCCAACGTACTAGTATATAACATCGCTTTCTCATACGGAAGCCATCAAATTTGTCAACGCTGGAATTACTTCAGTTATCTCGTAACCGACATGGTGGAATCTGACGCTTAAGTCTTTCAGGCACACACAGGATCACGTTATAGAATTAATCTCGCGTGGGGAATAATTTAATAACATTTCCTAAAATTGCTTCTTAAATTAAACATTAATCTGATCTACAAAGGATAAGCTTAGTTGTTCAAAATACACTATCGGAAATCGTCGATATATTAATCAAAGGTAAGTTGACATGTGCGGACCGAAGGGAGATTGGGGATGTGTTTATTGGTATTATTTTTAAGCTTTAAATTAAATGAAAAAGAAAAGTAAAATATACAAATGAGACAATATTTGATTAAGCAAATCCTAATCGAGTTTCTTATCCAAGGTCTAGTCTTTTGGAAACAAAAAAAAAACGTGACATCTAAACTTAAATCAAATTTTGGATACGAAAAATAACCTTCTAATAACAAACCGTTGCCTCATTTTTCCTATAACTTAATTGTATCAGCTTTATACCAAAATCCATTAAAAATTTATACAGAATATGTTCTAAGACTAATAGGGTTTTTTTTTCTGGTTTGTTTAGAACTGGTTAAACGTGTATGCGTTCACATAAAAAGTAAAAAATATATATTTACAAGTGACGTATTTAAAATCATATTTAAGTATTATCTCAAGTCCAATAACTAATATATTACTGTAAGTAAAATTGTTTTTTATGTATGTTGAAAAATAGAGAATGACGTATTATTTTTTGCATACAACATTTATATAGAAGACATTAAATACAATCATTTATTTTAATTTTTTAACAAACGAGCTTTGTGGCTTCAAAAAGAGAAACTGGTCTAGTTGTTATGTAAAAAGAGGCAATCTTTGTTTGTCACTGACAACACTACAATCAGATATTAACAAAATTCCAAGTCACAGGAACGTTATTAATGAAATGAAAATTACATGTAAAACATATCTATACACGTACAAGACAATAATATTTTTATTGTTAAAGTACATATTTAATTAATTTATTTGTGTCCGAGTAGCTGCACCCAGGAAGACCTGATGATGGCCGGAAGTAACGCCATCGATGTCGCCCATTACTGGGCAGGCGGGATCTGACCCTGTTGTTTCCGAAACGATTATATATATGTATATGTATTATATATATTATTAGATTATAAATATATAAATATATATATATATATATATATAGATATATATAAATTTATGTTCTTAATTATAATAAAAGTTTTTTTTCAAATAAATTATTCTCGCACGACCGATGGGTGAGTGGGGTAAAGAATTATATTGAAATCAAAATATGGTCATAACCAATGTTCGTAAAAAGGAAAGAATTAAATCATTTTTATCTCTTTTCTTCATCACGGTTTTTACCAAAGTTTTTGGGTAGTTTTTTAAAGCAAGACCTCACTAGTAATCACTAAATATATGTTCGCGTGGAGAGACATTCAGTCAGAGCAAGTAAAAGCGCCATGCAGCTAATGAGAGGTAGTCCTAGCACGGTATTTAGCAATCGTGATTTTAGTTTCATGGCTATAACGACCTGGAACTTGCTGGAAAATATAAGAGAACTGAAAACATCCTTCAGAGACATACTCAAGACCCACTTTTTTACTTAGAGAGGCAGAGAAGCGTTTTGGGAATGACCATTTGGTCATATAAAATCGCAAAAAAAAACTCATATAATAAGATTAATTGCTTGACTGATGAACCTAATAATCCAATGATGTCTATGGAAACCTTAATAACAGTTTCCATACAGCTTTATGAGAAAAAAGCGTCATGGAATTTAAAGATGAGATAGTTTCCTTATAGTACAATACATATGGAAGTATTGTGCTACGTATTTAAATAAATAATCATCAAAAACACAATCATGAAAATAATTCTGTGAGCTTCTGAGTTTTTGGGAGCTTAGGGCCCTGGCGGGCGTCGTAATCATATCTGGTTGGTTCTTCACCCCATGCCCCTCCAATCCTTTTCCTTGTCCGAACCGTGCATAATTCTTCGCTTCCAAGTGAAAAACATATTTTGCCCGATTAATACCTCTTCTCTTTAAGATTTAAGATAATGAATTATTTTTTCTAATATTTTTAATATGTTTTTTTATTATTTTTACTATGGTGAGCCTTCTTCATAGATACAGGAAACATCCGGTATCATCTGTTTTTTTTTGTATTGCGTGTTTAAAAAAATGTCGGAGAGTAAAAAATATATGGATAGGCGTGGAAAGCGAATTTCCAAAAAAAAAAACAATAAAAAAAAAAATGAATGTAATACTGTCAATTAAATCTTAAATGTATCCTATTATATTTGATTAAATAAAAAAAAAAAAAAAAATTTAAATCCTCCAATAGACAAAAGTTCAGCCTTATCAAAATACAAATATTTATATTCAGTATATAATTATGGGAAATTATTTACAGAAATAAATAAATTATATGTGTTGTGGTAAAATATTCATAAATGACTATTAGAGCTTTCTACTGAATATTTTTGCAGCCCCCTCAAAAAAATCTTTCAATCAAATCAAATTTAGTATCAAATCAATATCTTTCACTGTTGACTTATTAATGGTTCAGATTCGTTTGATCGATATATCAAATAGGTAGTGGTTTGTGTTTGTAAAAAGGTTTAGAAAACACCGGTATTGAGAGTACATCTTTTATATTTAAGACCTCCATACCTTACAAACATTAAGACCTCATCTTGAAAACAATTTTTGATGTATCTTTAAAAAAACAGAGTCTATATTAAACTTGGTACTCCATCTGTGAAGAGGGAATCCGCAGAAAAGTAAGAGAGCCACAAAGAAAAAGAGGATCTATCAATCTCAAACCGGAAGCGAAATTTCAAAGTGCTTGACTTTTAAAGAATGTCTTGGAAATGTTTTAGAAAATCTCGCAGACTAGAAGTCTGTACGCGTAAAGAGCACTTCGTAACAAAGATTCATTACTTAACTTATTAAGGGAGGGGATGAAAAAACAACGATAAATTAGCCCTGAAAGTTTGTTCCCTGTAAATAAAATTACAATGCTATGTATAGAGCATTATTATTACATTGTATCCAGTGACAAATTAAGCACTTGACAGGCCCTATGTGCAACATAATTTTGAAATTTGAATTTCTGAACTCAAACTAAACAAAAAATACCCCCGGTTGGCGTGAATTTGAACCCTCACCCGTAAAATGCCAGTCATAGCCTATTAATAAAAATTGGTGGTAGACGAAAGTCGTCCCGTGAAGACCACCCATTCACAGTAAATTACTGTAATGGTAAAGATGATGTGTGAATTGCGGGCTGTAGTCTACGACATTGGCGGATCAACACTCCACATGCAGCGCTTAGCCATATGTTATATGTAAAGCGTCATAGAATTTCACAGATGAGATTTCTGAATGACCATCATCATCTGTTGGTATTCTCCTGTATGTGTTAAAATATTCGCTAGTACGCCGTCAAAATCACACAATTTTTTTTAAATTTAAAAGCCTTCTAATTATATATATATATATTTTTTAATATTAAAAAAATCTGTTGAACCCATTTTCTCAAGTCTCAAAAAATTTGTGTCACAGCTATTAATGAAAATAAAAATATTAAAAATATATTCATGCTGAATATACCTGCATTTGTCTGACAATTATGTTTTTTTCGATTAATTTAAGGCATTTAAATTTATGTCGCCATACAAGGCATTGAAAAATTATACATGCTATTCATTCCTAGTCTAGTAATAATGTTTCAAATGAATATCATTTCTGTAAGAATTTCATTGGTTTATATGATCTAGACCAGGGCTGGCGAACCTATGGCACGCGTGCCACAGGTGGCACTCGAGACGATTTTGCGTGGCACGCGAATGAGGAGAAAAAATAAAAGTGTATTAGAAAAAATAAAAAAAGTTATAGAAATAGTATTAAAAAAATATTTAAATAGCGACGTGTATTTTCTTCGTTCATAAATAATTTCAGAAACGAAGCATCTGACGACATTCATGCATAAATAAATCATATTGTTCAATGCTTCCCGCGCGGTGCTAGTTCCTTGAGGTGTATTTTTTTTTGTAATGAACTTCGCTCCCGGCACGAGCCGTTCCGAAATGTTCACGAAGGGTCACGACATACGTCACACTGCGCGCTCTCGATGCGCATTAGATCGTCAACTCTCGTGTGGTTTAGGTGTGTAATTGCTACTCTTGTGGATGAATATGATTTATCAACAATTTAAATTCGACGATTTGATTGACAGAATAACTCTTTACCTGATCGGACAGTTTTTTTTATCAATTTGTGCTATAAAAACAATCTAATTAATACAGAAACAAACTGCATATTGGCACCCACAAAGATGGCTGTACCATATAAGAAACAAAAACTTGGTGAAGCCAGCAGTAAAAGTTCTGGCAGACAATTTCAAAATTGGTGGACTGAAATGTACGGTATAATTGAAAGAAGTGACAAAGCAATATGTGTTATATGTTCTGTGTCAGTGGTATCTAGAACATCATCTTTAAATAGACACTTACGTCTAATCTACAATCAATGGAACACAGACGTAAAGTTGGTTCTCTTAGTCTTCTCTACCGTTATTACCACGGTCGCTGCTCTTCGGAACTTAAAGAACTAATTCCTCCTGCACCCACTCACAGCCGACAAACTCGTCTTACACTTGCCGAACATCCATACACGGTTAATATATGTCGACCAAGAACTGGCAGCTTCCAAAGTTCCTTCCTTAATGCCACCGGTAAGCTATGGAATGCTCTTCCAGCGTCTGTGTTTCCTCCTTTCCTACAAACACGAACACAACACACGTTTCTCGCATGCAGCGTCCAGCCTCCCTGGCTGAGCGTCATAGAGTGCACTGGTCTTGACCGGTTGCGCTCTCCTGCATGCGTTTACTTAAAAAAAAAAAAAAAACTATGAAACAATTATAAATATTTATTTATTTATTTACCTTGTTTTCACATGGATCACGTAACAAAAGTTCTCTATTAGGAGACTGCAGTTTCGACTAACTCGTAGTCTGTTATCTCTTAACTAGAGAAGGATTGAGAAAGACTACGAGTTAGTCGAAACTGCAGTCTCCTAATAGAGAACTTTTGTTACGTGATCCATGTGAAAACAAAGTAAATAAATAAATAAATATTTATAATTTATTATGGATCTCAAAGTGAATGCTCAAAACATTGAAAATATTATGAAACAATTCATAAGGAACTTCTTGGCAAAAGCAGAGATGAACAAAAATAATATATTTTAAGAGCAATCAAAAACAAAAATCTACAATCGATTGCTTTGAATAAGTTTGTTAATAGTAATTCCAATTATGTTAATGCTAGCTTTGAAATAGCCAAAATAATTGCCAAAAATGGAAAACCATTCAGCGATGGAGACTACCAGATGTTGAGTGGATTTCGAGATTGATGTTCTTTACTGATTTTTGCTCCCATTTGAATGATCTAAATATAAGGTTACAAGGCCGTGGCAAAATAATTACTGTTATGTTTGATAATATAAAAGCATTTCAAGCTAAGTTACAAATATTTAAGCGTGATATAATGACCAGAAATTTTAAGTACTTTCCCAACCTAAAAAAATACATGATGGATCTGGAAATCCATGAAAAGCCAGACTTAGGAAAATTAATAGAATCATTTGAAAATGCTTTAGACGCAGCAATAGAACAATTTTCAAGAAGGTTTGTTCAGTTTCGACAACTTGAAGAAACTACAAAATTTATTACCCATCCAGACACATATAAGTATCAACAATTAAACTTAACAATGTTTGAATACATGGAATTAGATGATTTTGAAATGGAATTGGTAGATTTTCAGTCGAGTTCGATATGGACACACATTTAAAGACTTAAGAATTGTTTTGGAAGAAATTGAGCGAGATCGATTCGTTGGACCAGTCCAGAGGAATGCCGAAAATGAAGTACTTACAACTTGGAAATCCATCCCGGAAACTTTTTCTTGTCTTAAAAAAATAGCAATGGGCATATTAACAATTTTTTCGTCGACGTATTCCTGTGAATCATTATTTTCTTCGATGTACTTTATTAAATCAGACATAAGAAGTAGCCTTACAGACGAAAGTACTACTGCTTGTATTTTATTAAAAGCTACCAGCTATGAACCCGATATAAAATATTTGGCATCTAGCATCCAACAACAAAAATCTCACTAATAAGTTTTGAGGTTCACAATTTGTTTCAAGTCTATTTTTTTTTTTTATATTTTTTCTAATTTCGCCATTATTAAGTACTTAATTATTTTCCTCAACGTATTAATTTTTGGTTTTATTAAAAATCTAAAGCTACACAAACATTTGATGCATGTTTATTTCCATGGCATGTGGCACTCGACATATTATTTTATTGAAATATTTTTTTTTTGGCACTCAGTCTCAAAAAGGTTCGCCACCCCTGATCTAGACTCTAGAGCTAATTATTAATTATTTATATAACATTATGTTACTCTTAAATATATGTGAATGATTATTCTACTTGATTATTTGTATTATTATGTACAAATCCAAATATTGACCTACTCTCAAATAAGTAAATATAATTGAGGTTCTAGTGTATTTATTACCAAACGTAGTCATCCAGAAGTAAGCGTCATGGAATTCATGGATTACATTATTTCATCACCTCTGTCGGCATTCTCTTTATAAAAATTGTCTTGAAAAGTATAGTGAATACTCAAATTCATTAATATATTGTGTTCGTATTTTTCTATGGTGCTTATCTGAAAGTGATAAAAAAAGACAAGAGGCTTTTGAGATGCGGTCTTACAGAATAATTTTCGGAACTTTCTCAAGAGACCACGTCACGAACAATGAAGTTATCAACATAATCAAGGAAGATAGGCACCTAGTAGGAACCATCTCAGAGAGGCGAGCGCGATGAATCGGTCACATCATGCGCCACGATGGCTTTCTTTATGACATTGTGGAAGGGATGGTAGAGGGTAAAAAATTGCAGAGGGCGCTTTAGACGGGAGCATTTGTAGCAAGTGCTCGAGGACATGTAGTTGCTGCTCTTATGCTGAGCTAAAAAGGGTTGCAGAAAATCGAGGAGAGTGGAGATCGAGATGCAAGATTTTGTTGCTGCAAACCTATCCACCGGATTGATACTACGAAGAAGATTTTTCTTCCAATGCCAAATATTGTGATTTCTTGATGATAGCTCCTGATTTGCTTTCCTACTTATTACACCGGTAACCACTCTGTAGTACAATTAACTTAATTGTACCGCCATATACAAAGTATTGTTTCATAATATTTTTTATACGACATATAATTAAGCTAAGTCAAGTTTTAATAAGAAAATATGTTGAAAAATATTATTGAAGGAATCAAAATCAATAGGCAGAATTATAGTTTAACCTGTTCACGTTGCTAAGCATCAGAATATTGATAAAATCTTTATCAACATATTTTTTGGGTACAGGCGTGGTTATTTCTTATAATCACACCACATTCTCTTTATTCACGGTAGATACGTTTCATAGACTTCCGCTGCAAACAGAAACCGTTTAATAAAAGGATTTTGCTGTTCATATAAAAGTAGTAGGTAGGTTTAAATGTCTGAATCTTCCTTTATTTTTTTGCGTAAACAGTAAAATAAATATTTTAGAAATCAAAATTATAATATGCTTTAAATTTAATAAATTTACTAGCTACATTATTTTACAAATATTAACATATCTATGAAAAATCTATTTTCCTCTGCTGAAAAAAACTCATTAAGAAAATTATTAAAATGAGAACCATTTTCTAGTGTCCAGGAAAATATATTTTTTCAAATTTTTGTATTTTGATCATTTCAAAAGTAATATAATTTTAGTAAGAATATTTTAAATATGTTTTTTAAACATGTTTGCCAGCTATTTCCCAAGGTCAGTATTTCCCAACTTTTGATAGTGTAAAAGGCTTACAAAAAAATCGCGGATCACTATATTTAAAATTATATATTTAATTAAATAAAAAAAACAATGTATACTGTAGGAATGTCGTTCACAGTTGTAATAGAGAGTATCAGTATGCGAGTGTGTAGTGTGATTGGGAAGGTGTGAACATAGAGGATGTGAATCTTCTTCACCGCATTCCGAACTTGAAGGACAATAATTAATACTGAATGTTGTAAACGCGAATTGATTTAAAAGTGAAGTTAAGTAATATTTATTAAATCACCGCGCGATATCAATTTTATGATATAAAATGGTCGAGTTAGTTAATTTGCGGGCGTTTACCCAATATTAAAAAAAATTAAGTTAACTTAGAAAGTTCTGGAATCGATTGGCAGCGGGTCGCGAAGTGACGTCGGTAATCTGGTGGCGGTAATCTGGAGGTCAAAGAAGTGCTGGTTTAGGTCGGAGCAAAAAGAGGGTTGATCCAATGTGGTTTTACAAACATTAATAACGAGTCATAATAACAAAAAGTGTACACTCGATCAATCAATCAATTTCGCCACGGATTTTTTAAAGAAATTGTATGATAAGCCCAGGTCCCGCGCCTTGGACCATTTTGTACTAAGGTCGGCTCAACCAGACTTAGCCCGATCGAAAAATATGTGTCAAAAAATAAAAAAAATATTGCAACCAGATCAAGGATATTGAAGGGTTGCTACTATCCACTGCTTTTTGACAGATTGGTTGGAAAGAGAAGTGGAGAAGAGACTCATCAAAGTATTATAAAAGATCTTACAAGACGATTGTTGCTATGATGCTCAGTCATGGGTAACCTATCTTGTAAGAAGATATCTCACAAAGACGTAACGAGTATAGACCCCAGATAAAGGGTTTCCCTGGTAAGCAGCCTCGTTCACGCCTGTCTCGCTCCGACGCTGAAACAAACGACCGAACTTCTCTTCAGGAGCAGTTTAAACAAAGCAGAATTAACGGCGGACGTTAATTATGGATGAAATTTTAAAGACTTCATCCGCGTGTAAACTCCCCGGGAAACAGCGCAAGTTGTTGCTACGGAGAATTGTTTAATTTGATACTTTTTACAAGTTATTTACGATGTGTGAACTTCAGCAGTGCTCCCCAATTCTTTTTTTATCGCCGCAGACCAGTAAAAATATGATAATTTTAATGCAGTTAGTCAAGTGGTTTATTTCTTATATAACTACGAGGGTTATCCGTAAAATAAGGTTCCCAGTGATTTTTTACAGTGTAAAACATGTACAATTCCATAATGTGTACATTTTGGTATGTTAAGATTTTTAACAATTTTTATATATAGTCACCACTTGCATGCGGTATATATGCAACATTCTGAATGTCCCAGTCAAAAAAATCTGCCGCCAAGCAACGCAGATACCTGAAAACCTCTTCTTCCAGCTCTTCTCTATTACCGAGATGCGTTCCACCCAGGTGTTTCTTCATTTTAGAGAAGAGATGATAGTCACTTGGAGCTGTAGGGTGGGTGTTCAATAACCTCGTATTTTAGATTGCATTGATTAAATAATTTTCATTTAATTTTAGTTCAGCGTTCCTTAAACCTAACTAACCTCGAGCAGTATTTAAAGCAGCTACATATATTTAAGTTTAGTTTCACTTTATCTATTCTTATTAGACTGTTTAATATGCCGGTGTTACCGGGCGTCGAAAATAAAAAAAAACTATTTGTAGTTAAAAATGAATACTTGGATAGTAAATTATATTGCTGACAAAAAGGATGTAAATTATAATTTCAGGAACGTCTTTCTTTTCGTCCACACTCCGATACACAATGTGCCCAAAATATGCCTTGGATATCGTCGAGCTACCGTCTCTTTAAGTTCCCGGGCATGTGCCTTAGAGGTAGTCGGGAACCGTACGTCGGAAGCTTCCAACGCTTCAGACGCAGATATGTCCAGGGCCGAGGCATGGACAGTGACAACTGACATAACTTAGTGGCGTTATGTGATGACAATATGTTCCAGATATGTTTATGATAGTGGCCAACGTTGAAAGAATGTCACCAAAGTTAAGCAATATTGGACGCAGACCAAAACATGGATGGGATCTTTGCTTACTGTGTATCATTGCGATGATCATATGTTCCAGACAAAGATTTTTTTTTTTTTAAATTTTCAATCAATTAGAACCTTGAGCATGTTTTTATGTGAATTTGACAACACTCGTTTTTTTGGACGGCACCATTACATTTATTTCCGCGATTTACTTGCATTACAATTTCCCCAATTATTTCTCCTTTTATAGAATGAATGCCTTTAGAAAGGTTATCACCCCATAAAAGGTAATGTGTTGTGAATAATTCTGGTTAAGAACTTGTTTAAATAAAACCAATAAAATAAAATAAAAATTCAAAGATAAAAATTCTACCTACGTATCTATCGTAAGTACACATATCATCCACGGGAATATAGAAAAACATATGGATTTTTTTACAAAGAAGAATAATTTCTCCTCGGATCAACAAAATAAATCTAGTTTTACAATAATTGATTCAGATCAGGGATCGAATAAATAGTATTGCATCTAATGAATTCGAAAATACTTCAGATTTAAGTAAAATTCAATACAAAGTTTAAACATTAGCAAAAGATTACCAATATATATTGATCATGCAACCGAAAGAATTAGCAGTGAAAATATCCCTAATGGGAATATAAATATACATACATACATACTAACGAATCTGTAACTCATTTTATTTTTATAATTAATATTTTAATAAAAAAAGGAAAATTAAAAACATATTTTTTGCACGAAATTTATGAACAAATTTTATTTTCCATATGTACGAGTATTACGTATTTTTCAATAAGATATTTTGAAAGCTTGTTGACGTTGCTAAGCTTCAGTATATTAAACATTAAATATTTATAATCCATAATTATTTATTATTATTATAAATTTAAATTCATAAATATTAATCGTTTTAAGTTAACCATTTATAAACAAGGTTATATTTATATTTTTTGTTGAGTTGAAAGGTGTTGAAGTCGATTATGACTATACAAACATTGCTTAAATATATAAATATATAACTGGGAGAAATATTGTGTAAGCCATTTGAATAAATAATATTACCGAAACATTTTTAGGTGGTCTTAAATTTCTTGGTAAAACATTCTGCGGTATGCTGATTTATTGCTACTAAACCGAATGGCATGAGAGTATTCAATGAAATATTCCACTTGTATGTACTGGAATGGGAAATATACAACTTGGAATATAGATAAAACCAGAATGAATGCGGTTGTATGAAATATCTAGAACATTCTCGAAAATCTTTTCACAGAGATTGATAAAACGGAGAGAAAACCATTTTTAAGAATTTTTTATAACAATCCAGCAATAAATACATAATAAAGGGTTATACTCTTATGTTGGCAGATTTTAACATGTGAAAATTCCATTTTATTACTGGTAACATGTTATGAAGAAGATAAATAAATTAATTTAAGCAATACTGAAATTATAACAAATATTTTCTGTTTTCTAATGTGGAGCTTTAAATTCAAGCCAGTCATCTCGAGATTTGTAAAATTTTTACATTATTTTTAATTATTTGTCATGTCATATCTATGTAAAATGTTTTAATTTTTTTACTGTTCTCCATACATTTAGTATACCTGTTCTGTTAAAATAAATGAATATTTAATGTTTGTCTTTAAACAGTTTTTTTTGAATTGGCTATTAAATAGAATTTTGAAATATCTATATAGTCGCTGATTTTTTTTTTTTGTTGAAGGAATCTGGATAGACTTAGAGCAGCGATCGGGGAACCGGGGTAAATTACCCCAAATGCGGTAAAAATATGTTGTTTGGGGTAATAAAGAAATTTTCTAGTTTGCTATTTCATAAAACTTACTATTTTGATGTAACTTTTTTGTTATTTTCTGTGTAAATTAATTCAATAAATAAGGTTTATTAAAATAAACATTGATTGTCTTCATTTCAAAATGGGGGAAGGGGTAATATCGACTCACGCAAAAATATTTTGGGGTAATATCGACTTACGCAAAAGTATTTTGGGGTAATGGCTTAAAAAGTTCCCCGACAGCTGACTTAGAGATATACTGTAAGCTTGGCATTGGTTTACCATAATCCATTCACTGGCGTCTCAACTCTACAGATATCTCATTATTTTCATTATTCTGAAACTTATCCCACCAAAGTAATTAACAATTGAAATGAAAGATAAGTCAATGAGCTAAATATTATTTTGAAGTACGTATATTTTTTTTGAAGAAAATAACGGAATATGCAAGTCATTTCACAACACATCGTAAGTGTCATGACTTGTTTTGGAAAATCAACGTATATGCTTCTTTCCGACGCAATATTGTTATTTTGTAGATATGCATTAATAAACATTTGAAATACCTGCACGCACACAACTAATGTACATACTTGCTGACCAATTAAAATTCAGAATCCGCTGTAGGGATAAAATTATTTGGTTCCGATATAATGACTTGTAATGTTAGTTTTAATCAAGTTAATTTAAGGAGATTAGCCCGACGCACTCGAGGCCTGGGCCATTCAGTCCTAAAGGGCGGCTTAATCCGCAAAATGTGGCTTTTTTGAGATGAATGGATAAGGGGGGAGTTTGTGTGGGAAGCAAGGTTAAGAATGGAAGAACATTACCTGGAGGGGATATGGAATGCTTAGCAGTGATCGGTTCAGGACCTTGGGATCTCTGGGCCTATGACTTACTGGATTGATAAGCCACCTGAAGTACGACAGTTTGAGTTCGTGAGGAATGCCGAGCTGAGACAGTGGACGAGGCAGCCTTCCATACTGCAGCATGTCAAGAGATGAAGGTGGACTTGGCTGGGATATATTTATGAATGCCGCAGGAGATAATTAGCTAAGGCTGCCTTTTATTCAAGCCCTGGGCTCTTTCCATCCGGGAAGGCCGTTGGGATCTAAGTACAGAATGTACTCGACGGAGCTACGGGAGGCAGAGTTGACATGGGATGAGGCGAGGATCAAGGTGGCTGACATACCTTTATGGCAGCGTCTCGTGATGTCCATATGCTCTAGTGAAGGGAAAGGACATGTACAAATGAAATGAATAAATAATAACTTATTGAAACATTTTTTAATAAAATAAAAATTAAATAATTTTTTCAGCATATTAAATAGTACATACAAACAAGACATATAGAAAAGTATATGCTTACTAAATACACATGGAATAGATGAAATAGAAATCCTTAAATTAAAAAGGAAGAATCAATCATAAAATGAGTTATGTAAATCTTCAATGCGGTCCTGCTTTTTCAGGAACTGTGTGGAGTTTCAGGACTTCAAGTAACAGTAGGACAAGGCCGCCATGAATAACGCATGAGCAGTGAATGTACTCGTATTATGAATAATTTGGGAACTGTTATGAATTATCCACACATACCCGTGAAAGTGCTTTATATATAAATACTTATTGATAAACGACATGTCACAGTGATAACAAAAGAATGTATTTAAATGTCCATGTTATTAAATTGAATTTATTTATTTATCCAATTTATACTCTAATTTTAAAATAATAAATAACGTTTGAAATTTAACATATATAATACTAGCGTGTAACCGGCATGCGTTGCAATGCCACTCAAAAAAAGAAACCGCGAGTTTATGGAAGCGCTTTGTAGGTAGCCTCTAGCCTATTGATTGGATAAGTTGGATTTAGGCAAAACCGGAGCCAATCAGAAGCGATAAGCTTATGTTATTTTTTTTACCTAAATTCAGCAGTGTGTAAATCGGTTTTCGGCGTACTCGATATGTTTCCAATCTTGCTTCCCGTTGCTCATCTGTTTCAGATGAACGTGTTTGACGTGCGCACTCGATTTGTTTCATATATTACATCCCGTTGCTCGTATGTTTCTTAAGCTCGTGTTGCTTTTTTTCGTGCTTGAGGTGAAAATTGACCTATCGCTTGACGTTTGGGTGGCAAAATTTATTTCACAATAAATATTACGATTGAAGTTCATTTTTGAAACGTAAAGGAAAATCGATTAATATAATATTATCCGCAGTCAACCTACAATTGGAATTCCACAATTAACTCTCGCTCTGTCACACACGATTTATACGTAATATTTATTTCAATTCATTCTAACATACGACAAAAACATAATATAAACTCTCGGTAAAAAATCATGCATTCAAATACTTTATTCCAAAATCAAATTTTGATTCAAAATATTCAGTACCTTTCGTAAGTACCTACTTAATTTCTTAATTTTTTATTTGGAACTTAAAAAAAAGAGTCCATACTTTTGGACATAAAATGGCCGATCTGTACATCTTGTATGAAAACACTATTTTTATAAATATTTAATTATTTTCTGTAATTAAATAAAATTTGATTACCCTATTCTCTTCACAGTTCTAAAAGCAATACTTCCTGAAAGTTTCATATCGATCGGATAAACGGTGTAGGAATGTATAAAAGACACTCACACGTACAGACATTATTTTTTATGTTTTTACATATACAGGTATATATATATATGTATAAAAAAGAAAAGACATGCTAGTTACAACATTTATAACTTGAGAATGGCTGAACCGATTTTTACAATCCTTAATTTGTTAGATTTGCCTAGTTTCTTTTTGGATCTAGGCTCTAGATCCAAAAAAAATAAATAACTGAATATTAAAAATCGAAAAAAAACAGAAAATAAATAAAAAGGTTTTTTTCATACATTGTGTATTATACTGCTTTTTAGTTGATTCTGGTTCGAGTAGATGGCGTTGAATGTATTGTTAACAATTGTTCATTGAGGTTTTCGGCACCATTCAGCAAGGGCTTATATCATGCTGATGTCAACAAGTATGCAATTGTAATATAAAAAATAACATAATTTTGTCACATACTAAGAGTTTTCTGTGATTCATGGTTGGACAGATAGCACGAAATTCGTTTTGTATATAAGCTTTTTAGTTAAACATTGCAGTCATAGCATTTGCCGGCGGTCATAGCTCAATGGTCAAAGCGTTTGCTTTGCAAGCCAAAGGTCGTGGGCTCGATCCCCGATGGAGATTAAAAAAAAAAGGATTTGTAATCGATTTATGAGCTATAAAATACCTCCGGTGGGTGTGAATTTCATCTCTCACCCGTAAAATTCCAGTCATAGCCTATTAATTAAAATTGGTGGACGAAAGTCGTCCCGTAAAGACCACCCATAAATAGAGAATTCCTGTAATAATAAGGATGTTTGGTAATTTATTCATCATATATTACATATTCGGCAGAGCTTAGGGGGGCGAAATGACTCGGGACGAGACCATGGCAGGAAATTCGCAGAGACCATGGAAATGGATAAAAGAGAAGTAGAAGGAAAATAATTGTGACATAAAAATGGTCCATAAAAGGTGTATATAATTTTGGGTGTTTTATGGCTTAACTTGTCAAAAGAGAAATTATATTTAATTTTTAAAGAGGCTAATCTAATTGTGCTTTATTGCATTGATAAGTTATCGGAGATAATGCGAGTTTTTCTTTCACGTACAAATAATAACATTCAATTTCCTCTGTAATAAATAACTAGCACAGGCAGAAGTACAAAGGTCAATAAAAAAATAATGAGAATAAATAGCAAATTAAAAAATGCACGATTTCATTATAAATCTTGATCTAAATATACTATATTTAAGAACCTTTATTATTGTTGGAGCACACCTCTTTAAATAAACAATTTATCATTACTTAAATATACATATACTATACATAAAATTCTTTTTTCAACGCGTCAATCCAAGCACAAAAATAACGGCAGAAGCGGGATGCGAACCGCGGACCTTGGAAACCAACTATGCCCAGGTATTCATACCGCTCGACGAACTGCGCCATTGCTATGCCCAGACTGACTTGCGGTGAAACTAGTATTTATATCATTGTTATCATCGTACGACAGATGTCGCCATAGTATATATTCAAAGTATGTATATTTTTATTATTAATCTATCAGTCTTCATTTATTCACAAGCTTAATATTATTACTTTCCGGCAGTCTATTTATTTTAGTAAGTACCACTCGGGTCTCGAACCAAACTATAGAATGAATGGATGAGAAACGACTACTTATAGTTCCGACTCGGACTTTATAACCAATCATTTACCTGTGTTACTGATGGATAATTTTACCTTCTTGATATTGTCTCAAGGAGACATTATTATATATATATATATACATACTTTGAATATATACTATGGCAACATCTGTCGTACGATGATAACAATGATATAAATACTAGTTTCACCGCAAGTCAGTCTGGGCATAGCAATGGCGCAGTTCGTCGAGCGGTATGAATACCTGGGCATAGTTGGTTTCCAAGGTCCGCGGTTCGCATCCCGCTTCTGCCGTTATTTTTGTGCTTGGATTGACGCGTTGAAAAAATAATTTCATGTATAGTATATGTATATTTAAGTAATAATAATATTGTAATATAGTCAATGATCTATAAAAGTAGATTAGAATATTGAAATAATAAAATAATATTCTAATAAAAATTAAAAAATTAATAAAACAATTTATCATTTTTTTTTCGTGCCAATTTATTACTTATTACTTTCACAATGAAGTACCATAAACTATAGGGGGTCCATAACATTATATTTGTAATCTTCTGCCCGCATATGAAGAATGTTTGTCAAAAAAGCTACAATAAATAATTTATGAAATTTCGGAATATGAAGCAAACATAGAAAAAGTAGAAGAATTTGGAGTCCGATAATAACTAAGCACTTGAGGTGCTCATGTGTTAAGAATAAGATATTTTTTTTCGATATGCTAGAAAAAAAAATATTTTGAGAAATTTATTTCGGCGAGCTATCAACAGCGAAACCGAATATTCATGGTTCCAAGCTCATACTCTGTATCTGGTGGAACCAGCTCGGAGTAGTATATTATGAGCTGCTTAAACCGAATGAAGCGATTACAGCAGACCGTTACCGAAGACAATTGATCAAGCTGAGCCAAGCATTGAAGGATAAAAGGCCGCAATACGCCGATAGACATGACAAGGTTATTCTTCGACATGACGACGCACGAACTCATGTTGAAAATGTTGTACAAACTACCTGGAGAACCTCAAATGGGAAGTCCTACCCCACCCGCCGTATTAAGCAGACATTGCCCCCTCCGATTATCATTTGTTCCGGTCGATGTCACATGGCGTGGCTGAGCAGCGATTTTCTTCTTATGACGATACCAAAAAATGGGTCGATGACTGGATTGCTCAAAAGACCAAAACTTTTTCCAGCGTGGAATCCGCATGCAACCTGAAAGATGGAAGAAGGTCGTAGCTACCGATGGACAGTATTTTGAATGATCGGAGTCTGATAGTCTTTTCAAAATAAACTGTTGGTTTTTATATATATTTTTAAATAATACATCCATTTAATAACACTCCCATAAGAATACATCTATGTAATACCACTCCCATAATAAAACATCCATGTAATAACACTCCTATAAAAATATATCCATGTAATACCACTCCCATAATAAAACATCCATGTAATACCACTCCCATATTAATACATCCATGTAATACCACTCCCATAATAAAACATTCATGTAATACCACTCCCATATTAATACATCCATGTAATTCCACTCCCAAATTAAAACATCCATGTAATAACACTCCCATAATAATACATCCTCCCATAATAATACATACAAAATAATACTCCCATGATAATACATCATAATACACCAATAAAAAACAATGATTCATTATATACTCATAGATCAGTCAAAGCATCCTCAATTTGATTTATTTATTTGTGTCTTATTTGTCGTTTGTTGAGACATCTTGTTCCCAGTGGTGTCAAGAAATATAGATTTACTTTGGCTCTCAGTGGTTTATGTTTGTTCCTCGTTTCGGGCTGTTGTGGGGGGGACACAGGGGACAAGTTCCTAACTCATTTATATTTTCAGCATAACACACAAGTTCCCTAACATCCTACGTGTCTGAACATTAAACTCTTGTGGGACTCTACAAAAGGCCCCATAAAAAGTAAATAATAAATTCAATGCACAGATACAAAAGAAAAGAAAAAAAGTCATATGAAATAATGGCCGCAAAATACCCTTTTCATAAAGGGAAAACAAAATTCGAACGAATCCAAATAATACCGTTCCCTAACAAAGTTTCAAATCAAGTTTAAATTTTACACCACGTAAAAACGTAAAAAAGTTTTTAAAATTACTTAGACGCTCATAAAATGCGTTATTTGTCGGTGTAAAAAAGTGAATCTCATAGAATTTTAGTTTTATAACATTTGTTGCATGTTTTTTAGATGAATTGTTTATTATTAAGTCGCGATTGCCATTTAATGGTTTATTTTATTGTATGATTATTTAAATATATTTTTATTATTTTCTATTTTTTCATGCCTTCTCCCTCAACTGGAGCATATGGACCTCACGAGCCGCCGACACAAAAATCTGTAAACAGTATTGTTCCTTGCCTCAACCCATGTCAGCTCTGCCTCCCGTAGCTCCAAAGAGTACATTTCGTATTAAGTTCCCAATGACCTTCCAACTCGACCAGAGCCCGGGAGCTTGAAGAAAAGTCAGACTCTCCTGCGGCATTTGTAAGACATGTCTCAGACAGGTCGAGTTTCGTTTTTTGGCACAATTTAGTAAGGAAAGCTGCCTCATCCGCTCTCCCACCTCGTCATTTTGAACGATATCAAGCCATCGCTCTTGCAGTATTCTTTTCAGACATCTGTTTTCGAAACCCATTATTCGGCTGCATTAGCTTTTGGCGAGATGCCAAGATTCACAGCCGTAAAGAATAACGCATGAAAATAATAATACAAAATTAATTGTAAGTAATAAATTCGTAATATTAGTTGACATCCCCCATCTTCAAAAAGATGAAAACCAGTCGTGGGTTCGTCATTTGGTCGCGCGGAGGAAGGATGCAGGAGCAAGTCGAGAAGCAAAGAACTTTTTCCGAAGCACAATCCACGTTTATTTTCAATAAAGACTTGGTTTCCCCGCCCGACCGTTACATGACGTTACGTCCGCCTTGGTCGGACGGGACTTGACTGACAACAGCCGGGGCACTGTGACACGTAGCGCCGTCAACATAATTGCGGCTAAAACACAAATTAAAGTTGACAGTTGAACCAACATGAAATGGAGCAAATGTCAAAACAAATAAAATAGGGTATGCAAACACCGTGTAATGTTATGTAAAATTAAAACTTACATTATTAGATTGCATGTCAGGCGAGCGAACAAAAATAAGTAACAAAAGATAGATTTGAGAGGCTTTTTGCCATCAGCGTAAAATTATTATATCAAGCTGATATCAAAGTATATAAATAAATAGTATATTAATAATTAATAAAATAATTTATATTATTTAAATATTGTGTTGATCCATTTCAATAATTTTAGAGACAATACAATCATAATTTGTTATATGATTTTCTAAAGCCTTTTGGAAACGTCAACCAATATGCCAAACGGTGCTCTCCCGGGTAGATTAATTTGCAATATATTGATTATGTCTCACCACAAAAGCGTTCATTGAACATGATGAGCTGTGTTCTGTGAATTGAACAATACGTAATTATTTTACGCTTCTATAGAAATTCAACACATCAGAGCTAAAACCAAAAGTAACCATTTTATAGAGGCGTATCAAAATCGTAGGGCTTTGTATCAAATGAAGAATTTGTTCAAAACTCGTATGCAGGAGAGCACAGCCGGTCAAGACCAGTGCACTCTATGACGCTCAGCCAGGGAGGCTGGACGCTGCATGCGGGAAACGTGTGTTGTGTTCGTGTTTGTCTGTGAGTTGGGAAGATTGCAAGTGTATATTTATCTGTTTTTAAGAGATCCAGATTGTGGGAAGGAGGAGATCCAGAATGCTCATATGTTCTACCTAAAAAAAAGAGAGGGCAACAAGTACTACAAAAAATATTTATTGTATGTTGGGAAATATTTTAGATATTCATAAATGTCAAAAGTGGCTTAAACAATTCGAATCCCATTATTTTGATTGAAAACAATAACTAAGAAAAAAGCATGAATATATTGCGTTAATTTAATATGTTTCCTTCAGCAATCAATTTCATATTATTGAATATTAATTAGATTAGCATTTAATGATACTTTATTGATAAAATATTTGACAAGTTCCATTTAAGATTTCCGAGAATACAATATTATTCATCAAGCCATGTTCCGACGTCCCTTAATGTAAAAAATGTTTGTTTGTTGAGTAATCCCTTTGTTGCATTCGGAGTTGGCCGAATGCAAATACCATAGGGAAGCAAACTAATCCTCTACTGCAATGCACTCACGTCAGTAATATAAAAGATTACTTGAATTAATTAAATATACATATACTATACATAAAAAAATTTAAACGAGTCAATTCTTTCAGAAAAAATATCGGCAGGAGCGGGATGCGAACCGCGGACCTTTGGAAGCAACCTTTTTGCCCAGGTAATTATAACGCTCGGCCACCGGCCATTTCTTCCGCCTTGAGCTGACTCGTTTCGGATCCTCTATATAAGGTTATCATCGTATGGTAGATGTCGCTATAGTATATATTCAAAGTATGTATATTTTTATTTTTTATTATTATTCAATCAGAATGCAAGAATGTAAGAAATATGTATATTTAAATTAATTATAATATTGTAATATGGTCAATGATCAATAAAAGTAGATTAGAATATTGAAATAATATAATAATTCTAATAAATAATTTAAAAAATCCATATAATAGATTAATTGGTTGCAAAACGCTTCATTTTAGTCTCATATCCGCATGCGGTGTCCAGCCATTCTGCATCATTACATTCGTTTACTTAAAAATGATTCATGAATGAAAAATGATATGATAAGACCTTATGAACAGCATAAAAATAAAAAAAAATAAATTAATACGTAACACAAAAAATATTTTTTTTTTATAAAAAAATAGGTTGTTAAAGTATCGAAAAATCACATCTTTACTTTTGAAGATCTGTGATTGACGTCATTCATTAAAATTATTTCTGCACATTTACAAACAATTGTGGAAGGATAAAGAAGTATTTTGCGCGACAAACTCTTAAAAAAAATATTTTAATACAGTATAAATATTTAATATGGAAAAGCACAATATCTTAACGAATTCGGCCGACCTAAGCGCCCCGAGCTCATCATGAGCCGCCACCCCACTATCACTATCACCCGCTATCCCCTAGAAGCGGCACTGGCATTATTTCATTTAATTGAAAAAAAAATGTGTATATTACAAGAACTCCTACGAAATGATAAACAATGGGTTTTTGATGTATCTAATGTAAATAAATAAAAGTAAGTTTGATAATAAAAACAACTAAACACGACTTCACTGTTACTTATTGTTCGATATTTGCCACGTTTCGCCTTTCAGCATGTAGCTGTCGACTGCTGACAGGCAAATAAAAGGCCTTTCAACTAAAAGTATCATTTTACCAAACCAAAAAATATAATAATGTTTACGATGTCTTGAACATTCAACGCTTAAATATATATTTAAATTCATTGTTACAAAACAAATCTTTATTGTACCAGCTATTATCTATACATTACTTAATGAAGCTTTAGGTTAATAACGTAGTTTCTACAAAAAATAAAGATCATGTTCCACTGCCTTTACAATCACTAACTTATGGCTTAAAAATATATTGATTATATAATGTACATGATATAGTCCTTGCTGACTGGTACTGAAAACCTCGATATACAATCTTTCGTCTCTTATTTCTGTTGGCTTGTCGTACATGTATGTGTCGTCATATTGCATTTTGGTTACGGGTGTGACGTGAGTATATACATAGCTGCTGTAATTGGTGCGCGATTGATTCGGTAAATCGCCACTTGCGGCGCTGGGCGACAGTTCATTACTCATTTCTGTCATGAGCAACTCTCATGCAGAAATGAGTTATTCAGCAAAAGCCCATTACGAGCGCGCTCAGTTGCCAGTTAACTCTCGTCCGGCCCGGCGCAACGGCATGTAAGGTCGGACGAGGAAATCAAGTCTTTGTTCAAAAGAAATGCGAATTGTGCTCCATAAACAAGTTATTTGCAGTAATTAAATATACACATACTATACTTCAAAATTCTGTTTATGTATAGGATGTGTATATGTAATCAATAATATTGTAATATAGTCAATGATCTATAAAAGTAGATGAGAATATTGAAATAATTAAATAATATTCTAATAAATATTTAAAAATCCATATAAGTTTTTTTGCTTTGTGATCTGCTCCTGCATCCTGCCACTACGCAATTCGATAACAAACTTAGAGAGGAGGATGTTAGTAGCATATCTGATGTTATAAATCATGCTATGTTTTTGTTGTTCGCTGACGATTTAAAGCTTTTCTTGGATGTAGTTACCCTGGACGACTGCAGACTTCTCCAGTCGGATATTGATAATATATCTGACTGGGGTGCGCGTAACAAACTGATATTTAATATTGCTAAGTGTAGCGTCTTATCGTATACTCGTAATTATAAGATGGTATACCATAGGTACAGTATGAATGGTATTGGCATCCCGCGAGTATCATCCATCAGAGACCTTGGCATATTCTTTGAAAGCAAGCTAACGTTTCATGCTCACATTGAAACTGTGTGTGAAAGGGCACTGAAGATGTTAGGATTTGTTCTGCGTAGTGCCAGGACTTTCTCGAGCACTAACGTACTGGTCGTACTGTACAATTCATTGGTTCGTAGCATACTTGAGAGCGGATCTATTATTTGGGCTCCCCACGAGTATAAATATGGCCTCATGTTAGAGAGAGTTCAGAAGAAATTTTTGAGGTTTCTTTACATGAGGATGTATGGATATTATCCGTGGCTGTACCCATCTAACTTTATACGGGGTATGTTGGGATACAATGAGTTGAGAACTAGAAGAGATGTGTGCTTGAGTATGCATTTCTTTCGCCTAGTGCGCGGCGTGTTCAGAAATCCTGATATTTTGTTTGAAATTGGTCTGTTTGTCCCTGACAATTATTTAAGGATAAGGAGGCACAGATTGTTTGTTCTTCCTAGAGGTAATACTAACCTGCCAGGGACTATGCCTCTTGGGAGAGTGATCAGACTGTTCAACGATATCGCCTCGAATATTGATATATTCCACTTGAGAGAAGCCCAGTTTCGACATGAGCTCCACGAATTTGCTCCGGGACTTTTTAAATGATTGTATTATTATTGTGTTATTTATAAATTGTTATGTATCCTGTATCCTGTATCCTGTTTTAGAAATGAATTAAATATTAAAGTTATTTGTAATGTTTCTAAAAGAAAAAAAATAAATAAATTGAAATTGAAATATATATTATACTAGTAAGAGACCAATTAGCGTAAAAGAACACCTACCAAAACAGCTTTTTCTTTAAAGTCTATAATCATCATGGAGTAGGAGTTACTCACGTGGGTTCCAGATGCCAGATTTTGGTGTTTTTTTTATGTAATTATACAGTTTAATTATATCGTAGGCGTGGCATGATAACGTTTTTATTTTCTCAAGAATAATTAATTCAAAATATTAGATTTCCCGAAAATTCATTCACAATACGATTCTGAAAAATTCATTTAAAACAGTTTTTAAGAACTTGCCAATTCAAAATAAAAGAAAATATTTTTTTATTGAAATTAATATGAAATTACAAAAAATCACACCATAAATAAACGTTACATACCTAAAATTTACATTATAAAATGTGAAATTAATTCGTTCAAAGAAATAATAATATACTCGTTTCATGAACTTTTTACTGTAATAATTTAAGGTTGATTTGGTTTAAATACTAAAAAAAAACGAATATTTAATGAAGAAAATCCCGCCCTTTCCCATCTTTACGTCTTTATTACGAACATTTTATTAAGAATTATTTTTTCCATTATGTTGTTCCATCCTTGGCAGAATATTGTTATTAATATCGTGGATTGTTTGTTTAACTTACGATCTTTTATTAGTTTATTTTTGTGTAGTTTTACGAAACACATAACTTTTTATGGATGGGACGAAAATATTATTGTTTGAAAAAATGGTATCTTCAAGAAAACTCTTTCCACCAATACGATGCATCGCAACATTACAAAAACCAATTTTGTATTAAATTTTTGATTTCAAAGTGGCGTAAGAAACCTGAAAGAAATATACGAGGGAACCAACCCTTTTTACAGCCACTCATGTATAACCAGTTTACATAAATATTGGTTTAATAAATATCTTTCAGGGGTTTTCTCTTTTTAGCATTTCAGTGGCCACAATTGTTCAGAGGGGACTCCCCACTGGACTTATCACTTGCTAACTAATCTGAAGGAGCGCATCATCAATGAGACTTAAATGATCTCCGGTGTGATGTTGATGTGAGACAGGTAAAGTCCAGTCCAGTTTAATAAATGAACATATTAAAAATAATAATTATACGTATTTGCAATTTCTGTTGAAATCTGGTATTGGTGTATGTATTCGCTCACCACCTGGGATAATAATAATGAAAATTATTATTATGTTATAAATATAAACAAATATTCAAAATGAAATGCGAGACTGCTGATGTGATAGAAAAGCCTGTAAGAAAAATCGTCACCAAAAATATTAACCAACAAAAAAATAAAAATAAAACCTTTCACGGATTTGATATTTTAAATTTCGGGCATTAAAGTATTTAATTATAAAATTATTGTTTACGCGGCCACCGGAAAGTCTTGGTTTCTTCCCTCTATCATTGGGCCTTCTGAAAATTAGAATTTTACGTTATTCTGACATATGAAATCCCAATCAAAACCCACTCTTAAAAAAACAAAAAATAGAATAAGTGACGCTATGCATATTATATGTTATTTCTATTATTTAAAAAGTAATAATTTTATAATAAATAGAAACGTATTTCATAGATTGTTTTAACATGTCACAATCATCTTCTAAACTTAATTGACTCAGTTCAAAGAAGAGCAATTCGTTTGATAAACAATGACACCCTTACGTCTGATCTACAATCAATGAAACCTTAATTCATGATAATTCATGACAATGAATGCAACGTACTAAGGACGCTTTTGCACACTACCAGCTAGCTATACTACCAGCACACTTCTAGTTATTTTTTCACATCATTTTCCTAGTTTGTATACGAGTATTATTCGTTCATCGTGTTATTCATTTTTCTCTTTTTAAATTAATAAATTAAAAATTAATAAAGCTTTTATAAATGTTTTTTCTTCTCTTTTTGCGTTTGATCGTATTTTACACGATTTTATTTGAAATTTTTTTTTATCAATTGTACATTTTTTAATTTGAACTTTTACTTCTGTAAAGCAAACAAATTGAATAAACAAATTAGATATATGTAACGGATATGGGAAGTACATAATAAGTCAATATTAATGTTACGCTATGTATATTATTTCTAAATACTTTAAAAAATAATACATTTAAAAAAAAAACTAAGATTGTAAGTAATTGTTCCAAAAACGGTCGCCCACAAATCCCGGGCTTGAAGAAAGGTCCCTCGAAAATGTTTGCAAATTATAATAAAATGAACGTTTGTCACAAAACCGCACTCGGGCTTATCATTTACTCGTATAATTTCCATAAAATTACTTGGCAATATATTAAGCAGCACATTGCGAAAATAAACCATTAAAAATCTCGCGAGTACATCTGCAGTAGCAAAAATTTTGCGCCTGAAACGAAACAAAAAAATATTTACTGTGGTACCGTAAAGATCTAAAGGCGCACAAAACGTTATTTCAGTTATCTATACCTTGTAACAACTCTATCATTAGTGTGTACTGTACAGCTTTAATCGACCCAAATTTAATAGTGTAAGCTTGAATTATTTTATTTTATAATTTGGTTAAATATCCTTAACCATTGTCAATATGGCCGAATTCAAACATTTTCGTATGAAGGCTAAAGTGTAAGAATTATTTTTAAAAATATATACCGTAGACATGATAAGAAAACTAATTTTCTGGTCGAAAAGTGTTTTGACATATGAGCACTTTGTTACTTTATAAAGATATGCGAGCATTTTGTATGTCGATCAAAATATTAAATTGTAGAGAAATTACGATTTACGAGAATTTATTAATGCAACAACTGTAATTGGAATTGGTAATCGATTTTTGAATTTTGAAATTTGCGGTTGAGTTAGGTAATTTCGTTAATAAAATTAAAAGTATCGATGGACTGGTGCTTTAATGAATTTTGGTATTATAAACGAATATTCTGGTATTACGGCTGGTGTAAACTGCATTTTGTCAACCAACGGTCCGTACAAACTAAGGGTTATCATTGTTTTGTAAAATATTATTGAACTAATCAGTCGGTAAATTTTATTCCCAATTTAGAGATTATTTAGTACTTCTATAGATAATTCTTATAAACGATTCCTTCTGTACAAATAAGCCATGTTCTTTACTGCGGTAAAAAATATTAAATACAATTGTATTTTGTAATAGTTCAATGAAAAGAGAATCAAGAGAAATACACGTACAACGTTTCCAGGCAAATATAAAAATATAATATAAGAATCATTTTAACATTAATCATATTTGGCGGAGTGAATCACTGCCATATTTAGATTATTTTGTGGTGAAAAAAAAAAAGAGTATTTAAGAGAATATACTAGAACGTATATTTTTGAAGTAGCCCTATAGCAATGAGCTGCCAGTCAATCCAAATCCTAGTTACAAGTGAACATTTCATACCAAAATTTAACTTTTACCAAAAGGCACTATAGAAAAATCCCTGAAATTGATTTACTTATATAATTAAATTTTTAATATTTCAAACGTTTGCTCCGAATAACTAATACCTTGTTAATACCCGATTAAGAGTATTTTAACTTATAAATATTTATTTATTTATTTACCTTGTTTTCACATGGATCACGTAACAAAAGTTCTCTATTAGGAGACTGCAGTTTCGACTAACTCGTAGTCTTTCTCAATCCTTCTCTAGTTAAGAGATAACTGAGCTGCGTTGTACTTATAAGTGGTGTAACACATTTTTTGTAGGGGAGGGAGATAGGTAGTGTTGCAAGGATGAAGGAATAAATACATAAAAGTGAACATTTTTATTTTTATTTTTTAATTATTATTAATATTATTCTTATATGTCGTATATATAATTTTTATATTTATTTATTTATTTAACGGAAACAATTTTAAAATTGGTGAATTACTTAAGGTATTTAGTTGGTTATTAATTATATCTTCTTTCTTATTAATGGCTTTATAAATTTCTAAGTATTCTAAATTATTTAATTTAACGGTTTTATTTTCTACATGTAATATGTTTAATACTTTTTCTAAGTTGTACGAATGATTATTTTCTATAAGGTGGTTTGCGAATTCAGAAAAATTAGTGCTTTTCTGAATTCGCAAACCACCTAGAAAATATTAAACAATTGGAACATAAACGGATACATAATTGTTTCCGTTAAATAAATAAATAAATAAAAAAATTATATATACGACATATAAGAATAATATTAATAATAATTAAAAAATAAAAATAAAAAAAAATAAATTAGGCGGGTTTAGTTTAATTACAAGATTTCCTGAAGGGATTGAGAAAGACTACGAGTTAGTCGAAACTGCAGTCTCAAAGTGAATGCTCAAAACATTGAAAATAGTATTTTAACATTCATATTAGCCAGGATTCTAGTGAATATAATTTATTTAGTTACATAGTCAGAGATTATAACTTTGGGTTATATAGTCGATGCGCTTGTAAAATGTGTGCTTAACTTTTTTTTGTTAAGCACACATAGGCACACTAAGCTTACTTGGAACATACGGATACATAATTGTCTCTCTTCTTAGGCGGGCTTAGTTTAAGCCCTCCTCTGGCAACCATCCATTTGGAGCATACGGCCAAAAAAATCCAGAGAAACATTTCAAATGAGTGTCATATAATCTCTATCTTGGGAAGAATATCAATACTTTCTTGAAAGAAGATTTTTGATGATTGTACTAGTAAAATATTTACCGATAAATAATCGTAACATCGTTAACCCTGCAACTAGTGATGGCTAATTCACCCGCCCTACAATTAAGAGTGCAAATGACATTTTCCTGGTATCAAGTCAGAAGCAATTCGACCGGGACATGAATCTAGTTAGCGTAATTAACCATGTCCCGGATTATGCTCGGTGCTCACAAATCACATCAACGAGTAGTTACCGTAACAAATTCTTGCTGACGTTCGATGCTGGAGACTTAGTCGAATCATTGAGAAACTGATTGAAATGCGTGTACTTTTCTAAATCAATTTAAATGGTTATTTCGTTATAAACAAAAGATATGAGGTTATTACGTAATTACAATTAAAACGTGCGTTTTAAAAAAGTTAAATTAATTTTATTGCTAAGAATATTTATTCTAAGATTATTTATAATATAGAAGAACCGCATTTGATAATCGAATAATCAGCCATATAATTAGATAGTAGATCAGGGATGGGGAAAATATTCAAATGATAGACTGCATTAGAAATTAAAAAAAATCGACAGACCGCAAAAAAGCATTGCAAAAAAATTAATGAAACAAACGCCGCTACGTCTAAAATTGATACAAATCTAAAAAAACCTTAAAACATTTTTTTTTTTTGGAAAATTACTTATATTTTGGCAGATTGTCCGCGACCTGGCGGATTGTCACCGCGGTACGGTGCTGGATAGCGAACCACTGATTGGGAAACGCTGGATTAGATCAGTTGTATTTAAATATTTGAAAATTTATTGAAATAAAAAAAATAACGGTTATACATTAAAAAAAAAGATTAAAAATATTGGCCACCCTACAGTTTACGTGCGTTATGTGCAGTGGTGTAGTGGGGTCAAGTCGGCAATCTGGCACCTGAAAATAATCCAGGTTCAACTAGTAAGACTTTTATTACTACATTTCAAATGTAATCAACTGACTTGCTCCCTATTTATTAAGCACAACATCACTGGTACATTGTTATCACTACACCACTAGTTAAGTGACATCTACACAAGCGATTCAAATTGGAAAGCTATATTATTGGAGAGACAGAAATATAACTCAGGTATATTCGTAAAACATAATTATTTTAATGATATCGCTCGTGTGAACAGATCTTATATAATGTTGTGGATTTTTGGGTTTAGCCGTGTGTGGCGAACTTCCTTCAACCAATATTTCGACCGCCATTGCAGGATATGTCGTTAGCATAGATCTTATATAATAAGTGACACAAGTTTAATTACATGTTATATTCTAAGCCAGAAACTCTTTTCTATAAAATATTTTGTAAATACGAGTGTTCGTTGAAATCAGTAATTTTGTGGTTTCTCATATTAATTCATTAATTTGCCCATACTCGCTCCCTTAACTTGAGCATATGGATATCACTAGAAAGGCAGCCTCGTCCGCTCTCTCACGTCGTCATTTCTCACGAAGCAAACCATCGTACTCTTAGTATTTTACGCTAACGCCTGTTTAAGAAACCCATTATTAGCTTTTGGTAAGATGCGAAGATTTACAGCCGTAAGTATATCATATGAATTAATCAAATATTTCACTTTGAAATATTTTATACATCTTCATAGCAATAATGAACCCACAAATTAATTCCTAGAGTCCTGCCAAGTAAATTTTTACTTTTAAGTAAATTCCAACACAAAACACTGACATCCCCCGTCTTTAAAAAGACGACATTTCGCGGGTTCGTCACGTGGCTGCGACGAGGAATGATGCAGGAGCAGATGCAGGAGAAGAAGCAAGCAAAAGAACTTGTTTTTAGTTCACAATTCGCGTTTATTTTATTCAAGATTTGCTTTTTCGACTCGTAAATGACAACTGCCGGTACACTGAGCCTTGCAGCGCCGCCAAGAAAATCACGGCAAAAAAGTCAATTCTTCTTCTTCGTGTCAGCGACGTCAAATTATTTTTTCCCAATATCTGGCAACTTCGATAGCTCGTGTGTTGCCCAGCATTAGGTCCTGAGATGTGCAACTTGTTGGGCACATGGAGCAACATCGAGGTTGTGAGGCGGTCTGCAGGTCTCCACAGTCGCACAATAGTGTCTCTCCCTGCCGAAGCATTCCCCACCGCTCGAGGTTGTCATTTGTTCTACCAACTCCGGTTCTTAATCTGTTTAGGGATTTCCAGGTCCGCCAGTCAGTCAATCAAAAAAGTCAATTAAAGATGACCGTTGAACTAACATGAAATGGAGCAATTGTCATAATAAATAAAATGGCGTATGCAAGTGCCGTGTAATTTTATATAATATTAAAACTAACATTTTTAGGTGTGCATGTTAGTCGAGCGAACAAGAAAGGAGACGAAAGATAGATTTTCAAGGCTTTTCGGCAACAGCTTAAAATAGCTTTATCAAGCTGATATCATCACATTTATGAAAGGATTTTTATAAAAAACTTAATTTATGTAAGTAATTATATTTATCATGAGTTAAGCATTTTTTTCACTATATTATATTTAATTGAATAAAAGTAAAAAGGATGGATACATATGCTGTAGAAGAACTTCGAGTGAGTTCCTTTTTAAAAGTGATACCCTGAAAAATTTGTGATGAAAAAAAGTTATAACTTCAAAATTGATGTGCCGATTATTATATTTATTTTTCAATAAACTGGACACTTTTTGCCCATATCCATGCTAAATTGGATATATGTCGTTGTTCGCAATATGTGAATAATGCAATTAAGATAATTATTCAGTTCCGATATTTCGTAAAAACAAAAATAAATGTGTTTCGAAATATGTAAAGTGAAGCACGTATATTTTGAAAAATTTAATTTTAATAAAACCTCAATAAATGGACTAACTGGGGGGTAGGGTGTGTACGTTTAAGCCGTTTATAAAAACAGGTTAAAAATAAAAAGTTTATGAAAATGTGCAACAATGTTTTTAATAAATCCTGTTATAGGTAATCCGTTTTTTCTATATAAACACGATACTTGGAAAAAAGTAATGACTAAAGGGAATAACAATAAATGATTATAATATGTAGTATGAAAAAAGCGTAGTATGCTGGGTGTACAATGGGTTTGACTTTGTAAGGAACGACAAGGTGAGAGAGTGGATAAAACTGTCTTCAATTAAGACGTAAATGAGGATGTGATTGGGATATACGAGTGTATACTTTGAATGTATTAAAAAAGCAGAAACTACCGCTGCTTTTTCTTCATACCTTCGAATTTGTACCATCTAAGAAGGCCTATATATAAAATGTATAGGGTGGAACTTTAAGTGTGTGTACTAAGAGACGAAGCTGATATAGGATGAAGCGAGGACTATGGTGCCGAAAATAATAAGTTTTATTAAATTTTATACCGTCAAGGCTTTAAAAAGTAGCCGAATATTCCAAGAAGATATAATAAAATTTTGAGAAGACTTCTAGATTTTGAGATCCTTGAATTGAGAGAGAGGTTCGCTTTTTACGAGTCAGGGAAGACGGCGAGAAATATTAGACTTAGTTTAAATTTAAAGGAAAAGTTTCGTTCACAAATTCACCATCGCATGAGACTCGGCCGAGTTTCAATCCCGCGCGAGATAAATAGGCTGAAATAATGTGAAGCAACTGCTGAAAACTTGCCCGGACCTGGCGGTGTGGAGCTTCAGCTTTTACTTCAGTCAGCTTATTAAATTTAAAACAATGTAATTTTATTTGCTTTGTCGTCTCGCTTTCTGGCTGCACGCTTGTGAGGGACGCCCAAATAAGCACTCAGCCACGCGAATGATCGTCATCGCACATAACAATTAGAGTGATACTTTGCGGATCACATCTTATAGCCAAGTTTCTAGAAGATTTATTATAGACATTACGCGGCATGTTGCTAGATTTGATAATTAAATATCACAAATAAAAAAAAAACCTTACTAAAATTCAGTTCAGCTGTGTAATACGTTTTGAATTTAGATGTTTTCGTATAATGCTGTGCGTGCGATGGTTTGACTCTGTGAGGAATGACGAGATTAAAGAGCAGTTTTATATACTACTATAGTTCAACAGGTGAAGGTGGACCTGGTTGTGGAACATTACTTCAGATGCCACAGGAGAGCATAGGCTACAGTATCCATTTTTTCAAGCTTCCGGACTCGCTCTGTTGTGGAATGCCGCTGGAGATTTACATACAGTGTACTCAGCGGAGTAGCGCGAGGCATAGTTGACATATATATATGTTTATACACATAATCCAGTTAGGGGAGCGAAGATGATGATGAATAAAAATAGATGAGGATGGCTGTTAACAGAGCTTTGTGGCAGCAGCTTGTCATGTCCATTTACAGTTAGGAGGGCAATATGTAGATGACTAAACTGCCAGAGACTATTCTTCATGGAAGAGTGATCAGACTGTTCAACCTTATCGTCTCGAATATTGATATATTCCACTTGAGAGAAGCCCAGTTTCGACATGAGTTCCACGAATTTATTTATCAAGTAATTTCGTGGAGTCTTCTGTTTAGCGAGCTTCGGGACTTTTAATATTGTTTATAATCATACAGTATTTATAAATTGTTTGTATTATATCTTATTTCAGGATCGTATTAAATAAAATTTGTAATGTTTCTGAAAGAAATAAAAAAAGAGAAAAAAAAATGATGATGAAAATGAGAATCATCAAGAATAACACATTTGAATTTTTTTCTAGACAGCTTTCATATGAGCTATGTAAATAGAAAATATGCCAATTAATGGCTCGGATGTTTTTTTTTATCTACACACAGTCTTTATATAACGCACGCCTTTTTATTTGTAATGGAGAATTTTCCTATAGTGTCAACGGTGATCGGGCTAATCATCCGAACTTATGAAATCCTTATTGCTATTAAGCAAATCGGGTGTGGGCTAACTCTTAA
Organism: Glossosoma conforme; assembly: GCA_022606575.1. Lineage (NCBI taxonomy): Eukaryota > Metazoa > Arthropoda > Insecta > Trichoptera > Glossosomatidae > Glossosoma > Glossosoma conforme. Next base: position 487,954 of record JAGTXR010000240.1, read on the forward strand.
TTAAATCAGTGGTTCTCAATCTTGCTCGCTTATTTCACCACCTTTCAGAAATGAACCATTTAATAAAACTGTTTAATAATCTCTGCTATCAATTTAAGACAGCGAAAATATTAAATTAACAAGCAAAGGTTTCTTCTTAATTTGAGGCCAAAAATAAATTTGGTGAACACACTTTATTAACGTCCAAAAATTATATCTGACTAAAAATAAACCTCATTTTGCCTCCAAAATCAGTGACCAGATATCAAACTCCACTAATTTTCACCTGAGTAGAACTTATAATAAGTTGCATCTAAAAAAATTTAATAATTAAAAAAAATTAATGATTATTTTATTTTTGTTTTTTATATTACTTATGATGAGATAAGCAGCTTAATTTTAATATACGATATGAAACAATTGATAATGTATCTGTTCCCCTAATAATGTCAAAACTGATTTTATTTTCAATAAATATCCATTGTCAAAAGTTAAGAATTAAATTGTCTGAATTTAAATTACTTCACGTCACTACGAAACATTAAATTTTCCGTCGAAATCTTCAGGAAATTAAAAGATGCACTTCGGCTAAGCCCCGGAGCTAGACACTTACGTGGGTGAAGAAGCGCAAAAGCTAAGAAAACATTTTGAAAAGAATGTTTGAAAAAATATATTTTAACAGCAAAGAAATACTTTTACATATTATTTTATTAATTATATCTTTCTATAGGTTCTTCTTCTTCGTAGTATCAATCCGGTTGATTGGTTTGCAGCAATAAAATCTTGTATCTCGATCTCAACTCCTCTCGATCTTCTGCAGTCCTCTTCAGCTCAGCATAAGAGCTACAACTTATGTCCTCGAACACTTGCTGCAAATACTCCCGTCAAAAGCGCCCTCTACAGTTTATTACCTCAACCACTCCTTCCACAATGTTGTAAAGAAGACCATCGTGGCGCACGATGTGACCGATCCATCAGGCTAGCCTGTCTGAGATGGTTCTTATTAGGTGCCTATCCTCCTTGATTATGCTGACAGCCTCATTGTTCGTGACGTGGTTTCTCCAGGAAAATCCGAGAATTTTTCTGTATGACCACATCTGACACAAAATGAGTCATGTAAATCTACAATACGGTCCTGCTTTTCAGGAACTGATTGGAGTTTCATTAATTCAAGTAACAGTAGGACAGGGTCACATCAGTGAATGTACTCGTATTGTGAATAATTTGGGAACTTGTTATGAATTATCCACACATACCCGTGAAAGTGTTTTATGTATATATACGTATCGATATACGATATGTCACAAAAAATACAAGAATATTATCCGTTTATTCGCAAAGTTATTATTTTAAAGCATACCTGTACAATAGCAATGAAACCACTACATTGAATTTTATAACTTTCAGGAAATATTTCTTTTAGGAATTGGAAGAGAATAGGTTACTGCAAATTTTATTTAATTACGAAAAATAATTAAATATTTATACAAATAGTGTTTTAATCCAAGATGTATACAGAGTAAAACAATAGTAATACAGAACGGCCATTTTGGAAAGTTTCAATCATTCGAGTTTATATAACATTTGTTGTCGTTTTTTTTATTTATCTTTTATTCCTAACCTCATTTTCGCCACCGTGCTTTACTTTAAGTATGTTTTCGTTTCTTAAATGAAATTCAGTTTTGTGAAAAAAAAATATCAGTTTGAAAATATAATACAACAAATAGTTAGTTTGAAGAACCAATTAAAGGTAAAATAACCCAATGAGATTGAACAACCCATTTGCATTTCATTTTTAGTTAAATCATATTCCAATATAACATTACATATTTATTTTGTGAAAAATATTATTTTTGTGATATTGTGGCTTTTGGGTTTTTTGGAGGTGGGAACTATATATGTAATGTACTCGATGGAGGGAGAGCTGAAATGGGATAGGCGAGGAACATGGCGGCTGACATAAGACTTTGTGGTGGTAGTTCGTGAGGACCATATGTAAGGGAGACGGAAATGGTGATGATGATAATGATATTGATTGACAAGCACTATTTACTTTGTAGGCTCGAGTTGTTGAGTCAGTTAAACTTTGTAGGCAATAAAACTCACATCTTTTTAACGAGCACGAATATATTGTATGTTCGCGGACTCTAACTCACATTCAGGAAAAAATACATTATTTCATCTGCTGAATCACCTATATGAACCTATGTGTGTTGAAGGACTAGAGTTGTAATCAATCCAATTTCTCTAAAAAATATCAAACATGTTAATTAACGAAGTTTGGACAAATTTGCCGAATCGTGGTTGTCAAAATTCGACATTTTAAAAATATTTATGCGATTTTCTACTATCAAAAGCGTATTTTTAAAAATGAAAGACTAGATTCAAATATATCTTTTACAATTTTTAATATTTTTATGACAATTTTTTTTATATGATTTATCCGCAAACATTAAATCAAACTGATTTCATAAAATTCCGAAGACGTTTTTCGCAGTTTACAGTTTGAATGAAGATTTTCTCGCAAGGATTCAATGGAAGTCGTAGTTTAAAAATAAATAACAAACGTTGAGCTTTGTTTCTTTATTTGCAGTTATACATCCGATTCCTCGAAGGACAGAGCAGTATTTTATTCCTCGAAGAATTCTGAAAAGTCAATAACACTGCAACGCAAACAATTGTATAAACGGACATCAAGATGCTAAATAAATAAAAATATTGTGTCCCGAATGATTTTGAAATAAAGGAATTCCTGATAATATATATTGTAAATTGTAGGTTTCAGATTGAGTTATGCCAGTTGGTACTAAGAATTTGTAACTATCATTACTTTATCTACAATATACGAGTATCATAGTAATATAAAGCCGGTCTCGCTTCCAAAAAACTAAGTTTATTATATAGATCACGTCGGTATTTCAACGATAAACAACTTCTTCTTCTATATAAAGGACAAATCCGACCTATCCTTGAATACGGCAGTCACCTTTGGATTGGAGCCCTTAACTAAATTGACTCAATTCAAAGAAGAGCAATTCGTTTGATAAACAATGACACTCTTACGTCTAACCTGCAATCAATGGAACACAGGCGTAAGATTGGTTCTCTTAGTCTTTTCTACCGTTATTACCACGGTCGCTGCTCTTCGGAACTTAAGGAACTAATTCCTCCTGCACCCACCCAAACCGACAAAATCGTCTTACACTTGCCGAACATCTATACACGGTTAATAAATGTCGACCAAGAACTGGCAGTTTCCAAAGCTCCTTCCTTAATGCCACCGGTAAGCTATGGAATGCTCTTCCAGCGTCTGTGTTTCTTCCTTCCTACAATCTGGATCTCTTCAAGAAACAGATAAATATACACTTGCAATATCCCCAACCCACACACAAACACGAACACAACACACGTTTCCCGCATGCAAATTAATTACTATCACCATCTGTCGGTATTCTCCTGTATGTGTTTACATAAAAAAAAAAAAAATGCAGCGTCCAGCCTCCCTAACTGAGCGTCATAGAGTGTACTGGTCTTGATCGGGTGTGCTCTCCTGCATGCGTTTACATAAGATAAATAAAAATACTTAGACATATAGACATATCAATAAATATTACAAGACAATCGACCGTGTTGATAACAGCAGTTCTTGTTATTGACTCGGAAAAAAAATAGATACGTGAATGCCCTTAGAACTCTGTTTTGTTGGTTCGATGAACCATTCCTTAGGACCAAATAGTTCATGGGGAGAAAAGGCCGGGCTTTGATCGCCTAAAAAATACAAAATTTGCCTTAACGACCATATCTTGAATACTAGAGTTGCCTTCTTTCCAAGACCCCGGACTCTCGTCTTTGTGAGGCCCACCTAACATCTTGGAATAAATTATTTGTAAGTATTTTTCTTACCTTAAAATAATAGATTCCCATAAATTATTATCAATCAAAAAAAGTGCTTAAAAAAACAATGTTCACAGCTTAATGAATTAAGTTGCATTTATTTTGCCGGTGGGTACAACTTAGTGGTTAAAGCGTGTGCTTATCAAATCGAAGGTAGTTGGTTTTGATCTCCGATGGAGTAAAAAAAAAGTTTGTTACCGATCTCTAAGCTTCATAATTAATTTATAAATAATTAATAAATGTATTTTATGGCAATTACTCAATAACTAATAAATAAATCAATAACCATCACTGTCTGCTGTCGTCTGTCGCAGTGAAGTCGTTGGGAACCATATATGTTTCCAGTTGGTTTCGAGATGAGCTATGAACAATGGCAAATAACAGAACTGAATGGTGGCAATTAGTGGTGTCCATATGTTCCATATATATAATAAATATGAGAAGACTATGCGTACCCTTTGTTTCATTGTTTTTCCTTGCGGACATTGTCCGTGATAGCATCCCGAATCTCTCTGAGAACCAAATATTAGGCTCCGAATAGGGATTTCGAACGAATACTAAAATACTCGATGTTTTATTAATTCGTCCCTTTTTAAATATTCGAGCATTCTGTTGTGGAAATTTTATTCCAAGATTTTTCGTCAAAATATGAAATGCACCATGACACCAATGACAGTTTCGACTCGATTGGCGAATCAGTTTGAGCTACAACAGTGTGCTTATTTTTCTCCAGCAAGAAGTTTGGCAGGTCTAAGTAAACTATATTGAGGACAATTGTTATGAATGACGCAATCCTAAGAAAGTCAAATAATTGCCGTTAAAACATTCGGAATGCACATTTTCAAATTATTCAAAATCAGATGTTCGAAGTCTAAAAGTGACTAAACAAACATTGTCGACATCTTTGAAAAGGATTCATCTTTAAGTACATTTGGAGTTTTTAAAAATCGTTTTGGATTATTCGTGGTTATGTTTGATAAGGTTAGGATTCAGATTCGTATATTCAAAATGTCACCATAGAATAATCGAAAATGTTTCAAAAAGAGTTCGTTAATACAATTTCAAGATTTGTTATAAAAATTGACCTCAACTGCAAAGATACTAACGTGTGACACAAAATTCAAATCGCGTTAAAAAAATGGAAAACTTAAATACTTCCTGCCTTTATTACTTAAATATACATATACTAAACATAAAATTCTTTTTTCAACGCGTCAATCCAAGCACAAAAATAACGGCAGAAGCGGGATGCGAACCGCGGACCTTGGAAACCAACTATGCCCAGGTATTCATACCGCTCGGTGAATCACGCCATTGCTATGCCCAGACTGACCTGCGATGAAACTAGTATTTATATCATTGTTATTATCGTACGACAGATGTCGCCATAGTATATATTCAAAGTTTGTATATTTTTATTATTATTCTATCAGTATTCATTTATTCACAAGCTTAATATTATTATTATTATTAATAATATTAAGCTTGTCTTAAAAAAATAATATCACAATAAAACATACTTTACAACTCGACTACGTAGGTCGCAATGTTAGTTAAGTAACATTACGACCTACATGTCGTAATGTAATAAGAATCAATTTAAACATAAATCTTTACACATTAAAAAATCTCAATTAATGCGATTTTAATTTTTTATATATATAAATATTTTTATCACTAAAATGCTTTTTGTTTGTCTAATTAATATGTTTCGGCATCACTTATTTTTGATTATTCGAATATATATTAATTTATTTCCCCACCTTTGTATTCGATATTCGAATGATTTGTTTTGCGAATATTTTGAATCCCTAGTTCCGAGGGATCAGCCCACTGTCCTATTCCCTCGATCCGATGGGCAAACTTGGAAAAGTCACCGCCCAAGATGGGGCTTACCTGGAAAGCTAGTTGATATGTGAGAAGTTTTGATGGGCAGGGCGTAACTTATTCAGATGGAGAATCAGTGTGTTGGTCCAGTACCTTTTTTTAAGCCAAGCGAAAATAATGCGAAACAATCTAATATGTCAAATGAATATTGTAGAGATATATAAATACCCACTTTTTACGCCTTTTACAGTTTTCCGGACATATTTTTTTTGCATTAACTTGAAAACAGTGCAGTGAGGCAATATCAAAGGCGACTTTTTCTTTTTGTGTCTTTGATTTTAATTTAAATAATATGAAAGAAGCCACGTATCGGTGTAAACACACGGGCCAAAGCAACAGGCAGGTATGAATAAGTGGTGAAACCGCTTGCTTATCAAACCGAAAGTCAAATATTCGATCCCCGACGGAGATTACAAAAAACGTTTTCTAAGCTCTATATAAATCCCTGTTTGGTGTGAAATTGATCCCTCCTAATAAATGGATGATCATGGCTGTAGTATATGACGTTGGTGGATCAACACTTCACATGCAGCGCTTAGCCATATGTAACATGGTTAGCATCATAAAATCCACAGATGAGATTTATGCTGTACAGTAACAGTAGTAGTAACAGTATTTAATTTTATTTAAATGTTACAGAATAATAAAACAACAGAGTTCTGACAACCAGGTTGGATACAACTGGTCTATACTATCATAACCGGGCACAGCTTTCAAGAACTCTGGTCAAGCCAACTTTATACAGACTCGTATTCTATTATAAATACCACCAAGCTGCACAGTTCAGACAAAGCACGACGGCGGTCCAAGAGAATGACTTAGCTTACAGTTTTCCCGTCTGCAGTAAACACACGCAGAAAGTTTGATTGAATATTAAAGTTTTAATGGAAAATGTATTTCAATGCACACTTTGCTTACAAAAGTATTTTGCGCATATTAACATTTATATGAAGGAAGTGCAGTGTCCAGCAAGATGAAATCCAGGGAAAGACTGTGGCATGTAATCTTACAATGCCTTTTTTTCTATCTGCAGTAAACCAGGCAACTTTGAATGAACATATTTGTTTAAGAATATACTATTTGATATGTTATTTTATAAATTTACAAATAAATTGAGTTTTTCGCGTATATACATGGTAAATTTATGACATTTCTATATTCTTTATTTTGGGCTCTTCTTTTGTTAGTCATTATAAGAGGTTCTCACGGTAAAGCGTTACTGTATACATTATGTACTCGATTATCATCCAAAATGACAATTTACTATAATATCTTCTTAACTTGAAGAAAGACACGACTTTACGTCGCCGGGAGAGTTATCGGATCGTGTGGTGGCGGTATGAGGAGCAAATGAACAACACATAGACTTTTTCAGAAGCATATATATTTTTACGGTTAACTTGACAAACTTCGGCCCGGGTGGAGTTACATGCGTTCAGGCATCGGGCCGACCACAACCCGACACTCGTCGCGGTCGGCACACAACTACTGGTCACTAAATGCTTGTAGTGATTTAAATGATTCTATTATTATTGTGTTATTTATAAGTTGTTATTTAATACTGTTTTAGAAATGAATTAAATATTGTTATTTGTAATGTTTCTAAAAGATAATAAATTGAAATTGAAAATTGAAAAAATAGTGGCTGACAGCTCAGCGCGCAAGTGGTGATCTACAGAAACTAATCGCGCACCAATGACAGACAGTCACGTACAATACTTATGACACACTCTTGACCGAAATTGTCAGAAAAAAAACAATATGACGACACATACTTGTCCGACGAGCGAACAAAAATAAAAGACGAAAGATTGTGTATCCAGGTTTTCTGCACCAGCCTGCAATGGCTATATCGAGCTGATAACAACTAGAAATAGCATTATTTTAAGCAGCCCAATCAAAACAATATGTTTATATCATGTAAAAGTTAGCTTACAATTTACCCATACGTCACACCACAATTTTAAATTTATAATTAAGGTCTTTGATTACTTAAATCAATCATTCAATATCATTATTATTATTATTGTTACAAAACAATAATAAAAAACAAATTTCTGACAACCAGGTTGGATAAAAATAGTCTACACAATTATAACCGAGAAAAGTATTCACTTAGAGTTCAATTTTCAAAAATTTCAATAAAATACTCACATATTTATAGTAGAGTATTTCACTCTTTTGAAGATGATGCGAATTGTGATGTAGTCTACCAGTATACGTAATTAGGATAATGTGACATTTTTTAAATATGCCAGCATGATAGGTCCACAGTAGTGATTTCTACATAACTATTAGGAGGCATTCTCCTTTTGGTAATAAAATGAGAATGCATGGAATTCTTCTTTTAGTAATAAAAGAAAATAATGGAGTTTTTGGTAATAAAACAGCATGTGCGAGTATAAAATCTGAGAGATAATTTAATACAATAGATTATATTCAGAATCAATTAATTATATTTAATAAAAATTTTACGCCATTTTTCACAGCATGAAAATTTTGTTGGGAACACAGTTTTCACGCTCGCTACGGCCACGGAAAATCAAATTATTAGTGGCGTTAATTTAGACTCATATGGAAATGTTGCATCACGAGTTAATTATTATTAAGCTCGATAAACTTGATCTATTTAGCTTTAAACTAGTAATAGAGGTAATTGCTTTATTAGTGAGTGCATAATACTCGTATTTCACAGCCATTTTAGATAAGAATATTTTGATTTGCAAGTATTAAATGAATGATTAGATTGCTCCATCATCGCTAAACCATTTTTTTTCTTATTAACAAAAATCCTGAGTTTATGTGACATAATTCTTTCGCACGTAATAATGTTTTTCATACCCTGAAAGATAAAAATAGGTAGAGCACTAGAATGTAAGTCAATTGAATAAATGAATAAATTAGAAATGATAAATTGTAATATTTAGTTTTTTTCACATTATTAATTTTAAATGATTTTAGACTCATTCGATGTAAATGGTTCCAATAAGTCCGAAACTCGTATCTTCATTTAAAAAATACAATGTTAAATAAATATTTTAAATCTATTAATTTTATCAAAAATAAATAAAAAATGTATGCAGTTTTACTAAGAATTGTCAGTAAATAAACTTAACGTTATGTAAGACTTATAAGGGGTTATGAATAACTTTCTTTTCGCAATAATTACTATGAAAAAAATATCCAAAAACGGAAACGGGAAAACAGGAATAAGAGGCGCATGTATGCAATCACACATTCGTCAGTTATTATTATTCGAGTTCTAATACTTAAAATGCGGTTTATAAACCAATATATAATATATAAAATGGTATTTGTGTTTATTAATTGTATAAAAAACGGGAATCGGAACAGGAATGGGAACGGGGCAGGAATAGGAAAATGCGTTCCTATACCGTTCAACCGATTTCAATGAAACTCGCATGAGTTATTGCGTAAGTGCCCGCGAAGGTTTTCGTGTAAAAATGAGAATAGGATTGCAATGGGACGACACGGGATGGGAACTTGGCGAAAATTGGACGAAAGCAAAGAGGGAAACGAGGATATGCAATCCAATATCATTCAATCGATTACGATGAAACTGACTTGAGTTATTGTGTGTTATGTTATCCCATGTTTCAAAAGTAAAAGTAAGCAAAAGAACTTTAAAAAATTTAACACATTACAACGCATGCCGGGTTTGCATTGTATTTTTTTTAAGAAGCTGATAATGTTCATCTTAATTTAGAGGCAGTTGATAAACATGGTTTCAGTTGTTCAACTTCAGATAACTGACTGAAAATAGCGAAGATCGTCTTTTTTCAGGTAGTCTGACCCTCCTCAGCCCGTGTCAGGCAACTAAGGTCACAAGACCGAGTGCCATTACTCTTGGCTTCCCTTCCGACAAAGGACGTCACCATATTACGTATGTGAGGGCCACTCCCTTCGATACATCCTGCGACCAGCAATTTCTTTTTTATTGAAAATTCTTTGCAAAGTGACAAGACAGTCGAAGACACTAGTATGGTTAAGAAAATCGACGAAAAATAATTAAAAATTACCCAAATGTTATTTATAGATGATCTACTGCAAATTATCGCTAAAAGCATATCAACGTTTTAATCAATAAATTAATTTATTAACGTTAATTTAACATTAAAAATTACTGATACGAAAATTCGCGTTAAAGCCTAAAACAATGTTTCAGCAGGTCTGTTTTTGAAATGTATAGCAATATTTTAATTGAAGATATATATAAGGTTTAGTACGTAATTTACTTACCTATGGTTAACAGTCTTATATAACTATAAGGTAAAACATTATGTTCCATTAGATATATTAATCATAACCTTGTGACGAACACATTGTTATTAATTATATATATCCGATTAAGTATACAGTTGTTGAAGGGGAAAAAAAACATTATTAAAAACTTTGATAATATTTTAAATATGCAATAATAACTGCAGTCTTAGGTTACAGCATTGAATACCATGAAATGCATAAAATTGAGTAATCAAAAAAATGTGTACCTGAAAAGCTGTTATCTTTCCTGAATATTTTTTCATTTAAAATTTCATAGTAAACTTAATTAAATTCGTGTAAAAAGTCATTGCAGACAGAGTATTACTGTTTTCCTCTGTTCAAAGTACTGATGTATGTACTGAAACATTAAAAATTACAGATTCATTCAATGACATAAAATCCTTTTGATAAATAGCAAGAACGATAATAATTTCTACAATAATATTTTTAACATTTTCAGAGTAAAATGAAATCGAGCTCCATCATAACTGAAATAAATTGAATTCTTTTAAAATAATCCATTAAAAAAATAGCATATTCAATTACTTCTGTCGGTGAAAGATATCGACGGAAAATTTGTCTTTGAGTACATTGCATGTAAGTAACAATTTTTCATGAATTTTTTTTAAAGTCAAACTTACGATAAGGGCTTAAAAAGTGAAGGAAGTCAATAAATTTCAATCGTCAAGGGGTCAAAATATCATGATTTAGGGCAGTGATAAAATTCAACGTTTACAGAGGAAAAGCTTCAGCATGTATGTAAGGAAATAATAACGCTCAAATATGATGACTCAGTAAGATTATATGTGTCATCTTCTTATTCTTTTGTGTTATTTTTATTTTTTATTATCTTCTCTATTTATTGTATATTTATGTATACTCTACGTTTCTAAATATTTGTAAAAAAAAATTGGAATTTCGACTCTGTATATAAATAAATAATAAATAATACGCACTTCCTTACATTGATTTACGCATTATATTTTTTACCTTGTTCACTATGAATCACATTGAAACGTGTCAATTCATTCACATTCAATTAAAGACCAGTCGCACTTCAAATTATGTCTTTTTCAGATTCTTGATAAGTGAAGACCTGAAAAAGCTCTCATTGAAAGTCAAATCGTATGTTGAAAAGTACACGAGCCTTCGGATTGAGGTTCCGAGAAATGAGTTAAAAAATGCTCAGATTTAATTTTTGTCTTCCTTAGAAACCACTATTTTCTTGGGGCACTTGGATATAAAAATCTGAATCACATACATTTAATGAAGGTAAGATTTTTTTGAATATTGATATTTTTTTTTTCGGGAAAAATTATTGTTTTGCAATTAATTCTTTCAAAGGCAGTAAATTGAAACAATTTTAAAATCATTTCTAACCCTAAGACGTTAAATAGCAATATACTGTCAAGTAAAGATAATAGGTGATCTAGGTTACATTATTTTAAATTAATTATTTGAAAAGGTTGAATTAGCTCTCGTCACGTACTCTATTGACATACATGACAACCATAATTAGGGGAAAATGAGGTTTATTGGTAAACGCATACTATCAGTTGATACATTAATTAATTAAAGATAAAGCTATGTTTATATTCCAGAAATAAAAGAAAATAAAATATTTTTCATAATAAACCCATAAAGACTTAAGCGCATAATAAATATCGTTAATGCATAGTTAATACGAGTATAACCATACATATTCATAGCAAATTTTACTATTTTTCATGTTGTTTTAATCAATTATTCAAATAAAAATAACCAGCATTTACAAGTGCCATCCACAATGCAAGTTGTGGTCATTTTGTCAGTCGCGCCATTTCACCGCCTGGAATTACCATTTATTTTTTGTTTCTGTAATTGATGCTACTTATGTTATGGCACTGTTAAATAAATTATTAAAATAAAAATTGTATATTCTCTAAATGAGAATGATAATAATATAATTATAAGTATTGAAAGCAATGTGATGCGATTTAATTTAAGAAACTATTTAGCTCAAAATATCCGTCATATGCCTGTAATTTTTTAAGTGTGAAAATCTACATATATATTTTAATAAAATAAAATACATCAAATATATTTCATTTGAATTGAATGAGCCACAAACATAATTTAACAATGAAGCATTTACATTTTTTGAACAACAAAATTTGTATGCGTGTGCATTAAAAATAAGATATTTTGCCTATAAATCTTTATCAGTAATGTTGGTATTTTACGTTGTTGTTATATTTTATTATAATTATTAGGGTTAATTAAGTAATATGGCAATAGCAAAAAATGACAATCGAGAACCTTCATTGGTAAATTTAAATAATTTGAAAAATAAAAAATCCTCGCTGCTAAGTCGAGAAATATTTCTGGATTTGAAAGAAAGTTTCACGCTAGCAAATTTGCCGTCACTTGAAAGTTTGACAAGTTCGTATCCCCTTAACGGATAAAAGTGAAAATAATGTATGGGAGACGCCAAAAAAAGTCCTGCCGCAGGTGTGGGCGGGTTTTTCCAAAATGGCGAAAGGTAAAGGAGCGGGAGGGGTAACGGGACAATTTTCTCACTCGCGAACTTATTGGGGAGTTGGCAACACTTTTAATGCCGTTAAAAGGATTCGAACGAAAAAATGTGTCCGTCACTCTAAATAATTAAACTTTTCCGCGAAACATGTCACGTAAGACGAGTCTTTCTTTTCAGGTTTTTTTTTAATATCGGGAAAATATAATTGCGGCCGTGACGTGTGTGAAGTGTTTCTCAACGAAGAGACAGCCGAGAGTTTATTTTCCTCCACACTGGAATGACGGGCGATAGGAAAATTTAATTGAAGATAAGATAACAATAATGTTTTAATATTCTTGTACTCTTTTCTATTTAAACTAAATAGATATGTCATATACTAGACGCTCTATTTGCTGCTTGTTAGAAAGGAAATAAGAAATTCCATTGTTGATAACAAATAATGTTCAAAAGACATACAAATGCATGTGTAAATATTTTTATTACCATCTAAAAACTACTATAAATAGTGACATATTCTCATTAAATATTCGGGAATTATGATTTGTTACACATTTTGATATTATGTTTTGTATTTACAAGGAATTTTAGAGAAATCGTTTTGCTATTAAAAAGCAGTACTATAATTTATTATGCAGAGTCTTTTATTAGCATTAGTTCAGAAACCTATAAAGTATACAAATAAACTAAAAATGAAGTACGGTCTTTAATTAGTGATGATTGAGAGACATCTTTTAATTTAATATATGCGAAGCTAGAGAAAATTTAAAAAATCACTACACAGTAGTTTATCATTATATTAGCAATAAAATTGAAAAAAAAAATGTGAATCAAAACTAGATATTTTAAAATTAAATATAATTTAAAATTAAATTTATTTATAACTATTATCGGTTGATAATCTTTATGTTAAATAAAATTTTATATATAAACGTACGTATTTAAATAAAAAATATTGAAATTGAGGATATTAGTTATTTATCTTTACTATATTCAAGAAAATTAACATGATATATGGTTAAGACTATTTAACTAAAGAAATTATACTCGTATTAACTAAATATGGCGTATTATAAAACATGAAAAAATATAAAAATACTGTAATTATTACTTATTTGGGGCAATCATGTGAAACATTACAAATAATATAAATAATTTTGATTCAGCACTCAAAGAATTTTTTTTTTTAGCAATTTTATTGCTGTTTTGTCATAGCTCTTATAGTATTTACTATAATAAATGCTACTTTAGTTAATGTACACAGATTCGTTTATTGCTTAAAAAAATCATTAATAGATTCCTGAAACTTTTGGAATTTAATTAATAAGTAAATAATGAAAATTTGACCAATGAAGGTGGTATTTGCCGATAGTTTAAAAGTGGTCATATATTTCAAAAGTATGAATTTCATGGAATGAAAACGTTTTTTTTAGAATTTGATTCTCAGCTTGGTTTATGCTTCGCTCATACATAAGAGGTGTTCTTATCAGACGAAACTACCGGCAAATTATCAAATACGGCAGCGCTTTGCTGGCGTTGTAACTTGTCTTCTTCGTATTGTATTATGCTAATTAAACACTTGAAATAATTTACATAGAGCCTGAAAGATATGCCGCGTGGGCCGCGGAATTAATGGGTAACTGACGGTGTACAATAGTTCCGCAACTGAAAATTATGGGTCGTTTCAGGAACGATGTTTTTCAGTTTAAATCTACACACTATTAACTACTCCCTAGTTATGAAGTTATTTATGTTGATACCAGCTCGATATGGTCCTTTCATGCTGGTGCCAAATTGTAAAATGTGATATTTTGTCTCACATATATGAAAATGTTAGTGTAAGTTTTAGATTTAAGTAGATTTTCACAGCCACTACCTGTCATGTTTTCGGGTGCTGTGACAGTTAATACGCCTTTCAGAATTACTCTCTGTTCAGGCACAATCAGGTATACATAATTGTGTATGTCCTGGGCAGAAGATCAAAATTAGTCAGTCTTCTTGTATTTACGTAAAATAAATATCAATGTGTTTTTTGGCTAGTTCTTTACTTTAACGACCTGCTCTTCATATAACCAAAACGCATCCCAATGATGATCCGGGTGATCTAGAGTCGCCTTTAGTTAGACGGGGATGTCAGTATATACAGTGGTACCTTAAAATACAAGTTTAGTTCGTTTTGTATCCTTGCTCATATGTCAATTGGCTCGTATTTCAAAGCAATTTTTTCCATTGACATTAATTGAAATATCATTAATTCGCTCCAGCCCCCAAAATTTTCCGCGTTTTCGATAAAGAATGTATTTATTTTTAAGTTGACACATAAAAACAAACTTAAAAATAATGGAAAGAAATATACTATTTTTATGTAGTGTATTTGTAATATTCTCACTTAAATTAAACATACACATAACTTAACATTTTTCGCCGAAAAAAAAACCTGTTTAAGGGGGATTTTTTCTTTCTCCTTTTCAGAATGTTTTGAAAATGAGTAAGGCAAGTATTAAAAAAATTAACAAACT
Source organism: Glossosoma conforme (assembly GCA_022606575.1). Classification (NCBI taxonomy): domain Eukaryota; kingdom Metazoa; phylum Arthropoda; class Insecta; order Trichoptera; family Glossosomatidae; genus Glossosoma; species Glossosoma conforme. Next base: position 503,029 of record JAGTXR010000240.1, read on the forward strand.
ATAAATATTAAGTGTTTTTCGTGATTTTAAGTGATTTTACAAGTGAAATCTAAACTGTATTTGAAAGTTTACTAGTAAGCTAAGTTTTCATATTTTATATTAAATAGTGTATCTAATGACATCCTCATCTCTACGGGAGAAATGACTTCACGTCGCCGGGATAATTATCGGATCGCGCGGTGGAAGTATGAAGAGCAGATACACAACACACAGACTTTTTCCGAAGCACATTGACATTTATTTTCGATGAAGACTTGATTTCCCCGCTCAACCGTAACATGACGTTACTTTCGCCTCAGTCGAACGGGACTTAACTCACGACTAAGCGCGCTCGTGATGGGCTGTCGCCCAGTGCCGCAAGTGGCGATCTACAGAATAAATGGCGCAACAATTACAGCAGCCATGTACATATTATCGTCACACCCGTGACCAAAATGCAAATATGGTGACACATACATGTACGACAAGCGAACAGAAATAAGAGACGAAAGATTGTATATCGAGGTTTTCGATACCAGTCAGCAAGGGCTATATTATGCTGATTTCATTTGAATTCTTCCTAATCAAAGGAGTAAAATTAAACAAAGAAATCTTTATATTGTATATATATTGATTATGTAAACAACACATTTATTTCCTTTTTAAATTTATTAATTGGTCATTCTTTCTTAGTTGATGTGACTGCTGAGTTTAATTTCATTGTTTTTGCAAATAGCTTAAATATTGTCTTATATTGATATTATTTTACGACGGTAATGAAAATAATTTTGGAATTTGAAATATTTTAAGTAAGCTGTATAATTCCGTTTTTTTAAAGAATTTAGATAAGCCAAAAACACTATTAAAATAAAGGCTTAGTATTTGACACATCATAATAGAGTTAGGTTTCCCCTGGTGGGTTTACTTATGCGTTCCTTGGGCTTTATAAACCACAAATAATAACAGAGAAATCATTGAAATAAATTTAATTCTTTGCAGAACTGGTAGTATCATTCTGAAATTATTCTAGATACGAGTACAAAAGTTCTTAGAACAATATTTGTTGACGCCATCTAGGAAATATTTTACATGATTTTATGAAATACTTTTCTGTCAAAAGTTTTATTAATTTTTTTTTTTATAACCTGTATGTTAAATAACTTCTTAGGTTTTCACGGCCAGATTTGATGTTGTGGCTTATGGATTGAGCCGTGTGTTGTGAACTTTTTTCAACCAATATTTCGAACGCCATTGCAGGGGTCTGAATCCTGAAGAAGACCCCTGCAATGGCGGTCGAAATATTCGTTGAAAAAAGTTCACCACACACGGCTCAACCCATAAGCCAAAACATCAACCTGTATGTTACACACATTCTTCTTCCCATATACGAACCACACCTGGAACATACTACAAATTGCCGCAACAGACACATAAAGTCTGTGAGAATAAATGGGATTATTAAGATAAGGTTATGATAAATTCGAAAGTTGTTAAAGAGTTTGCCCATTATTGAAAATAGACCTGGATTGGTTGTGTAGTGGAAAATAATATGAAATAAATCATTTTTTTTAAATTTGTAAATTTTCAAATATAAAAACTCTCAATAATAATTATCCAGTGTAACCAAGAGTTGTTATTTCATAAATTTAACATTAGTAGTTAACGGTCTTTTAGAACCAAGAGACTGGGTTTCGACAACAAAGCGACTTTGGTTAGTATTGTCCTGGATAAATCAACCCCTTGGTAAAGGTTAATGCCACCACGATTCATAACTAATATCAAACCAATCTGTTGTATGGTAAAATACTGTTGCGAGACCAAAATTTTAAGCACGGTAGAACTTTGGTTATCCGGAATAAGTGGGGATGAATGCCCGTATAAAGCAAAATCTGGATAATCTAAAAAAACATAATTGACAAAAAAAGACAAGTATATTTATTACTTAAATATACATATACTATACATAAAATTCTTTTTTCAACGTGTCAATCCAAGCACAAAAATAACGGCAGAAGCGGGATGCGAACCGCGGACCTTGGAAACCAACTATGCCCAGGTATTCATACCGCTCGGCGAACTGCGCCATTGCTATGCCTAGACTGACTTGCGTTGAAACTAGTATTTATATCATTGTTATCATCGTACGATAGATGTCGCTATAGTATATATTCAAAGTATGTATATTTTTATTATTATTCTATCAGTCTCCATTTATTCACAAGCTTAATATTATTACGAGCGGTATGAATACCTGGGCATAGTTGGTTTCCAAGGTCCGCGGTTCGCATCCCGCTTCTGCCGTTATTTTTGTGCTTGGATTGACACGTTGAAAAAAGAATTTTATGTATAGTATATGTATATTTAAGTAATAATAATATTGTAATATAGTCAATGATCTATAAAAGTAGATTAGAATATTGAAATAATAAAATAATATTCTAATAAAAATTAAAAAAAAAAATTCATATAAGTATATTTATAATTATTTACATTTATAAAAAGCTATGTTAGGACAATTATAAAAAAATAAATAATTGAATTCTGCTTAAAGCTAGGATTTATTTTTGAAGCTGCCATTTAGCTCATACTTGAGGGACATAAATTGTCTTGAATTCCAATGTTTTTGTCTTTCAAACAACTTCATGAAGACATTTAAGCGGTAAAAAGCTTCAGAATATGTAGGGCCAATATCTTCTCCCTCACAAATCTCTTCTTCGTCATCTTACACTAAACAATTATACTACAAGTTTTTTCAGTGGACCTGAAAATCAGCACGTCTGATTTTTCGTTTATTTTTCATTAATATTCATAGTCAAAAATCTAGATAATCAAGGTCCAAGTAATTGAAGTTCTACTGTATTTTAAAAAAGCCGAGTAAATAACTAAAGACTTTTTTTTTTGCACTTATGACTTTTTTGTTTTTGGTATTCAAGCATATAGAAAGAGAGTTTGAAAGCAAAACATCCCGAGACTTATAGAGGCTGAGTCCCTTATTCCCAAATGTTATTCCCCGGAATTATTTTATCGGTAAGTACCAACTACGTATATATTGTTTTCTTTGCACTCTTGAGAAAAGCTTCTCATGCTTCGCCGTACCATATTTTGCATAATTTGTTTTAATTCTCTTCCATAATCGTTTTGCTTTCGCTTACAAAAACTTCATCAAAATGACAACGATAACAACAAAACATTAATGGAAATATAAAGTAAGATAGCTACAGAGAAAAATAACCTTATGTATAATAGTACTGATTGATCTTATTTCGTTTACCGTCTGCTTTACTTCATAAATATAATACAACGAGCTTTCTAAGAGCAAATGGTTCGATCGCGCCTGTCAAAAATTAATATTTCGTTAATTTTGAAATTGATAATTTCATCAATTGATACAGACAAACAAATTCACAGCAAATCGAAGAAAAAAATGGCAGATGCTCGGGTTCGAACCACGAACCTTTTCAACAATGTTTGTTTCATTACTCAGCGCTGCCCATGGCCATTTGCTCTACACCCCGAGTCAAGAAATAAACATCTATTGTATGATTAAAACGCATTGTTTATAAATGTCATTTAATTCTAAAAATTTGTGGTTCAAATCTTAGTGTCTGCCATTTATTTCATTTCGAATTATTGATGAGAAATAAAAACATATAAGTTGATGTGTGCTGTAAATTTGTGTGATTGTATAAATTGTTGAATATTAGGTATGAATCTTTATTGATTTATAAATAATAGAATATTGGAATGAATTATCGAAATCCATAAAAAATAATTAAATTGAAAATTGATATTATTTTAATTGTCATTGGGAATTATAATTACCATGTATTGTCATTAGTTGACATGATATTTGTCTCATCTTAAGGCAGCCCATATTAAAAGGTCTTCCTGAAAAAATTTTACAGTCAGATTTTCTTGCAGGATGTGTGTTGTGATTTGTGTTTTATTAATGCAATGGAAAATAATATTTAAAAAATAATATAAACCTTATAATGTGCCTGGTAATAAATATTTATTATTACTAGTTTATAAATTAGAGTCATTTATTTAATACAATTTTAAATGTCATAGCGATCAAAAAACTTCTCAAAAGAAATCGACAGGCGTATACAACTGGGATGGGCAGTATTTGGAAAAATAAAGTACATTTTTAAAGCGAAAATTCCGCAATGTCTTAAAACTAACGCGTTTAACCAATGCATCCTCTTGTATTAACTTATGGCGCAGAGACGTGGAATCTAACAGCAAGTCTTACCCATAAAATAAAGGTCACTCAGCGTGCTATAGGGAGATCCATGCTAGGAGTGTGGCTAAAAGATAGAATCCGGAACGAGGATATCTGCAGAAGAACGTGTAGAAAAGTAGTGGAGGCTACTCAACGAAAAGGCACACTCAAGTAGCAATTATCAGGACATATCTGTCGAAGAGACGACGGTCGATAGGGAAGAAGAATATTGGAGTGGCGCCCAAGAACTGGCAAACGAAGCATTGGCTGACCCCATGCAAGGTGGACTGACGACATAATGAGAAGAGCGGGAGTGACCTGGATGCGGAAGGCAGAGGATTGAAGAGGATGGAGACTCATGCGGTAGGCTTACGTTCAACAGTGGACAGATACAGGCTGACGATGATCAAAAAAGTAAAATTTTACTTTCATATAGCTTGTAAGAAAAATAAAAGATTAATTGAAATTTATATGATTTGCAATCGATATGTTTTGTTCCATGTGAGATCACTGTTTGAATGTATAATATTATTGAAACAATAATAAACATGTTAAAAAACTAAATTGTTAACAATCATAAACATTGTCCTAATTAAATTATACTTATTTTTGTATGTCCATGAGTTTCAGTTTGCAATGTAATCGTTCCATGAAAAAATATTACTCTTTAACGTTTTGTGTTTGTTTAGTTACAACAAAATGTTTTTTTTTATTTTTGTAATAACGGAAACCAAGCCAATGTATGATAAAAGAGAAAGCATGTCTCGGTTTAAGTGGAACACTTGTTTTCTCAAAGTGAATATTATATGAAACGGAAAGAATTCGAAAGGGAACTGGACTTTCACCTATAGAATGGCCTACTACTTTATCTAGGTTGTTCTTGAACGGGATACAATTCAAGTATCAAAACAACGTATTTAAAAGTTGCATTATATCTTTCTTTGATATTCGCTCTTCAAAAGATAATATCGTTATTAAAATTTAAAACTTTTGGTTCCAGCAATTATCAGAATACTGAAATTATATTACTTTATATACAAGAATTTTACCTTAGTTTAACTCTAATCAATATTTATTCACTTGATGGAAGATGATGGTTACGCCTTCGATGAAAGCTTTATTGGTTCGTAATGTGTATAAAAATAATGTTGCGGAAATAATCAAATAATATATAGGAAGATACGTAAGGAAGTAGTAAGGGGGTGGGTGGAGTTTGAAGAAGTTAAGGAAGGAGTGTAGACGAGAGAATAATATAAAAAATGTTTTCAATACTCAAAACATGACCACTACTAAAAAAATAATTGACCAATAAAAAAAATGTTTGTGATAATTATTTATTGCATTTATTATATAAATGAATGAATACAATTTGATTTGTCACATTCATAATCATAATTTATTTAACAAAAAAAAAACATTTTAACACGAGCTTTTCGCCAGTATATACATTAACATTTATGCAAGTGTCAATTGATAAAATTTTCTCCAATAAAGACTTATCTCTTACCCTCACACACAACGGTTGAGTGAGTGAGATGTATAGTCCAGGCTCCTGAGGCTTTGATAAACTGTTCCTTATATCTCTGAATTATTGATTCACCAATATGGAGCGTACGTTAAATAAGTTATTAAACAAAAAGCATCTTTGGAATATTCAATAGCCTCCGACGACTAGTCGACAGGTATCTTTCAAAGTACACATATATTAAATTATGGTTGCCAGATTTTTCTCCAGCAAAACCGGAACACCCCTCCTACCAACCCGCAAAAAATTAATTTCGAGCAAGATTTTGACTGGCTTTAAAATGAAACGAAAACATTTTCTTAGAAAATGTTATGCAATAAATCAACAAGAAACAGAAAATAATGATAATTGAAATTGAGAATATTCAAAGCATTATAAAAATAGACAATACTAGCGGAAACAAAGAAAAATATGTATGGTGAAATTGTAACGCAATTTAAATAATGAACAAAAAGAGAGCAAGTACTCGTACAAAGCATTTACAAAAACTGGCGGACCCGTGATAGGCGTTGCTAGGGACTTAGACCCACTGAGAGAACTAATACCAACTAATGCAGTGGGTAGATTCAAATATTTATTTATATTCTGGTATTTGTAGCGAGAATTTGCTTTATGCAAAACTGTTTTTTTATATATTAATCGTTTAACCTTAAAAACTACTACAAAACTATTGTCATAGTTCTATACACTGTAAAGTACTTTCTAGAGTGTCTATCGATAATTTATTTCTTTCATCTGACCATTGAATTATCGCGAGGGTTATATAATTCTTTCTATTCATATATCATTGCCATTATGGCCTGGTAAAGAAAAAATACGGAACAATTTGAAAAATGTACTTAATTTTTTGACACTATTACACTAATATTAATGAAAAATTGGGACATTTAGATATCCCGAAAATTTCTTTCAGGATACCGGGATACGAGGCATTAAACAAGTGACAGTCCCGGTTATTCGTGACGTCTGGCAACCCTAGTTAAATAGCTCTCGTGAGTCTCGTGACGCTCATGGGCCGTATGACGCTCGTGAAGCTTATTGAGACCTATTAAGCAAATGAGCTTTTATGTAAGCTCACCGGCTGAGCTTACGAAGCCTTCACTGCAGCTTTATTCGGGCGAATTATGCTTTATATCGACGTACGAATTTATGGATGTTCTTAAATACACTTGTGGTCCACTTGTACGAGTATGATCATTAGACACGGCTTACTGAATATAATTCAACAATTGATTGTTTGTTTATTTAGTGCATAAGCTATGCCGATTATGGTTTTCATATGAAAAATCATTTTTTAAAAATAACATTGAATTTAAGCTTAAGAGTGTTAATACATACCCTAACTGAAACTTGTAGAACATAACTGGTCGTCACAATCTACTGTGACAAAGCTATGTCAGTCACTATGCTCCTTGCCTTATTCCATGTCAGCTTTGTTTTCCGAAGCTTCACCGAGTATATCATGAATATGGTTTCCGACCGCCAACCAACAAAGAAATGTGATATTTGTCAAGAATGTATAAGCTTAAGTTTATTGAAAAAGTGTCGTTAGCGTGATTACAACCTAAATTTAGTCCTCAGATTGTGAAATAATGAAATAAACTCAGATGATATGTGTTATAAAGAAATAAAGTTAAGGTACTTAACTGATTGCTTGAAACTGCTTAATTATTATTTTATAATAATTTAAATTAAAAAATAACAAATTGAAAATGTTTACAAATGAATGTGAAATTAAATTAATAGAAAACTGTAATTTTTAAGAATTTTTAATAAAAATGAAATTTTATTAATTTTAGTCTTAACAAAAATTTACAGTTAATGTCAGTAACACAGGCATGAAATATAAAGTTTTTTTAAAATTTATATTTCATAAATTTAGAATGGCTGCTGCTCTATAAACGGGTGAATATAATTATCATAATGAATACCTTAATTAGGCAGCTTTTAGGCTCCTAATTACATTCTGGTTTCGATTGATTTAATTCAAACCCAGTCAGTTCACTTAGTAAATATAATAGGACAATTTCAGTACATTAACCCTCTATTCATGAAACGTAAGATTAAGCTTATTAAATTAGTATTTTTCAGTACACTTAAAACATCCGTTGCTCTACTGAGTTTTTGAAATGAATCCTTCGTGCAACCACTCACAAAAGCTATCAAACATATGTTAAAAAAACGTTATAAATATTTAGAAATCAATCATTTCGCGTACATATTTAATATACACAAATTCATAAAAATATATATTAAAACGTTAATAAAAAGATATAGTGTAATATCAAGATTTATGCATCTCTACAACGCATATTTTTATTAATTAGATAAATAAGAAATATTTTTAAGGGAAATAAATCTTAATAATATAAATAATTAAATAATATCATTAATAATATTTCAATAATGAACGTAATCGTTTTACGTAATACACTTAAATAAAGTATATATTTTTTAAATATTAAATCTTAGATAATTTCTACAGGTTTAATATTTTTTCTTAACTTCCCAAGCTCCAAATGTTGCCACTATCTTATCATCATTAAACGAGTAGTTCGTTGATTATTTACTTAGCTTCTGCTAGCAGTATGACAGGCTGAAAAACTGACGGAGCTTACATACAAGACGAAACTGCAATATTTCAGCAAGTGAATAAACAGTGCTCGGTGTGATGCATGATTAAATAAGGTACATACATTAAATATTTGAAATGGATCTTAAAATGAACGCTACAATATAAAAAAAGAATTATCGACCGATGTAAATATTTCCCTGTATTGTCTCTATATACTCTGCGGCTGTGAATCTTGGCGTCTCACCAAAAGTCAGTGCAATCGTATAATTTAGATGCCCGCGTAGAATGCTGGGGGCACGACGGTTTGATTTTGTTAGAAATGATGACGTTAGAGAGCGATAAAGACAGCCTTTCATTCTACAGTAGATTAAGAGACGAAGTTGGACCTGGTTGGGAATATATACTTTGGATACAGCAGGAAAGTATAAGCTATAGCTGCCTTTTATTCAAGTTCGCGAACTCTGACCGTCCTGGAAGGCCGTCGGGAACTATACATAGAATTTACTTGGCGGAGTTGCGCGAGGCAGAGCTAACATGGGATGAGGTGAAGGCAGTTCGTGAATGCCATATACCCTAGTAATGGGAGTGGACATGGTAATTTAAAAATAATATTTGTTATGAAATTAGGCCGAAGCGTTACGATCAATTTATATCCCTTAAGATTTTCCTCCACGTTGCTTCCGGCGCCAGTGTTCATATTTTCCCGGAAAAAGAAGCCTCGGCCGCCTGGGAAAGTCTTCGCTCTCTCTCCTGCACAAACTTCCTCACAAAATTAAACGTAAAACATAAAACCCAATGATCCGAACCCGCTGTGCGTATTATTTCTTTTTAAGTTGAGGTTTTGACAGTTTTCGGGCTGGGGGCGTTTGCCCCCGTTGTTATTTTAAATGTTAAAAACCGCGTCCGAGGGAAAATTTTCCGTGCGAAGGACATGGGAAAAGGAAAAACTCTGCGCTCTAAAGTAATTTGTATTGAACGCTTCTTTGTGAGAATTCTCAATTTTACCCGACGAAAAATATTGCAATATAAACGGTTTTGAAATTATTGAATGGATATATTTTATCTTTCGACAAAATAGCCCAGACCTCAGGCATGTCGAGTTTTTCACCTATATTCCTAAAAAACCCGGTTAACAAATCACCCGAAAATATGCCTCGGATACTTACACTTAAGTACTCGTACTGCTCTGAAGGTAGTTAGGAACCATATACTACTATACAATACTAAGTGAACCTTCAGGTGCAGATATGTCCTAGAACTAGAAATGGAGAGGCAACTAAGTGGCAGAAATTTGTGACGACCATGTGTTCCATAGAACGGATATGGAAAAAGGAATGGATTAACTCTACAGAGTGCTTTATGCAAGATGTTTTTAACAATAAGTAAATAACACATTTTTTGGTGAAAGTGATAATATTGTAACATCAGCATTATATAGCCCCTGCTGACTTGTACCCAAAAACCTCGATATACAATCTTTCGTCTCATATTTCTGTTCGCTTGTCGCACATGCATGTGTCGCCTATTGGCATTTTGGACAAGTCCGGTCACGGGTGTAACGTTAGTTATTATAGTAACATGGTTACTGTCATTGGTGCGCCGTTAATTCTGTAAATAACTTGCGGCGCCGGGCGACAGCCCATGATGAGCGCGCTTAGTCGTGAGCCAAGTCTCAACCGAGGCAAAAGTAACGTCTTGTTACGGTCGAGCGGGGAAACCAAGTCTCTATCAAAAATATATGTCAATGTGCTTCGGAAAATGTCTGTGTGTTGTTAATCTGCTCCTCATATTTCCACCACGCGATCCGATAATTATCCCGGTGACGTAAAGTCGTTTCTCTCGTAGAGATGAGGATGTCAATTGAAATATTTGAAAATAAGTAATTAAGTAAAGTAATTTAATTTCAATTAAAAATAACAAAAACTAAATACTCGTATAAACACATACGAGTATATGCATAGGAACCAGAGCTTAAGATATTTGATCATATCATTGGAAGTGTAAAGTCGTAAAATAAATTATATTATTTTCCTTTGGCATAACTATGCTTGTTTACAGTTTTTTTCTGAAGCATAAATATTGGAATAGATTTCCCTAAAGATTGTCTTTAGATAGAACAAACGCGAGCTCAAAGCACTTTAATTACAAATTATTTGTACTAGTATACAACGAACGAAAAATAACATGATTTTTTTCTTCTCTATTTAATAATATGTTTTTTTAACAATTGTAACGAAGGAAAGTAAATGAGAAGTTTTAGTTAGGCCTGTATTTATTTGTTCAGTAACTAATTCAAGGTTTTGTCAGTAAGTTAAATCAATTGGCAGTAAATAAAATAGATTTCCTGTAGACTAAATAAATAGGCTGTTTCCACTGTGTTATGAATTTGGTCAGTTGTAAGCTTTTAAAATAATATATTAAATATTGGTAAAAAATAATGTAAAATGAATGAATAAATAACTAATAAAATTGAAACCAAATCTCACCTAATCTAACCATTTATTAATAACCACTCATTAATTATTTCCGGAAAATTTATTATTTTACTACTGCCAATTGATTATTTTTTACTTACCTTTTTAGGTATGTATCCTGACTATTTGGTAGATAGACTGATAGTTAATTGAATTAAACACTGTCACAAAATTAGTTGCCTTTTTATTATCTAGCTTATTGAATTATTTAAAAATTTAATGGATAAAACACAAATGTATGGAAATCAAAGTTTTGTTCAAAAGCCTTCTGAAATTTACGTCCATATTATACCTGTGAATCAATACTGCATAGCTCGTACGTACACAATAATTAAATGGCTATCGTCATATCAACCAATGCGTACTTTTAGTTCTGTTGTAATACAATTTCGTCTGCAATTACAAACTATCAATATATGAGTTAATAGTTCAGTTTATTTATTTCGTGCAGTTGACTAAAAAGCATTTTTTTTTTACATAAATCTTATTTTTAGCAATTTAATACTAAAGGTAATATTACTGATAATAAAATTGTAATTCGTAACTAATTTTAATGAAACAGGTAATGATATCTGCTATTTTTAGTTGGCATATCTTAATTTGTACTAATCAAAATGATACCTTAACCTTACGACAAGGTTTGTAGTGCGCCCTGAAAATAAAAATTGATTTCTTGGTATTTATGTGTAAATAACATCCCTTTTACTAAGGAAGAATGACTTCACGTCACCAGGATTGTTATTAAGACACGTGGTCGACAGATGAAGAGTAGATGAGCAACACACACACTTTTTCAGAAGCGCATATATTTTTTATAAACTTGCCAATTTTCGGCCCGGGGCGGAACTTGCTTGCTTAAGGCCCCAGACTGATCACACTCGTTACTCGTCGCGATTGGCGCACAACTGAGACGAAAGATCGCATATCGAGGTTTTTAGTATCAGCCTGCAAGTGCTATATCCAGCTGATATCAACATATACTATTAAATATTTAATGAATGGTTGTTATTGATTTAGAATATATATTACCAGAAATATAGTTTTTATCCGAAGTTTCAATGTTAAATACTTTTTTAAGTGTGATTATTTTATAATATAGTTAATTATATTTCATTTAGAATGTTGGTAGATAATTAAAATTGTAGTTAGACCATTTTTCGTAAGGTGCCAAGTTTCGCAAAAGTATAGATGGAAGGTCTTACTTAATTACATTAGAAATACGTGCCGGATTTTCGGAATGCAGAACAGTCTTAAAACGAACACAAAAAATGCTATCTGACAACAGGTAAATAAAGCATAAACGTTTAACATACCTTTTATATTCATATATGTAATATACTTATATGTAGTAAGCATACGTGAATGTTTTTTTTGTATGTTGATTTACCATTTTTGTATGTTTACATACTATGTTTAACACAAACAACATCTTTGGAATAAAACTTATAATTTTTCAAATACAAAATTCCAAATCAATACTCTATGGTTATAAACTGAAAACTACAAAGATTTTTTATGTGAGGGTAATGTTTTGAGGTGATAAAGTAAAAACTAGATAGGTCTAATAAAAGCTTAGTGCTAAAATTTTAAATAACTCATCATTCACTAGTAGAAAAACGCGATTATGAAAACATGGTACGTTTTAAATACTGATACTTACTTCTTCGAATTGTCAACACCATTAATACATACACTTTTCGTTGCTGAACGACGGTTTCCGGCAAGAGTTTTCAGCTATTCGACTCTCTAGATTCTTCAATATCCGCATCCAGCCACCTCTCACTATTCGCTCAATATTGGTGCCCGCTTTCCCGGATATCCTGTTTCCAGATTCGTTGATGTTATTTCACACATTCCATCCACTTCGTCTGTCGTTTCATTTATCAATTTCCTCTTATCAAAACAACTTTGAAAAGCGTCCACTACTCAATTTTTTTTCAGATATCCCCATTTAAATTTCAATCATTAAAACTTTATAGACTAACAACGTAATTTCTTATTCAAATCCAATACATCCAAAAGTCACTTAACGACAACGTTTTAAAGAACATTTTTTTTTAATCTTTAACTAATAATAAAGTAGTCTTAATTTTTTATGTTTAGTGATAAAAAAATGTTTTTATATAGATTCATATCAGCAGTTCAACTAGTAATTGCATTCATACATTTTTTTTGTGTGAATTATTGTGAAATATTAGGGCTTGTAAATATTATCTAAAAGGGACTTTTTTTATATAAATGAGCAGCAATGGGGCTATTTAAATTACGGGGTTATCGCGCGGGAAACGAATCTGAATAATTCCATCGTTACCGAGTCCATTTTTGGATAATGTATTCCCTTTCGTGGAATAGAAATTACTACTTACGGTACATAATATATCACAATACAAAGCTGTGAATGTAGCGTACCACTGATAATAAGGATAATATATTTTACGTATAACATTTTCATGTGCTGTTGGTGCGTTGGGTTTATTAACTAATTTTATCATATAAAAGTAATGATATTTACCTTCTAGCGTTTCTTACATATCTAAGAATTGCCGAATCGTCTTAAATTTTTTGGCGGGAGGTTCATAGTGTTGTTTGTCTGTGGGAAATAACCTGGTAAGTTAAGATTGCTTACCATATAAAAGGTCGTTGGTTCAGTCTACGATAAGTTCGAAATAAAAAAAAATACTCCATTCATCTTCATAAAAGTCCGCTCCCCTAACTGGAGCTTGTAGTTGTCAAGAACTGTCGCTACAAAGCTCTGCCTGCCACCATTGTCTTTGCCTCATTCCATTTCAGGTCTGCCTTTCGCAGTTCTGTCGAGTAATTTATATGTATAGTTCAGAGGCCTGAGACCGAGGGCTTGAAGAAAAGTGTAGCTATAGTTTATGCTTTCATGCGGCATCCCAAGTATATGTTCAAATCAGGTCCACCTTCGTTTCTTGACTGACGGTAGTGTTAATAGCAGCCTATTCCGTTCCTTCACCTCATCATTTTCGACCAAGTCAAACCATCGTACCCCCAGTATTCTACATAGATATCTGCTTTTGAAACCCGCTGAACGGCGGCATTGTCTTATGATGAGGTGCCAAAATTTATAGCTTTGCCCCTCTATTTACTTGTCCATATACTGATTGTGTTTTTTTCTTAACAAATTTCGCAAGTCTCCTTCTTGCATCCCGAAAAAGTCACGGCTTGGTGTGTATTTTCGGCTGGCGGCGTCATATTTCTTTGAGAACGACTTTGTCCAGACCATCACCGTCCACGGCAAGTGATATTAAGAAAATAGTGATTATCAATTATTTTTAACCTGTATTGGATGACATAGACACCAACGAAATGTGGTTTCAACAGAACGGAACTACGTGCCACACAGCTAATGCCACATTGGACAGGAATTTGAGGGCATGGTCATTGGTCATCTCACGGTGATTTGAACTGGTCGTTGAGGTTTGACCATGTTAAACTTTTTTCTGGAGTTTTCTTAAGTCGCAGATCTATGCGAGTAAGCCATAAACCACAGCGGACCTTAAAGCCAACATAACCCATGCCATCGGTCGAATTCAGCCTAATTTATGCGTAAGAGTCATGGTAAATTGGACTATTTGGACACTCTACCCAGAGAAGCGTCAATTCATGTTTTTACGATGTTATATTCCATACACTTTATTTTATTTAAATTTAAAGATTTTTTTTTTATTAATGAACGAACTTTATTTCAAATATTTCTTTCATACAAATGTGTGATTTGGCAATACCTCTATTCTTTTATCTGTCAGACGTTTCCCGTCAAATACTATTTTGACAAATGAATAAAACATCTCTTAAAAATAATACTGACTCAATATTTTCTTTAATAAGAGGCAATGTTTTCCAGCAGTATCGGAGCGGTTAAAAATAAATTAGAACTCCGCTTTTGAAGTAAAGGCCGGCAAAAACACCCTAATTACTTTTTTCGGCGCAAAAAAGTCTTTTGTGGGTGAAATAGCCTTTTTGCGACTGGAACAAAAGTCAGAATTCTCGCGGTATTTGCGATCGAGAACACATGCCGACTGACCCAGTTGCAAGGACATTCATACTTATATCCTCCTCGGGTATTTAGGAGATTGATTTACTCGATGAAGGATGCAGGATCAGGTTCACAATATAAACACTTGTTTCTGTTTACATACTACGTTTATTCGTAACACTTGCCACAAAAAGACCGTTGTAGGCCACGCCATACAGGCGTGACCCTACAGGTCACGAGCGTTTTTCCAACTGCCAGCCCACAGCGCGATCTCACATCTCCACGGTATCAACTGCCAAAATGACAGTCCTACCAACCGGCAATAGGCCAACTGTCATAACAAACAAGATGGCGCATGCAAGCGCCGTGCAACATTATATAATTAAAATAAACATTCGATGTAGATGTCAGGCAAGCGGACAAAAATAATAGACAAAAGATCGTTTGTCGAGGCTTTACGGCATCGGCCTTAAGGAGCTATAGTAAGCTGATATCAATACATTATCTGCGTTACCATTGACAATGTGAAGAAATAATTGTCCCGAGTCGACAAAAATAGTAACAGCTCTCCTACATTTTACAATATTTTCTTTATCGCTAGTCGTGTTTCTTATGATTGAAATCAAAGCATGACCTCGTGTGATATGTTTTTTTTACGTAAACACACACAGAAGAATACCGACAGATGGTAATAGTGATGCAGAAAAAACGACTGTGTTACGCATGGCTAAGCCCTGCACGTGTAGTTTATATCCGCCAAAAACATAACTACAGTCCGAAATTCATGGATCAACATTCGGATCAACACTCCACATGCAGCGCTTAACCATATGTAACATGGTAAGCGTCATAAAATTCCACAGATGAGACTTTAAAATTACTATCACCATCTGTCGGTATTCTCCAGTATGTGTTTACATAAAAAACCTGTTATGTAAAAGTTTCACAAGTTCATTAAATAAAATTCTATGAACAGATATTTTTGTTTTATTTCGTAGTTAATGAATATTTATATAATGCCTGTATATTATGATCTGTGCCTTTATTCTGGTATTATGAGATATGCCCTTTACGAAGTATTTTACGCTGCCTTTTGCTCGTTTTCCTTTATCCTTCAATGTTTAACGTTATTCAAATAGCGCTTTTTGCAAGAATGATTGTAATTTTAATAATCTGTCTTGTATAGGTATGGATTTTCAAATATTAATCAGATTTATAAGATATTGTAATATTTACCAAGGAGGCATAAACCGAAGAAAGGAATGTGAATAATAAGAAAACATTTCAAACAGAGTAAAATTTTAGACATAATTATATAAAAATGAGATTTTTTCCTTATGGTATGGTAAGTATGTGTAGTAGATGTGCGGGTGAAGGATTTAAAGAAAATCTCGATTTATTAAAGCAAATTGGCTCTTATTATCCTGGAAAATTGCTGTATTACGTATTCGATAGAAATCTATTACGAAACTAAGAAGAAAGATCTGATTTATCTCATTACTTTTCTCACCATCTTTAAAACGGGGAAAATAAAATCATATTTAATGTAATGACATAATTAATCTAATAAAAATACTTCAAAAATAATTTTAAGTGGTCGTTCGAAAAAAAAAACGAAACATTAGTTGAAATCAATAATCTGAAGGAAAGTATTACTCGTACTACCTGTAATACTCATTATTATGGATTATCCAAAATCTTATTTTTGACTATAAAGCTGTTTCGTTTTCCAGATAAAAAAATTGGAATCTTTAATTTTAAAATGATTTGAATAAAATACATATAAATGAATACAATTACTTTAATACTATATCACTTTACAATATGTACTTTATATTGTATTATGTATTGCTATAACATAACTATAATAGAGAAGTTTTAAAATTATGAACTTGTGTTATTTTGAATAATGTTATAACACTATAATAGTATGCTTAATAACCATGATTCATGTTTTTTTTATGTAAATGAGAAATGAAACGGTAATGTAAATGAGAAAAAAAACATGAGAAAACCGACAGATGGTGATAGTGATGTTGAATTGTTGATAAATGACTATTATTATTCAAATCATTATTACTTTTATTCCAAAACAAACAATTTTGTATTTTTACCTGTATTTTCTTGTATATTTTTAAAGCATTATGTTGCCGTTAGTTAGTTAAAAAAAATATATTGAACGAATTAAATACATACAGGTACATACTTTCGTTTTTACAAATATAAAATGTTGAAAATGTAGAATCTGTGTCAAAATGTAGGTACTATTGACAAAATGCATTTTTCCATCTTACGGATACATCTTCAATAGTAAGCATATGTTAAACTTAATAAAGTAGCGTGTAATGAAAACAAGTTTATTTAATTTAATTATAATTTTAATGTGAAATGAAATATAATTTGAATTTAATTATAAAATAATATAGTATCCTATCAGAAGGCATAAATAAAAATATAATGAGTGGATTATTAGAGAATAATGAATGATATAAATAATGTTGTCTATAGCGCATAAAATACAGATACAATGAAAACAGTAAGCTTTACTAATAGTAAGCTGGTATTAAAAAAGAGACGGTGTATATTCTTTTTCTTTTCACATCCGTTTCATATCTGGAACATTTGGTCACCACATATGTCCCCATACAGTTGTCAGTTGTCGAATGTCCACCCAGGAAAATATAAAGTTATCTTATTGTTATATACGCGCTTCAGGGCAGAAACTCGAGGTGTTGATAAGAAGAAGCTGAAGTATCCGAGACATGTTTGAATAGTTTGTTAATGTGATTTTTTAAGGAGATCGGATTAACCCAACGCTCCCAAGGCTCCCAAACCAGTGGTTGGCAGTATCGGTTCTTTGTATAAACGTCTTTATAAACTGTGATCTCAATTTTTTTTATCAGCTTTATATAGCTCCTTTAGGCTGATACCGTAAAGCCTCGAAAAACTATCTTTTGTCTCTTATTTTTGTTCACTCATCTGACATGCACATCTAATAATTTTAGTTCTAATTATAGAATATAACGTATGCGTTTGCATACGGCATTTTAATTGTTGTGACAGTTGCTCCATTTCATGATAGTGCAACTGTCATCTTTAATTTACGTTTTGCCGCGACTGTCTTGGGGCGCTAGATGTCAGTGTTCTGCAGTCATCAATCAACTGGCGCCCGGCCATATCGATCGAGCGTACAAATCAAGTCTTTAAAATAAACGCGAATTGTGCTCCGGAAACAATTTATTTATATTTTAAATCTGCTCCTGCATTCCGTCACCGAGTAATTCGATAACCAATTTAGAGAGGAGGATATCAATACATATGTGACTCTCTGATACCGTTTTTACTCTGTTTATATGATAATTTGGCTCTTCTATCCTGAGAAATTGCTGATTTTGAAATAGACCATAAAGAAGCGGCTCGTTCTGATGGACAATGCATATAGGCAGGTACTAGTTTTGCCTTATGATGGAAAAGTGGAATCACTTAAATAACACTTAACTGGTGATGGTCAAACTGCGACAATATACTCGTATGTGATGGCAGCGCGCACGAAAAGCTCGGATACTATATATATGTAGCTGATGATGCCAGCAGCAACATCAATGTAGCATCCGAGCCGCTGTATCTGAACTGTGTCTAGGTGAGGAACCCTAGAGCAGAGATGGATCATTGTCTCCCGGTAACCTCATTACACGAAGCCCCAGCATCCTGATTGAGAAATCATGTAGATTGCGTGTTACGGTCCAGTCAAGCGGGCGTTCGCATTCAATATTGCATTACGCTTCGAAAACGATAGAGAAGCCGGAGATAGTAATTGGAGTTGAGTGCAGGTTTGCGAAAGGAGAGCAAACCAAAGGGCTGTGAGTGCTGCGCTGTCATGCAGTTGAAGCCTGTCGGGTCAATGTAATAATGAAGCCTTTAATTAAAGACGCATTGCAGGCAGCGCATACTCTATTACAGTACCTGCAAGTTGCATTGGTGAGAGTTGCAGGTTATTTATTTACTTTTAATATGATGTCGCAAACATGTTGTTTTTTATGGAAAATTGATGTCTGCGAAGAATAAGATGTATTGATTTTGTTAAGAATGGCGAGGTGAAAGGGCGAAGAAGGCAGCCATTTTATCTACAGTCGGTCAAGAGGTAAAGGCGGGCCTCGTTGGGACGTATACTGAAATTGAAAAAGAGAATCACTTTTTAAATAAATATTTATTTATTTACCTTTGTACATGGATCACGTTAAGTATCGCCTCTGTTTAGGAGAATGCAGTGTCGACTAACTCGTAGCCTTCCTCAGTCCATCACTGTCAAGAGACAAATATTGTGTTGTATATTTATTATTAACCAGGGTGTATCCGGCATGCGTTGCAATGCCACTACGATCAACAATAATTGGAATTCCACAATTAACTCATGCTTTGTCACACACAAAAATTAATGCATACAAATACTTTATTCCAAAATTAAATTTTGTTTCACAATATTCAGTACTTTGCATAAGTACCTACTTAAAATACCTACAGTTTATGATTTGAATCTTTAAAAGAAAGGTTAATTACCTACTTTAAAAAATACATGTTTTAAATTTAAAATACCGATAAAATGGTATTGTTATCACAAATGACAATTTTTATTTTAAAATTAATTTAACAATAAAAAACACATCTTATGGATCATAATTAACAATTTAATAACAATACAAATCAAACGATTTGTTGAATTATATTTATAAAATGAAATTAGTTCTTTCATAAAACTGAATTTCATTTAAGAAACGAAAACATACTTATAGTAAAGCACGGTCGCGAAAATGAGGTTATGAAGGAAAAAAAAGCAACAACAAATGTGTATGAATAAAATTCGAATACTTAAATTTTTTGAAAATGGCCGTTCTGTATTACTCTTGTTTTACTCTGTATACATGTTGTATGAAAACACTAATTAAAAATGATTTTTTGTAATTAAATAAAATTTAGAGAACGCTATTATCTTCACAGTCCTAAAACCAATATTTCCTGAAAGTTTCATATCGATCGGACGAATGGTGTGGGAATGTATAAAAGATACACGCATACAGACATTAATTTTTATACATACTAGTATATAGATGATGGATCTCAAAGTCAATGCTTAAAACATTGATAAAATCACTATTTTACCTTTATTTTTCCGAAATAATTATTGTGTTATTTGTTTTCATATAATCGTGTTTTTGTGATACAATCACATGTGTTAATGTTAATTTATTTGTTATTTCAGAATATACAACATACATATTTTTGCTACAGTAAAAATAAACATTCTATGATGAATAATATTCCATGCTGGAAGCAGATAAATTGTGGTAAATTGTGTAGGAAATAAATTTACTGTAGCGCTTCAGCTTTATTTCACAACAATTTTTTTTTTTTAATATTTACATTAATTGTTTTTTTTTATCATATCCGCTTCGTATTCGAAGCATATGGACACCGCGAATTTCCGTTTCATAGTTCTCTTACCTCACAAGTTGTCTTTGCCTTATCCCAGAACACCTGTGTGTCCGGAGGTCCACATGGGAACATAGATGGTTCCCGGAAGCCTCTAGGGCAAGAGTCCGCGAACTTGCATAGACTGCGGCTGTAGTACAAGAGAAATAGTTGAATGCTTAATGATCAGAGTTTTTAAGGAGACCGCATGATCAGCCCGATGATCCTGACGCTCGGACAATTATTATTTTGTCCTTAAGGAGTGGCTCATCCCTACAAGGGGCATGTATGGAGCTTAGATTTCAGAAAATCAAGCTTGGTCGGGATGAAAACCGACGGCTTTGTGTCTGAGTGAGAAGCAAACGCTTTAACCAATGAACTATGCCACCGGGCAATAATTGATACATTTATTTTATAACAAAATAAATATGAATTTTCTGCGTAAAAATATATTTTTTGATCTCATAATCGACAAAATACACTCCTTCATTAATACATTTGCGAATTAGCCTGAAAGGCACCCTGAAAGTTTTCAACGGTAATTCCTCTTAGGAACGTTATAAATTGACTCCCAATGCTTTCCTATCAGTTCTCTCTTCAGTCGGAGAAACAGATCAAAGTCATGGGCAGCCAAGTCGAGACTGTAAGTGGACTGGAAGACCATCTGAATGTTAGTCCGTAGTTCTTGTCAGGAAGTTGTTAACTATGAAAGGCTGATATCCCTCGTCACAATAAAGCGGCTCCTGATTGCCGACATCGTCATCGGGCCACGTGGTGAATGAATAAGGAGTAGGTCACCAAAGCAAAGAACTCGTCGAGAATCACATTGAAATTTGATTTAAATAAAAAAAACTGATAAAATTCAGACAATGCCATGTACCTCACAGGTCTCCAACGGGATCGGACTGCAACTCCACGGTAGCAGTAACCGTCACAGTGCCCAAAGACCACATATCGGGCATCTGGCGAACTACTCGCTCTCACATGACAAGTAGCGGCTGTGAAAATCAAATTTCTAAAATGGCACCTGTAACGCCGCGTGTTATGGCTACATACATTTTAAACTTAAGCTAATTTAGACTATATATGCATGTCAGACGATCGAACAAAAATAAGAGACAAAATATCGCATATCAAGGCTTTTCAAGGGCTATATCGAGTTGATATAAAGTATAACTTTAATGATGACAGACAGTTCATTATCAAAGTATTGCAAGTGATTTTATTGTGACGCGACATTCTATGGCAGCGTGACAAAACCAGTCGGGTAATGTGGTGAAGGTCTACCCTATCATCGCATCAGGTCGCCAGTTTTAAGTAGAATTTAAGCTTATATATAGCAGATAATAAAAACTATTTATTCGTGAAAATTCTTTCACAATGAACCATGAATGAAAATGTGAAACACATCACAAATGGGTATGTAGTGAGAGCAAGTCTCCTACAACACGATAATTACATTCAGTTCCTTAAGGGTTCTCCGATATTTTTTCCATTACTTTATGTAATCAAAAAGTTGTCTTTGCCATATCCCCTCTGTGGAGCCGGTGCGGGACCATCGAGTCCTTCGCCCATTAGCCGAGCATCTCTGCTCCCTTAACGGGCGAAAGGAAAAACTTTGGGTGGTTTTATTTTTATTTACGCGAAAAAGTTGTGAGCGATATTTTTTATATAAAGTTGCCGCTATAAACCTAGATGAAACCTGTTCGCTTTACGACCGGGCAAGCGATTTGGAATTTTCTTCTCTTGCCTTTACCGATATCAACATCACCTGCCTTAACGTCCTACGGACAAGAGGCCTATTTCAGGATTTTTCTTTCTCGAAAACACATAGAAACATGTTTTATACACTGTACGATGTAAAATGAAATCACGCCATAAAAGAAACCACAAGCTGTGTAGGAACGCAGATATAGTGCGGTACGTGAAACGTCCTGTAAGTTAGGTACGGATTTTTATTAATTCTTTTAAACATAAAAAATCACAAAAACACGTTTGCGCGCTTACCATGCAAATTACACACAATATCAAATCATGCGAGGAGACAATAAATTAAAATCATGGAGTCTATTCCATTCCACTGCTTCATTAACTGTGCGTGTTATTGCAACGATATCCTTGATGTAGCTTAACAGCAAGGGACCGTCAGAAGTAATGCTGTAATTCAGGAAGGTCCTCTCAAGAAAAGGCATACTAGGCAACAACACAGAACATATCACGTGTTCTCATGGATGATGCACTCCATCACAGAATTTCTCCACTGTCTGTTGTATGTTAGGACCACATGGACACGCGTCACACGGTTAGATTAGGTTTGATTACGTATTCTTACTACTACTAGATTTTAATTTTATTTTCAAATTTTTATCTTGTAATTTGAATCTAAGGTATAAATATGATATAAGCCAATTTGTGAAGCTTTGAATTTGTTATTTTTTACTATACACAATAAAAACATTTTTCAAATATTCTTTTACAATTAATTTTAGATGAATTCAATTAAAGGTAACGATGTAGTTTCGTAACAATATTATTGTATTGTTAGCAAAACATTATACGGGAAACATATAATTTGAGGTAGATTTTTCCCGATTGGAGGTTTCCGGAATAGTTAAAAATATATCCAAACGTTTTCGAAAGATAATATTATCGTACTTTACAGGAAATACCAACTTTTAAATGTAAATTCATATTGATGGGTTTTCGTTAATATTACTGAAAATAAGTCTTTTATTGGTTTTATTTTTTTTTACATATTTATATGTTAAAATTTTTAATAATAATTATAAATAAAAATTAATATTTATTTTATTAATTAAATATACATATACTATACATAAAATTCATTTTTCAACGCGTCAATCCAAGCACAAAAATAACGGCAGAAGCGGGATGCGAACCGCGGACCTTGGAAACCAACTATACCCAGGTATTCATACCGCTCAGCCAACTGGGCCATTGATATGCCTAGACCGACTCGCGTTGAAACTAGTATTTATATCATTGTTATCATCGTACGATAGATGTCGCTATAGTATATATTCAAAGTATGTATATTTTTATTATTCAATCAGTCATCATTTATTCACAAGCTTAATATTATTACTTTCCGACAGTCTATTTATTTTAGTAAGTACCACTCGGGTCTCAAACCAAACTATAGACTGAATGGATGAGAAACGACTACTTATAGTTCCGACTCGGACTTTATAACCAATCATTTACCTGTGTTACTGATGAATAATTTTACCTTCTTGATATTGTCTCGAGGAGACATTATTATATGAATTTTCTAAATTTTTATTAGAATATTATTTTATTATTTTAATATTTTTATCTACTTTTATAGATCATTGACTATATTACAATATTATTATTAATTAAATTTACATATACTATACATAAAATTATTTTTTCCATCCCGCTTCTGCCGTTATTTTTGTGCTTGGATTGACGCGTTGAAAAAAGAATTTTATGTATAGTATATGTATATTTAATTAATAATAATATTGTAATATAGTCAATGATCTATAAAAGTAGATTAGAATATTGAAATAATAAAATAATATTCTTATAAAAATTTAAAAAATTCATAGAATATTTATATGATAAATTTTCAAAATCTCTCATGATATAATATAATGAAATATTTTTTAATGTAAAGAAGCGAATGCCACCAATTAGTAAAATCATGCTTATTTATGTAAATAATATACAACCAAGGTCGTGTGTTCGGTCCTCAAATGATAAAAAAAACAATCTTTAAATAACCATGGTTGGTGTGAATTTGATCACTCATGCGTAAAATGCCATTCATAGCCTATTAATTAAAAAATGGTGGAAGACGAAAGTCGTCCTGTGAACACAACCCATTCAGATTCCTGTAATAAATGGAAGATGCGTGAATGTCGAGCTGTAGTTTATGATGTTGGTTAATCAACACTCCACATGCAGCGCGAAGCCATAAGTATCATGATAAGCGTTATATAATCTAAAAATGATACTTCTTTATTTTTTTGTGAATCATTTATTTCACCTAATTACATTTTTGTAAGTAATGTACGCGTTAAATTATTTAAAAAATATAATAATGAAATATGATTGTTATATCGCTACAGTAATAGTGAAAGAGCCCTCCTGTCCTCTTCACTCCTGCTCGATCAAAAAACTGTTTTGTAGTAGCTTTTACAACCAAACTGTAGTAGTTAGTCAAGTCGTTTAAATGTAATATACTAATCCCGGTCTGTACTCAAGCCACATTTAATATGTAGTTCCTAAAATAGACTTGAAATTTACCGTAAGTAAGCCACTCAATACATCTACAAGTACCATTATTTGTTTTCACTGTTCAGTCAACTTAACACATTAATTGCGGGCTAGCAACAGTTAACAAAGATCAGTGCTTTTTAATGTAAATATATACAAAAGAATACTGACAGATGGTGATAGTAATTTTTATCACCAACACAATTTTGTGTTTGATTATGAAAACTAGAATATAGATATAAACTGTAATTAAAAAAGAAACTGTTTTGAAATGTAAAGCTTTTCCATAATTACAAATTTAATAAAAACATTTTTTTTTCGAAATAAAACACAATTTTTGATCACCCTGAGTTTTGAGTATATTAAAAACCCTGATCATTGAACACTGAAATATTTCTTTGATACTATTGCCGCAGTCAATGCAAGTTCGCGGGGTCTTGCCCTGTAGACTACCGGAAGCCCATGTTACCATAAGAACCTCCGGGAATTCAGGTGTTCTGGAACAAGGCATGGACAATCTGAGCTTACAGAACTGTGAAACGGAAATTTGCAGTGTCCATATGCTCTAAATATGGAGCGATTATGGTAAATATGGGTTTTGGGTATATACTTAATTTTTTAAATAAAAGGTTATATTGAATCTTATAGGCAAGGTAAAGTTAAATGTTTGTGAAAAGCAGTTATAAATACCTTTCTCGCAGTTAAACATCAGTCCGGATAACGGGTATTAATACCTGTTATTATAAGAGGGTATTAGTATTCTGGTTTGGTGATGAGAGGAACTTGCGGTTGTCATCAGGCGGAAGCACCTTGATCAAGCACCTGTACGGAAATTATCTATTTTTGAGGTTATTTGAAACACTCACCAAAATTATCTAGAGAGGAGATTTCATTTTGGAGTGTTGTCAACTAAAGACTTGAAAGAGCATGTCATCGCTTAAAATGTCCTCAAAAGTGAGCTGGGTACAATATCTCTTCAGAGAAGCTTGTTGTTTCACGTATCAAAATAAATTGAAATAATAATATATTATAAATAAATATTATAATATCTAAATAGATATTGCTTATAATTTATTAAATATATAACTAGATATTATTAAAATTATGTGTACGCAGTGAAGCCGGAGTATTAAAAATAAAACTGTCAACGAATCAACTATTCTAATAATCCTTTTCAATATAATTTTATCGCATCATCACCATCCTTACCACATCCTTGGTTCTCGCGTCATGCCATGTTAGCTCCTTCTCCCGTAGCAACGTCGAGTAAATTTTATTTATAGTTCCCAACGGCTTTCCAGGTCGGCGTGAGCCCGGAGGATTGAAGTAAAGGCAGCAGTATGTAATACTCTCCTGCGGCATCTGAATTACATGTCCTAACCAGGTCCATCTTAGCCTCTTGACCGACTATAGTCTGTCTTGTCCGTTCTCTCACCTCGTCATTCCTCACAAAGTCAAATCATCATACCCCTTAGTACCCGTACAGTATTTTACTTGGGCATCTGCTCTCGATGCGGCTGCATTGGCTCTTGGTATGATGCCAAGATTCACAGCCATAAAGAAGAATAGGGTCGATACTTTTCATACTACAGTCGGTCAAGAGGCGAATGTGGACTTGGTTGGGACATGATTTATGGATGCCGCAGGAGAGAATTATTTACTGCTGCCTTATCTCTGAAACCCCCGGACTCGTGCTGTCCTGGAAGACCATCGGGAACTATACACAGAATATACTCGGTGGAGCTGCGGGGAGTAGAGCTGTCATAGAATGAGGTGACTGACAAGCTTTGTGGTGGCAGTTTGTGAATGCCATATGCTCCAGTTAGGAGAGCGGACATTGTTATGTTAATATATTATGATTGATGATCTACAAACTCAAGCAAGTGACAGAATTATTTTAAAGAGATGTTTTGTGATATAAAAATCTCGAATGTATTTTTTAGGTCGCAGATATTTTCACGTTAAGTTTGTGCGGGGAGTCCATATATAATTTCGTGTAACACGTAGAGTACTACGTAAGCACTTATTCTTCTTGAAGCGACCATTAAAGGTGGAAGTAAACAATACGAGAGAAGGGAAAGCGACTCACGACGCAGATTTACTACAATTGTTCAAGTTTTCTCCAAGTTTATTGCGACTTAAAATATGATTATATTCTTCGAAGGTTTTATTATCGCCGTGAAGCGTCTCCCTGCGCTTAGCGTGACGCTGGCGACAAAAGTCAAATGTGAATAATTAATGCTTGGCCATTAAAATTATTGCGCAAGTTTTTGCATTCATCACACTTAATCTATTAAAATATTTAAAAAATGTTTCTGCCTCTGAGACAAGTCTTAGACTTGAAAGTAACGCGTAAAGTTTTATATACCGTAAACCAATTGCTGGTGGCAACCAAAGGCAATATAAGATGTATCGGCTCGATGCTTGTTTGGCCCTTGCAAGTTAGTGCTTAAAATATCGATATGTGATCTTTCGTCTCTTTTTGTTCGCTCGACGGATATGTTTGTGTCACCATATTGGTTTTTTGACAAGTCCGGTCACGGGTTTGTCATTAGTATTGTACATGGCTGTCTGTCATTGGCGACCCATTAGTTCTCTAAATCGCTACTGGAAGAATTTCGGCGCTGGGTGTTACCGACCACGGGCGCGTAGCGTGCTGTGATTGGGCTGGGGTCTGAAAGCATACGCTCTACCCCGGATTGAAAGTTTGTCAAGCTTAACGAAATAAATATGTCAATGTGTTTTTAAAAAAAGACTACGTGTTGCTCATCTGCTCCTAATATGTCAACCAAGTGTCATAATAACGATACCATATAAGCAACGTGAAATCGTTCTTCCTTAAGTAAAAGGTGATGTTAAAGATGATTCCTGAAAATTTACCTTAATAATAGATATTTACTTGAATTTAAAATGTAATACATGTTTCCAATAATTGCTCCCATGTTTGCTCCGAATAACTAATAGCTTGTTAACTTTTAGCAACTTAAAGCTTTTTAACTTTCATATAAGCCGGGATTGAAGTGAATATAATTTTCTTAGTAAAATAGTCCAGGATCATCCTACATAACCTTGGGTTTAGACAAAATTGCTGGTAAACGTCGTCCTGTGAACACCAAAACTCTCAATTGAGTCTACTTGTAAGCGGATGATGCACATTTTATTAATGCAATCATTGTAATATTTTTATTAAGTATTTAATTGCATGTAGAAGAACAAAACAGTTCGAGAGCTGCATACATGAAAGGAGTTTCGTTTGTGTGTGTTTTTTTTATGTAATCGCATGCAGGAGAGCACAGCCAGTCAAGACCAGTGCACTCTATGACGCTCAGCCAGGGAGGCTAGGCGCTATTATTTGTTATTATTATATCAGAATTTGTATAGCGCTTTTTAATAACCGAATGGTCATTCCAAAAGCGCTTCTTTGCCTCTCTGGTTAGAAAGGTGGGTCTTGAGTCGGCTTCTGAAGGATGACTGCGCTTTAAGTTATCTTATGCTTTCTAGCAGCGAGTCTAGGCCATTGGTGCCGCGTCATGTTTACTCAGTCATCACATCTATTGCTGCCAGCCTTGGTGGTTGCACATCACAAATGCAATAATAAAGGTATATTCACTCGAGAGGCGACCGTCGCCGTTGGGCGCCAGGTCGGTACTCTCGTTGTGAGTATTGTTACGTATTATTTATATATGGCGGACGATGTCGAACGTCAGTCTTTGTTGAAGACAACACACAGAGGCTAAGAACTGCCCAGTAAAACAGCAGATAAAATTCACGAGTCCATCTGGTAACTAAGTACAGTCAAAAACACAGGTGCTGTCCGCAGCTTTCCCTTCCAAGCGTCACACTCAAACGACTCCACAACATCGGCAGTCACTGACAGAAAACACACTGTCACACCACACAACACGTAGAGCAATGCACAGAGACTGAGAGCACTATAGGTTGAGATCGCTCGCCTCGCATCCCATCTGGACAAACTCCTTCACTTTTCAATCCAGAGAATGAAGAATTAATGGCAAAAAACCCGGAGTTCACTCGAGAGGCGACCGTCGCCGCTGGGCGCCAGGTCGCTGCATGCAGGAAAAGTGTGTTGTGTTTGTGTTTGTGTGTGGATTGGGAAGATTGCAAGTGTATATTTAACTGTTTCTTGAAGAGATCCAGATTGTAGGTAGGAAGAAACACAGACGCTGGAAGAGCATTCCAAAGCTTACCGGTGGCATTAAGGAAGGAACTTTGGAAACTACCAATTCTTGGTCGATTGTGCGTGGATTAGAAGAGATCATATGAAGAAAAAAACACATTTACTTAAAGCTTAAGAATGCTAACCTCATCAGGTCAAGCTGGTTAGGGCACTCTATTGTCCTGGAGGTAGTAAATGCCCTCCTAAGGCGGATGAACCTTTATGGTCAACGGCATTAGGATGTGGAAATAAAGGGGAAAATACCACATTAAAGGTCTTAAAGACATCCCACGTATCAGCAAAATAATGATTGCATCTCAAGTAAAATTTTCCGGAGATAAAATAGTCCCCCAATCGGATCTCCGGGTGGGGACTGCTCGAGACAAAACAACCAAGACAAATAAGAAAAACCTTCAGCCAACAAGATATGCCTCCTGGAATGTTCGAACATTACTGCAGAATGGTGCCCTAGACGGGAGTATTTGCAGCAAATATTCGAGGACATGAACTGTAGCGCTTATGCTGAGCTGAAAAGGGTTGCGGAGGACCGAGAAGAATGGAGATCGAGATGCAAGATTTTGTTGCAGCAAACCAATCCACCGGATTGATACTACGAAGAAGAAAGCTTATAGGAGGTATTTAGGAATGAATTTTAGAATCTGCCAGTTCTTGGTCGCTTTCGATATTCAGAAAGTGCAGGTCAAGTCTTTCGGTTGTGGGTGGGTTCAGGAGTTAATTCTGTGAGTTCATAAGAGCAGCGGTAATAACCGAAGTACTCGTAATAACGGTAGACCACTAAGTGAACCAATCTTACGTTTTAAGGATTGAGGGAATGCTAGAGAGGGTAAAAGTAAGTGTAATAAAGTTGTCTGGTAAACGAAATTCATAAGCAGCGCTTATCACAGCCACTCCTAGGTTCACTATTCTACCTACTTTCTTGTCCAATCCTCGACCAACTCACCTTCTACTCCTTCCAAATTCTTGCAAGCTGCCTACTCTCTAAGTCACTTCACCACTCACCCAATTTCCTTACTTACATCCAATACCATACCCACTCCCCCGTACATTTTCCGGTTTATTCCCCTTGTCCTCCATGTAAGGGGGAAGTATAAATACACATCTCTCTTCAATGAACACTGATTAAGTCTGTCAGATGCCTAATATAATATTATGTTAATGAATCCACAAGGTCGATCTAGTAAATGAGGAATGATTCTCAGTATTTTGTGATATTTTAAGGAAAGACTATGAGGCCTTTAATTTGATTTTGAAGAATGTACTTTAAGACGTATAATCAGGTTTTAATAACGAATGATATAATTATTATAATTTTCTTTGGTTCAAATAATATAAATTATAATCAATTTAGGGATGGTTAATATAAAATATATATTTTAAACCGTTTTATTAAGATATATACAGGGAGCGGTCTTCTTCTTCTTCTTCGTGTCAGCGACATCAAATTATTTTTTCCCAATATCTGGCAACATCGATGGCTCGTGTGTTGCCCAGCATTAGGTCCTGAGATGTGCAACTTGTTGGGCACATGGAGCAGTATCTTAGGTGTGAGGCGGTCTGCAGATCTCCACAGTCACACAATAGTATCTCACCCTGCCGAAGCATTCTCCACCGCTCGAGGTTGTCCTTTGTTCTACCAACTCCGGTTCTTAATCTGTTTAAGGATTTCCAGGGGAGCATGAAAAGAACCTCCACGCGGTGCCCCCTGGAAACGGCATCTCGGACTTCCTCTTCCGGCCAATATTTTCAACCCAGCGACAGCAAAAACAGGGAGCGGTACGAAAAGCTGACGGTTTTCGTCGTTGTTTTGATTTAAAACCATAATTTTTTTTGCCACTCCCTATACTATCAGTAAGATTATATACACTTCACCTGTCTTTTCTTCAAGCCCCCAGGCTATCCGATTTATTTTACGAGTACATTAAATGTTTAGTTAGTTCCCGACGACCTTCTAGGACGAGGCTTCAAAAGGAGGCAGCTATAGTTTATACATATATCCACCCAGGGAGCTTACCGAACCAGTTACCAACCGACTTGGTGATCAATTGGTACATTAACTGATCGTTTTTAAGAAACATATATATTTTATTCAGGAAGTGTTCTCTCATCCTCATCTTCACTTCATTAAACGTTTTCAGAAAAACACAATTCTGGATGTTCTGCTTCACGCACACATTTTAATATGGCTCACTGCGAAAATCATGTCAAATGAAACTGATAAAAAAAGAAAAAGCGAAACATGGCCGGTTTCAGCTAGTCATTATACATAAATTCACAGAAGGAATTAATAAAATTATTAAGAATAGGCATACAAAAAATATTTGATCAAGAAAAATTTACAAAAGCCCTTCATTTTAAATGTGCATTTCATTTAATTTATTTACTTATAATTATTATGGAACATTTATAGTTGTTCATCTATTTTGTCGTCAAAAGATTTACTTCTATCTTGTAAATCATTTCAATTACTTTATGATTAACTTCCTCGTATTAAATTTTTAAAAAACAAAATTTCAAATTTAACATTTTATAGAATGCACAAATAACAAAAGATACAAAATTATACAGGTATGTATTATCGAAAATCCAAGTAATTTGATGAATGACTTAGAGAAAAATTATTTTTAATTAACTTAAGGGACTTCTTCCCACAGCTGTTCCATGTCTGCAACTTCTTCTTCTTTATCGTCGCCATTTCCCATCATCTGGGGTCGGTTCTCCTTGTGAACATTCGCTATGTCTGTCCTGCGTTGCATTCTCGGTCAAGCCCAGAGTTTTCAGATCCTTGCTTACATTTGCAGTCCAGGTTGCCTGTGGTCTTCCAGGTCTTTTTATCGTGCATTTTTTTGGCGGATTTTTCTATGTCTGTAACATATCACATATTTCACAATAACACAATTTTGATGCATTTTGTCGAAGTTAAATCATGTCATTCATCAATAAAATTGAGGAATAAACTACAAGCATTTATTGTAGTCGTGTTAACAAATTTCCCTAATACAATAAACATAATTGAACCACTAATAGAAATACCTAACATAAGAAAATTATCTCCGAGAAAGATATTAAGATTAAAAGATGCTTTGTAATAGAAAAATGTGCCATCTTAATTGGATAAAATAGTTTAATAGATTAAGACCACATACCCCTTGATTTTTAATGTATTTTTCAATGGTTTAACCCGCATACATAAGCAATCTGTACATATGTGTGTCCTAACGTAGGAACTAATACTTGTACATACCTATATAAGCCACTGTCAGTTTATAATTAAACCATTATTGAAGATGGTCTCCAGGGAGTCCGAAACATGTATTACAGTAAACATGATTAAAAATAAATGTGAATCAAAACTAAATATTTTTTATTTGTAATTTTTTAATTAAAATTATTTCAAAACTATTGATATAGTGTTAGTACTGCATTCTTAGTGCTGCCAATATACGAGTATATCGCTCATTAGCACGTTTAACGCCACGTGGGTCACCTCGCTGAGAAAAAAATCTGATATATTTATGTTTATGAAATTTAATGAGTACTGATTAAAATAATAAAATATATTGAAAAATATCACATAAAGTTTATTATGAAATTATTAACCCCTTCATTACGGCTCGGTTTGAATACAAATTATACTGTTAATTATAAACTAGTATTTGAAGCCTAAATGTACTTATCTGGTCTATTTTCATATACCACATTGGTTCTTGTATCTTTTAGCTATCAGATGATGCTTGAAAAACTAATCTAAGAAAGTACCAAAACGATATATCACGTCAAACGATGTAAACGGTCGGGGAATCTTATGACGGCATATGCCGACAACCGATGCAAAAGGGTTAATACAAAAAAATATATTCACAAACATTATCTTGTAACGAGTCTGCTAAATACTATCGTTCAAATTAAAATTTGGAATTAAAAATGTAAAATATCTTGAATTGTTGATATCGTGATCATGTGTAAAGTAGCGAGTATTCGAGTTAAAAAATACGCTCGGTGCTTTATTATATTTAAAAAAAATCATGTTTTTACAAAAAAGACAGAAATAAAATGATTATGAGACAGGGGTGAACAAAAAGTTTTTCCCCGTACTGAATCATTGAAATGTGGGAAATAATTGGTCTCCTGGTGCGGGTCACAGAAAGGAAGGGGCAGGATACCTAACGCTGGGATGCATGAAATAGGATACGCCATAGTGTAAGTATCCCTGTCTGTTTCGTACTCTTTGGTATATTTGCTTCTATTCTGGACCATAGCCATCACAAGTTTTCATCAATCTACATGTTGTCACATCAAACGTACATGGATGAGGAAAACCATTCGTGATGTGACCGCAATCGAAAGCCATCGAATATTCCAGAAGCGATGAGAGAGAAACCTTGATATTTTCTTAGACAGATCTAAACTATCTTAAGCCCTTCCCCCAATAATTCAAATATGTTTATACATAAGTATTCTTATACAAGTTGGTAACTGATCTAGCCTTCACTGATGGCGATGTGATCTATGTTAAAACATAGCTTATAATGGTTATTTATTTAATATGAGTGGTGATGTTCGAGTTTGACAAGAAAGAAAAGTTTACGTATCAATGGTCTTCCTGCAGCAATTTTATCTTACCATACAAAACGGAGAGTGTTTTGTTATTTTAAAGGGATAGTATTTGAAGCATTTAATATTAGTAGGTATTGTTGTAACACCGCTCACTTCTCCAATATAAAGATTCTTTCATTCTCAATTATTATATATTAAATAATCCCTACAATGATACGGCTTATTAATATGAGCAAAGCTATAGTAAATGGTCTTTCAAATACGTTGTTTTTCGCCAAGCCAACTTGGTTAAAGGCAATAAAAGCTCTTTCAATGTAGAAGCTTTTCCTTACCCTTGTTCAGCATCAGCTTTTGGCCACCGGTCCATTGTTTACGGCCTCACAAAGAGTCCAGTTTTTTTCCAACACAAAGTGACTGTCGTTACGATAATATACACATACATGGCGAGGACTCACCTACATCAGCCTACATTGTCATATGTGCGAACGTTTTACGCGGTCCATACGTGTTTTTTTTTCAGGAAATTTTTTCCTTTAAAAACTGCCTTTCTAAAATTGTGTTCTCGAAAGTCAAACAAGGCCTTTTGTCGTTTAATTTTTTATTACCCGCTTACAAAATAAACATCGTGTACGTGCTCTCAATTTAGTAATTATTTTCATATCCACAGTAAACGGAATATATTTTTTGGTATTCTTTTTTAACGTTTTTTTATATTTGAAAAATGAGAAAATAAATTGCGTGTCAGTCTTTGAGAATTTCATAGAGATACTGTGGAGACTAAATCACCTACGAAATCATACGTCTGTATTTGTCAACAGCACTCAGAGCTACATTCACCACATGTCAGTAAATGTTTGTTGTCTACATAGTTATCTGTGTGTTGCGATGTGGTGTTGACATAAGGTGTAATCAGGTCGTCGCTTAATCGACTAACGAACCTTATCAAAGGCATGTATCACTACTTCCGAGGACTGCCCAACTAAAGTGTATGCACATCTGGGCGAGAATATAGGAAAACGCGGAAGCTCAGAAACGGCTAAAAATAAGAGTAATTTACTGCGTTTTGAGTATTTTAGCTGACTTTTTTTCGACAACAAAGCATAGAACTCAGTGTATTCGGTATGTGTTGATTCATATTACTATGAGCTTATGGTTCAATTTATTTATTTATGCCATGAAGTATTCGTGATTTTTATGGCAGGGATGAAATGGGAAAGGGTGATGCTTTGAGAAGACTCACGTATTTTATTTCGATCAATATGTGAACATTGGAATAGAAACGACGAAATAAATTCAATCAAACTGTTTCGAATATTTCTCACTTTGTGAAAAAAATAAACGCATGTAACAGACTTTATTCTGGTATTTTTTATTTTCATCATTGTTTAATGTGTATGAGTAACTGTTATTAAAAAACTTTGTTTTTATTTTTATATATATAGTTAACGTGTTAATATATTTTTTATTGTTATTATAAAAAGATTTGTATGTGCAAATGTCCTTTAACCTGTTCGCATCGGGACCCAATATATGCCGTGTAAGATTCCCCTACCGTTAACATCGGTAGCCGTAATAGATCGTTTTGCTACTTTCAGTATTCATTGTGACATCTACGGTAGGAAATTTGAACTACAGTCATTCCCTTTATCGGTTTCAAATTCTAGTTTTAAGCAAATAAAATGTTTTGAAAAATTCACGCCGTATTGACAGTAAAATTTGTATTCAACCGAGCCGTAATGAAAGGGTTAATTTATCATTCAATATCAGAGATTAAAAAAAAAAGAATTTTTAATCGATTTTTGTGCTCTAAAATACTCCGGTTGGTGTGAATTTGATCCCTCACTCGTAAAATTCCAGCCACAGCCTATTAATTAAAAATTGGTGGTAGACGAAAGTCGTCCCGTAAAGACCACCCATTCGTGATGCGTGAATCTCGGGCTGTAGTCTATGACGCTTCGGTTCAACACTCCACATGTAGCGCTTAGTCATATGTAACATGGTAAGTGCCATAGAATTCCACAGATGAGACTTCAGAATTACTATCACCATTTCTCGGTATTCTCCTGTATGTGTATTACATAAAAAATTATGATTTTGAAATTCGGTGTACTAAAGAAAATATCTTTTTTATAACTTTTGATGAACCCCAGGCTTAAAAACAGTGTATTTTAGAAATATAATGACATTTATATGTAAAGTTAAATTGAGCACTTTCAGCGTCTTATCTTAATACCGGGTATATTATATTTACTCATTTAATTTTTTGCCATTAACTATACAAAATTTAAATTAAAAAATAACGATTTTTGAGTGAAGTATACGTACCTTGATATCTGGTGGCAAAAAATGAAATGTTTTGTATTTGGTTGATAAATACACAAAAAAATATGGCGGTCATATTTTTCAATTAAAAGACAGTTTCCATTAGATATAATAAAATATAGCTGTATTTTCCTAAAGTAATTGTATTCATAGAAAAATGGAATGCAAAGATATAATTGATATCTTGCAGCTTTCTAAAAGGTTTTTGTTATAAGTGTTAGCTACTAGAGTGTAGAAACATTGCAATTATGATTTATTTGAAATTTAATATTAAAAAATATTATCAATCCAGGTCAATCTCGATATTTTTCTTATGTCGTCAGTCCATCTTGCAGGAGGTCGGCCAATGCTTCGTTTGCCAGTTCTTGGGCGCCATTCCAATTACATGTGATAATTGTAAACAAAATGCAATTGAAATTTCGTTATTTTGCACAATTCATGATTTATTTATTGTAAAATATTTAATTTTATAAATTTAAGATTGAATTGATAGAATTATATATATCTACAAATGTTATAATGACGTAATCTTTAACAGATATAAAATAAAAGATTGTTTAGAATTTATTCCACATATATGTTTTTTGACGACATTTTCAGCCAGGTCGGATGGCCATTTTCAAGCCAATTAGTTAAATTTTTGTTGGCTCTATATAAAGCAAAAGAGTGAGTGAGAGGTGGATACGAATTGTGTGATGGGTATATGTGGTTTAAGAAATCATTAATGTATAAAGGAATTCATTGATGTCACAACAAAATAATATTTATAATTACAAAGGCCATTAAAAAACAATTAACATTTACATCAAAATGCACTTATGTAAGAATTCTAGTAATTTTAGCAAAAAATATTTTGGTGGAGAATGGCCATCCGACCTGGCTGAAACATGTCGTCAAAAAAAAATATGTGGAATAAATTCTAAGCAATCTTTTATTTTATATCTGATATTATGGAATTCCACCAAGAAATATCGATCGAAAAAATCGAAATAATCTTTACCGTTGAGCAAAGATTATGTAACATGAAACACATATCGATCATTAGAGATTTCAAAGAAGCTCACCTTCGTTTTCACCTGGAATAATTCACTTCGTTATATTTACTAAGATTGCGGAGTTTCTCGTACCTGCTGGTAATGGGGCATTTGCTTTACGGAACCGAAAGGCTTTAATTTGATATCTTTGTTGGTCTGGATGGGAGAGGAACAAAGACAGGCTTACTAAGTCCCTCGCACCTGAGCTTTTACCTGACGACTTACCTTGATAAAGTTACCTTGCCAATTGCAATAAACTGAGGTTTTTTTTGGGAATATGAGAATAATGTTGCGACTCTGTTGTGTAAAATTTGCAAGCTTTGAAGGCATAAAAATAAGTATTAATTTATACGTAGAAACTTTTTTCCGTTACATTTTTTAGACTGTCATATTAATTATAAATTTAAATTAATGTTAATTAATTTTTTTATTTTTTTATTTTTATTGAAGATGGTCTCCAAGGAGGCCGAAACATCAAATTAAATAAAAATGATGAAGAATATATCCATTTTTATTTATTTTGTAACATTTTTTATGCAATGTCAACTATCTATTATTTAGTCCATTAAAAATTATAGTTTATTAGTCAATATAATTCAAGATGTCAGTGAGAAGGTGCGTGTAAGCAGTGAGATGGAAATATAAATGTGTTATCGTGTAAAACATTTCATCGAGTAATTACTTTTATTCGTAATTAAAGAATTATCGATCGAAATAAAAATAACTTTGATATTCCAACTAGAGAGTCGAAATGGAAATTTTTTAAGTATTACTGAGTCAATATAAACTCTTACTCTAAGATTGTATAATAACGTTCAATTGCCACCGGTAAGCTTTGGAATGTTCTACCAGCGTCTGTTTTTTCTCCTTCTTACAATCTGGATCTTTTCAAGAAAGAGATAAATATACACTTGCAATCTCCCCAACCCATAAACAAACACGAACACAATACACTTTTCCTGCATGCAGCGTCCAGCCTCCCTGGCTGAGCGTCACTGGTCTTGACCGGCTGTGGTCTCCTGCAGGCGATTACATGAAAAAAATAATTGGTGTATTGATGTAGGAATTGTGAATAATGATGATAATATATTCTAATGATGGTCAAAATGGGTATGTTTAACGTAAATAGATATACCTGTATATATTTTCGACGACTCAATAACAGGTACTACGCCCACCTCGGGGTTGATCTCGTAGTCTCTTCAGTTTGGCGACTAACAATGCCCGCTAATTGGTCCACTCATAAATCAGCAAAGGTGACTAAACAATTGCTCCAGCTGGCTCAAGCCCGCAGCCAGGTGTTAACCAGTCCTGTCTGGTTCAGCGATAATGCGATAGTGACATTTCTTGCCAAACTATTTTTTTTACGCCAAAAAGATTATGTTCATTCTTTC
The DNA here is from genome assembly GCA_022606575.1 of Glossosoma conforme. Classification (NCBI taxonomy): domain Eukaryota; kingdom Metazoa; phylum Arthropoda; class Insecta; order Trichoptera; family Glossosomatidae; genus Glossosoma; species Glossosoma conforme. The sequence continues at coordinate 541,041 of JAGTXR010000240.1, forward strand.
AATTTCTGAACTTTACATTGAAAACAAGTTGGATTTTTGACCATGTTATATAATTATCAAACATAATGTATAATGAAGAAGTGTCGAATTGCGTCTTTTTAAGCACCGAATAAATACCTATTCATACACTACACTGCCTCAAGGGCCATAAGTGTGGGTATGGTTTTTTTTTTATGTAAACACGCACAGGAGAATATTGAAATATAGTGACGATAGTGATGCTAAAGACTCATTTGTAGATTCTATGATGCCAACGATGCTATATATTTTTACATGGCTAAGCACTGCATGTGGAGTTCTGATCCGCCAATGTCATAGACTTCATTGTCTGTCATTCATGCATCATCTAATTATTACAAGAATTCACTTTGAATGGATAATGTTCACGGGACGGCTTTCGTCTTTTTTAACCAATTTTAATTAATAGGCTATGACCGATATTTTACGGGTAACGGATCATAATCACACTGATCGGGGGAATTTAAAGTGTTTAGAAATCGATCTGAATTATTTTTATTGCAATCACCGTTGGGGGTCATACCTTCGGTTTGGTAAGATAACGCTTTAAATATTAAACTATACCCACCGGCAGAAATTGTACTTGACACATTTATGGCAATTTTTTGTGAAACGAAAGAATAACACTTTTTAAAACTTAATCTTTAAGGTTTTTGGTTAAGTATTTTTATACAAAAATTACAATTAGATAAAAGCATCGTGTTTCTTTTCATGCATCGTGAAAAACGAAAAAAAAATTACAAACATGTTTTTCTTTTCATTAACATCTTATTAAATTCAATGTTTATCCCTAAGAGTTTTCATGTACGCAACCAAAAACTCTTTACTGTAGAAAATACATGTTAGCCAAACGTGATACATAATATTATGCATATTGACCAATTCCACTCCTACTGTTTTTTTAATGATGATTTATCCAGTTAAAGTATGGCAACTAAGTTCCAACTTCCAAAGAAGTATATACTTATGTATATTTATTTTATTTCCCGCACGCGTGTCGACTGTTGGTCCTTTCAACTGCGTCCCTGTTTCCCGAATCCCGTTTCCCTCTCTAACCACCTACCCGCCTCCTGCCACCCTTGCCTCCCGCCTGGAGATTAGTCGAACAATCACGGTCGGCTTTTATTCCCCGAACAACGCACCCGACAGCGCCATTTACGCGACAGGGAACAAAGTGCGCCGTATCTCGCCCGCAGGATATTATTTTCAATCGTACAATAAACATTGCCTGAGCGAATCCACTTTGAGCGTCACGCGTTTTCCGTCGATTTATTTGAATCATTAGCGAAACAAAATATGCATTGACATCGACTCGACATGGTTTCTTTAAGCCAACACCAAAATAAAGCGGAAAATGTTCTTTCAACTAGACTGCAACGGGAACCTAACCGAGCGAGTATAGATGTCGTTTTTGGCTAGCTGGCAAAATACCCCCGCCACACAATAGTGCAGATAATTGATAGTCGTCTCGCCACATTCGGTTCTCGATGCTAGAAAGAGACGCTGCTCTAACTACCTGAATCGACTTTGAGACGTTCATCGTGCCGCTCCCGAACACGTGGTCTGGACCTCGGTGAGTTTTTGTAATTACTCATTCATCTCTCAACATTTTGAACTTATGAAAACTGCTTTTATTTGGAGCTGCGCGTTACAATTCTTAGAATCCAATATATATATATAATACAAGTATACATAAAAATCAATATTTTTATTATGTCTATCATGTATGGGTTACTATACCGCTAAATCGATTTCGATGAAACTTACAGGATTTATTGCGTTATGTTCGCAATAGCTTCTGTTAAAAGTGATAATAAGATGGGAAAGTTTTTTTATACCCTTTTTATGTAAACGCATGCAGGAGAGCACAACCGGTCAAGACCAGTGCACTCTATGACGCTCAGCTAGGAAAACGTGTGTTGTGTTCGTGTTTGTGTGTGGGTTGGGGAGATTGCAAGTGTATATTTATCGGTTTATTGAAGAGATTCAGATTGTAGGAAGGAGGAATCACAGATGCTGGAAGAGCATTCCATAGCTTATCGGTGGCATTAAGGAAGGAGCTTTGGAATCTGCAGGTTCTTGGTCGACATATATTAACCGTGTAAGGACGTTAGGCAAGGGTAAGACGAGTTTGTCAGTTGTGGGTGGGTGCAAGAGGAATTAGTTCTTTAAGTTCCGAAGAGCAGCGACCGTGGTAATATCGGTAGAAAAGACTAAGAGAACCAATCTATCGCCTGTGTTCCATTGTTGATTGCAGGTTAGACGTAAGACTGTCATTGTTTTTCAAACGAATTGCTCTTCTTTGAACTGAGTCAATTAAGTTTAGATGGTATTTTGGGGCTCCAATCCAAAGGTGACTGCCGTATTCAAGGATAGGCCAGATTTGTCCTTTATATAGAAGAAGAAGTTGTTTATCGTTGAAATACCGACGTGGTCTATACAATACATTTAGCTTTTTGGAAGCGAGACCGGCTTTATACTTAATTGACTCGTAATATTGAACATTATTCGAGATTGATATTCCAAGAATGTTTATGGAGCTTACTATTGTTTTCATACCATTCAATGGACTACGATATTACTTACAGGAATTGTGACGAACAAGGCCGTGAATGTTTCTGTAAGCTACTAAAGAAATAGAAAGCTAAAGTACACGTATGTAAAAACACTTTCATACAATTAATTATTGAATCGATGAATTATGCTACATATATATAAGATATATATAAGATTAATGATTTCCAAAATGTATTAACATCCCTGTTAGTAAAATAATGACTTCACTTCAATGAATCTTCAATGACAACTGGCCACTGAGCGCCCGTAGTAGGTGAGAGCACAGCGCCGAAATTAAAACAGTGGTCATAATACCTATCACAAAGTAAAACGGCGACACAGCACCATAGCTTTTGACATTAAATATAGACTTCTAACACCTTTATATATGCGTTTCAGACGAGCGAAAAAAATAAGAGACGAAAGATCGTGTATCGAGATTTTCGGCACGAGCCTGTAAGGGCTGTATTGAACTGATATCAGTATAATTAATTAATTACAATTAATTTATACTGTACACATTGTTACTATTATAAGCAAAAATACTTTTTAAAATTGATGCAGTGAAAGACAAAATAACGAAGTCGCCATTCATTACACCGACGCTTGCCACTGCACCGAAATACTTGAATTTCAATAAAAATTATAATAATTAAATATGAAGTGTATTAATTAATAAGAAAAACCTTATTACATACATTATTTTCCATACTCTCTCTATTTATAAAATTACTTCACTTCAATTCGCCTACATAATATTTTGCTAGTTGACAAGATGTTTGTTTCGTCAAAGATTTACTCCGCATTTCAAAGTTACAATTCCAAAGTTCTTCTCATACACGTATAGTAAATTAAAGCTCTTAGCATGTTTTATATATAGTATATCAAAATATTTGTCACTGCGGACCAAAATTTCAAGTACCCGGCGAAATATCTAAAACTTGCTCCCAACTAGCGACAAAATTAACAAGTTTATTACATAATTTTGAACTGAATATTTAGTAATGCAAAACTGCTGTACTAGTGGTTATCGCTAATATACAAGCAATTATTGAACCATGCTTCACTATGTTCGCATAATACGGTGACCAATTTTAGAAAAATGATATAATATACCATTATATCTATCGTATTTACCTTAAAAACAGCATTTTCATATTGTAGATTAATCTTTAAAATTTTCAATATCTCTTTTATCCGGATTTTTATGGGATAACCACGGACTGGTTTGTAAGTATCCACTGGCGTACGACAAGGCTGTATACTTGCTCCGTTTCTTATACTTTCGTCATGGACTTCATCCTCCGCAAGTCAATACCAACAGATCAAGGAGTGGCTGTGAACGACTCTCTCAATGATATTGCGGCTTTTGGGCTTAGCTGTGTGTGGCAATTTTCATTTGACCAACATTTCAACGGCCATTTCAGGGGTCTTCTTCAGGATTGTTAAATATATTTAAAATATTATTTAATTTTATTATAGTAGATGCTTCGTAAGTAGATATATGTATGTGATTAAAGATTATAATTTGTTTTTTTTTTTTATTTATAAACACAGGAGAATACCGACAAATGGTGATAGTAATTCTGAAGTCTTATCTGTGGAATTCTATGACGCTTACCATAGTGCATATGGCTAAGCGCTGCATGTGGAGTGTTGATCTGCCAACGTCATAGACTACTGCCCGAGATTCACGCATCATCCTTATTATTTTAGGAACTTACTATGAATGGGTGGTCGCTTCTTCGCGCTTCACGGGACGACTTTCATCTACCACAAATTTTATTAAATAGGCTACGACTGGTATTTTACGGGTGACGGATAAAAAAAACACCAACCGGTCTGTACTCACAACGTTCGTTTAATTATTATTCTTGACATTCCCTATTACTCCATGTCTCCATGTCACCGGGATTGTCAACGGAACGCGTAGTGAAGGGATGAAGAGCAGATGAGCAACATAATAATACATTGTAATTTATTTTTGACAAAATATTGTATTATAAGCTTCGGTATTCGGCACGGACAACAAACAATGAATGATCTATATCCGTTGAGACCCGGGCCGAAAGTGAAGTGGAGCGGACGAAGTATCTGCTGTCACAACAAACAAAAATGGAGACGTAACGCCTTTTCTTATATTACTAAAATTTTTATGTACAGACTGTTCAGCCTCGAATAATGATATATTCTAATTGAGAGAAGCCCAGTTTCGACATAAGCTCCACAAATTTATTTATCAAAGTAGTATTATCGTGGAGTCTTCTGTTTAGCGAGCTTTGGGACTTTCGAATAATTGTTGTTAATAATCATAAATACCTATATTTATAAATTGTTTCTCGTGTATTATATCTTATTTCAGGATCGTATTAAATATAATTTTTAATGTTTCTGAAAGAAATAAATTAAGACAAAATTGGAAAATGTATGCATGTCCGAAGAGCGAACAAAAATAACACACGAATGTTTGCATATCGAGGCTTCGGCACCATCTTGCAAGGGTTATATCGAGCTGATGTCAATATAAATAGGTCAATTATTAGAGCTGTCGATGAAGAAAAAATAGAAAAGAAAATGACAAAAACATGTTGTTATCGACCACAAGTCAAGCAATATTTGACGCGGAGATGAGAATTGGATGGGTCTTCGTCTGGCCATTAAAAGATATCTCCCATCACGAAATAATAAATATATTTGCACTTTACCAACGAGATTTATTAAAATGAATTAATCATGTGACGGTGTAATTGAATCATAAAAGTATAAAGGTTTTTTGTATCGATCATTTATGGAAAAAAAATCCTCGGTACTGAAAAACTAACTCCAATATCAAACGAAACGATTAGAAATAAGTTTAAATTTCATTCGCTTAATCATTTATTACCTTTAATAAATTGTTTTTTTTAAACCCATAAATAATCAAATACATTATTTATTTATATTTTTTAATACTCCAGTAAAATATGAATGAGATCTTTTAAAGGTATAAATAAGTAAGCTTCGGATTTATGACTTACGTAAAATACTTCATTTGAACTCCACGAATTGACCAAAAACTTTAGTCAATAATATTTAACCTTTAAAGTATTTCGAATAGTATATTCAAGGTTCTCCTACAAAAGACCTAGGACTTGAAGGTCGAGTTTTGCCACTGATATTTGTTGAAGAGAAGTGCTTTATTCAGTCAACTGAGTTGCTTAACAAGATGAAACATATATTGGGAGCTTGATAAACTTTAGCGGACAGAAATAAGATACGTGTACGTGATGGTATTTACTCACCGCGTTACGTGTGTTGCCTCTTTCTGGCCTTCGAAACAAAATTATTTAATAACACAAAACTATCGCGGAATCCTTATGATAAATTAGTATACCTACTCGAAGTATTTATTTCAAAAAGTGATAATGATAAGCACGTTATTAAAAATAAATATATTTATACACGAGTTATTTTAATTTTAAAACTTTAAGCCTGTATTGAAAAGATTTTGACGGAGCATCTAGGGCAGTGCTCTGTAACCTTTTCTCACCTACGGCACACCAAAGTTCTTCCTTAAATTCCGTGGCCCACCAAAGTTCTGTATAAAATTAAGGCGGCACACCGAAAGCCAACATAATAGATAATAATTTGATAAATGATATAATTTCGTACATTTTTATTTCATGTTGGTCGTATACATAGCATACTACGCAGTTGCCAGTCTATAAGTAGGTGATAAGCGCAGAAAGACCATTGTAGGGTTATTTAATTTAATATTGTCTAATTCGACCGCGGCACACCTGTATCGGCTCACGACACACAAGTGCGTCGGGGCACACCGGTTGCGGAGCTCTCATCTAGGGTATGCTAAGGTTTGCCCGAGGTGGGTGCGAAGAATGTTGACCGAAGATCACAAACGTCAACGCATTGAGTTTTTGGGGAAAATTTGGATAGGATTTTGTCAAATACCCACCCTATAGCCCGGACTTAGCCCCAAGTGACTACCATCTCTTTCCTGACATGAAGAAACACCTGGGTGGAACGTATTTCGGCGATATATAAGAGCTGGAAGAAGCGGTTCTCAGGTATCTGCGTGGCATGGCGGCAAATTTTTTTGACTAGTGCATTCAAAAGCTCGTATACCACATGCAAAACTGCAATGACCTCAGTAGCGACTATGTAGAAACATAGGTAGAAGTCTGAACTTTCCAAAAACGTACGCATTCATGGAATTAAACATGTTTTATGCTGTCAAAAGTCAATGGGAACCTTATTTTACGGATAACCCTCGTATTTTAGTTTGGTATACAAAATATCTATTATCTATCCATCAATAAAACTAGACGGCAGATGAAATCTATCCTGTAAACAAAGTTTTTTCACGGAAAATCTTTTTTTCAATTCTTCGACATTATGTGACTGTCAAACGGTACTTGTGTGCTGTTAACTTATTTATAAACATGTACTTTTAGCTCTTTATTGTTAAATAAGGTTGCCGGCAGTTATAGCTCAATGCTCAAAGAGGTTGCTTTGCAAGCCAAAGGTCGTGGGTTCAATCCAAAAAAAAATGGATTTTTAATCAATTTCTAGCTCTAAAATACCCCCGGTTTGTGTGAATTTAATCCCTCACCTGTAAAATGCCAGTCATAGGATATTATTTAAGATTGGTGGTAGACGAAAGTCGTCCCGTGAAGACCACCCATTCATAGTAAATTTCTGTAAAAATAAGGATGATTCGTGAATCTCGGGCTATAGTCTATGACGTTGGCGGATCAACACTCAGCGTCATAGAATTCCACAAATGAGATTTCAGAATTACTATCAACATCTGTTGGTATTCTCCTGTATGTGTTTACATTAAAAAAATAACAAGCGACAAAGAACTTACATACACGTATTTAATTATTTTTTAAACTTTTTGATATTTAATATTCTTAAGTATATAATATTAACAGTATTCATAAGAATGTTTTTCATAAAAAGCGTCCTCGTCTTGTATTCACTTCTCATCTGCAGGTTGCATAAAAAACTTTGACTGTTGCCATATATTCATTCCTATTAACATCCCCATCTCTAAAAAGACGTTATTCAGTCGCGTGGTGGCAGGATTAGGAGCAGATTAACAACACCAAGACTTTTTCTGAAGCACATTGACATATATTTTCGATAAAGACCCAGTTTCCCCGATCGATCGTAACGTGGCGTTACTTTCGCCTCGATCGTTTGGAACAATGCGATCTCGCCGCCGTCAGCACACAACTGCGCGCGCTCGTGACGGGCTGTCACAATGTCATTCAAGATATCGGTCAAAATGACAGTATGGCGACACATACATACGAAAAGCGAACAGAAATAAGAGAGGAGAGATTGTATATCTAGGTTTTCCTGTGGCCAGTTAACTTGTTAATTAATTCAGCATCTTAGTATATGTAATCTGAAACTACGATCTTTTGATCTTCACTGGAACTCTCTTGATAGAATAGTGTAGATGTTTCTAATAATTTGCGCACTTCACAGCTAGTTAATAGCATGTTGCTCTATAAAGATACGACGTGATTCCCAGATGAAATTGATCAAAATAACATTATACGATTATTTTTGAACCGAGGAAAAAGTTCAATCAATAACAAAATTGTTAAGGCTTAGTATCAAAGACGTAGTATGATGTAGAAAGATGTAGTCGCGAACATGCAGCTTAGGAATATATAGAGTGTACAGTACGACAAATTTAGTTTCTTGTCTATGGTCATTGTACCGTATGCAACCCGGATGTCTTGCCGGAAATGAAACCTTTCCAATTGGAATCCATAAGCGATTGAGGGCTGGAAGATAAGAAAAAAAAGAAGTCTTTCAGGACTCCGAAGAAACTGGCCAGGAGATTATTTTGCAGTATTTTATATACATGATTTTATTGTATTTTGTTCATGTAGTAAAGTTGATATAAAATACTATTTTTTGATATCCGTCGTGTTACAAGTAATGTTGTTAAATAGAAATAACTTAATTGAACTTAAGTAAATTAATCAAATATAAGATAAGAAAACTAAAAAATAATATGTATGATAAGAACTATAACATTCTTGGCTAGAGCTCTGATCTATACACAATACGTTTTGTTAAGGTGATTTTTTCTGCCATGAACTATAAGAAGATATTAATAAATTACGTAAATAAAAAAAGTTAAATATTGGGAATAAAATCACCATTCTTCTTTAGCCTCGCCATTTCCCATCATCAAGGGTCGGCTCTCTTTGTGCACATTCGACATGTCTGCCTTTCCTGCGCTGCATTCTCGATCAAGCCCAGAGTTTTGAGATCCTTCTCTACAGTTGCAATCCAGGTTGCCTGTGGTCTTCTATGTCTTCTTCTCAACGTGGGTATATTGTGGGTTTTCTTCACCATGTCATTTTTATCTCTCTGTGTCACACGCCCATACCATCTTAGGCGATTTTTTCTTATCTTTTCAGGTAAAGGAATAAAATGAAAATAAAAAATAAAAAAGCAAGAATTGTTGTACCGTATAAACGTAATAATACTTTCATTTTGAATAAATGTAAAAAATTGTATTATCAGAGTTCATTTAATTAATATACGGAAATAAAATGGAAAATTCTACTCCAATGTTATTTTAATATATAATTAGAACTAATTATTTTGCATTGCGCGCCATTGTGAGCTTATAGTAACTCAATTATCTGAAGAGTGACAAAAATGATTGCAGAAAAAGCAAAATACAGTTTTAGAAAAATACTGTAAATAGTATTACTTTTTGAAAAAGCAAATGGCCCGAATTCGCAAATAGGCTTAAATTTAATAAAAACCCAGTAATATGTGTGACAGTAGTAAGAATGATTATTAACGTGCATCCATATTTTCCATATCCCCTCCCATCGAGGGAGAAAATAAAAGGCTTATGCCTACATTAATAAATATTATTCATGTGCTTATAGAGGAGCTACATTTGCATTGTCCGATGGAATAGGAAAATGAATTTCGCTAGTTCCGTACCAAGCGGATAATTTGCACTCATGTGTTGGTAGTTATAGCAACTAGTTTAATCCACAGTTAGTAAATATTTTTTCTTTGCGAAATGCTCGCACCAATGACACATGATACAACTCTAAAATATGTTTTTTTAAGGAGATAGATAACTTTAAATAATAAAACAATACAGAATTATTATGAAAATTTATTTATTACTATTAAAATCTGATTGATAATTTTATGAGATTTATTTTTTAAATATGATTGTATGTCCACTACGGCTACGAGTTACACAGTCCATTCGATCAGTCCAATTTTCACTACTTTTTCTAATAAATCTATGGCGTCAATGGTGGCTTAAATATTGGCTTCCAATGATTCAAGAGTTGCTGGTTTGTCGGCATAAACCAATGAGTCTAGAGACCCGTATTTTTAGCATTTTGAAATAGATGCGAATTACATGCTAAAATTCGGAATAGATGCTAATAAATGCGAATTTCATAGAATATGCAAATAGATGCTTAAATCTCAATTTGCTTGTTTTATTAAATGAATTTCACCGCTATAAATATAAAATAATAGATTTTTACATACCTATCTTATATGGACACACTTTACATCGCCTATGGCAATATTTTTACACCGGTAACATTGCCCATACATATCCTTTCACACATTTATTATGGGAGGAAATTATCGACATAAACCGTAGCCTACAAAATCATATTAATGGAGTTTTTTCTGTTACTAATTTCTTAAAAACGTTAAAAGTTAAACTAATTTCATTCACTAGTGAAACAATAAAAAAGGAAGTTGAATATTATTTAACTGAAACTGCTAAAAAATGTCTTCTTAAACATAAGTCTCATTTAGTGAAAATAAGACCAATTTGTATTACGAGACTTTAAGTCAACTTTTTAATCCCTTGGTAGCATGTTCAAAATGTACCATTAATGTTAAACAAGAACTTGCCATTATTTAATTTATTAACAGAATCTTAATGTATAAAACGATATAAAATTTTTAGAAATCGTAAAAAGTGATTAAAAATCAGATATTTTACAACGACGAGTATTATTGGCCACAAAAGTTAAATATGAAAATTTTATTGTACTGTTATTAAATCAATTTGGTGTACAATAAATAGTGTTGATGTTGAAAGATTATTCAGCAAATATTATTTAATAGTAACTGATCGTCGCACTAATCAAAAAAACTCATCCATTGAAACATGCTCCATGATTTATTTTAAGAAATATTAGTTAGATATGATTGTTTGTAAGATAAAATTCAATAGTGTACAATGTATATTGTAACACTTTTTTATTTCTATTGTGGAGACTAAACGAACAACTTAATTAAACTCTCAAATTTCCTATAAATGAACTTGGTGACTGTTGAAGTTCATTCCAGAAAATTTCAATACTTGAATTTATATTTTGATGATTTTTTGTCAATTGATGAGTTTGTCAATATTTCAATTTAAAAAATTGTTAAAACCTAGTGGAATTGATAATTATTTGATATTTGTGTCGTAAAAAAATAGATGCTAAAATATATACTAAATATATGCTAAAATTCATGTTTTTTAATGCTCCATAGCGCTAATTTTGAAAAAAATAGTTGCTAAAAATACGGGTCTCTACCAATCACTTATTACAGATTCTTCCTTTCATATCTGTTCCATATCTGGAATATATGGTCACTAAGAATTGCCGCCAATTAGTCAGCTCTCACTGTCGATTCTTCGTTCTAGGTCCTAGAACGAAGAATCAGGTGCAGATATGTCCTAGAATCTAGGACATATCTGCTTCTGAATGTCCTGTTGGGAACGTATATAATTTCCAACATACTCCAGAGCTGAAATCCGAGAACTTGAAAAGACGCAGCTATAATAATGCGAGGCATATTTTTGGGTGATAGCTTGATAATTTTTTTAAAAGGAAATTGGATAATTAGTCTGACGCTCTTAAGGCCTGGACCATTTTGTCCGAAGGGGTGACTCAATCAGTATATGACAGATTATAATATCTTTTATATACAACTAAAGGAGAAATTGTCAACTCTTGATGATGTACCTTAACCTGTTCGCATCGGTACCCGATATGTGCCGTGTAAGATACACCTACTGTTGACATCGGTAGCCGAGATATATCGTTTTGCTACTTTCTTAGAACAGTTTTTTATGCATCATCTGATAGCTAAAGAATAAAATAACCAATATCATATATGAAAATATACCAGATAAGTACATTTATGCTTCAAAAACTAGTTTTATAATTGACTGTATAATTTGTATTTCACCGAGCCGTAATGAAAAGGTTAATAAATTTGTATACAAACAAGGGTTAGAAAATATTTTATACTATATACGAGCATAAAAGTAAAATAAATAAGATCTAAAGCTATTTATAATATATATATATATAAATAACTTCTTAGGTTTTCACGGCCAGATTTGATGTTGTGGCTTTTGGGTTGAGCCGTGTGTGATGAACTTAAGAGCGATGGAGTGTACAAACTCCAATGCAAGGCTTGCTCAACGGTGTATATCGGACAAACATCACGAACCATAGGTAAAAGAGTAAGTGAACATGAGAGATCGTGCAGACTAGGCCACCCAATGGCGTCAGCACTGGTAGAGCATTTGGCTGACACGGGACATAGGTTTTCGTTCGAACCCGAAATCGGGGCTCGAACACAAGGAAAATATGCACGCCTAGTAAGGGAAGCCATTGAAATCAAAAGATATCCCATCAACATCAACAGGGATGACGACTTGATTCTAAAAACAGCATGGCTTCCACCTCTAGCACATACTCTAAAACCTGTACAGACAAGCAAAGACGTCGATGTACAATTCGAGAACATACCTACCGTAGTCTTAAAAAACATACCTACGATACTTTGGAATGAAACTTGAGTTGCCATGGAGATATTAATCAATAACGCTCATAAAAGAAATATATAATCTGAATAAACTCAAAACTAAATAAATTATTAATCCTGAAGAAGATCCCTGCAATGGCCGTCGAAATATTGGTTGAAAAAAGTTCACCACACACGACTCAAGCCAAACGCCACAACATATATATATATATTTTAATTTTATACAATATATTTCAGTTTTCTAATACTTGATAGATAATTTAAGATACACACCAATACTTTTAGAAAAATTGATCGATACATACAATCAGGGCTCCGCAAGCAACTTGCCAAAACACTTGTTTGGAGCATCTTAATGTATGGCTGTGAGACATGGTGCTTATCTGAAAGTGATAAAAAAAGACTAGAGGCCTTTGAGATGTGGTCGTACAGAAGAATTCTCGGAATTTCCTGGAGAGACCACGTCACGAACAATGAGGTTCTCAGGATAATCAAGGAAGATAGGCACCTAATAAGAACCATCTCAGAGAGGCGAGCCCGATGGATTGGTCACATCATGCGCCACGATGGTCTCCATCACGATATTGTGGAGGGGATGGTTGAGGGTAGAAGCTGTAGAGGGCGCCCTAGACGGGAGTATTTGCAGCAAGTATTCGAGGACATGAATTGTAGCGCTTATGCTGAGCTGAAAAGGGTTGCGGAGGACCGAGAGGAATGGAGATCGAGATGCAAGATTCTGTTGCTGCAAACCAATCCACCGGATTGATACTACGAAGAAAGACATACAATCCAAATCAAATATCATCTTTTTATGACATTTTAATTCAGTCACAGAAGTCAGCAGGTCGAAGCATTTGGTTAAGTGTTCCAGCGCTGTGTATAGAATAGAACAAAAGTGCAAATTTCGAAGAACGTATCCCAGCGTCCACCGTTTCTTTTTCTTCGATATTGACTGAAGAAATGTCTACAAAGTGATATTTGATGTAGATTTGCATGTGTATATCAATTTGTTAAAACAGACGTACTATTAAATTTTACTTATACATTTACATATACTCGTAATTATACCATACACAACTTAACATATATACTTTCTAAGAAGTCTAAGCGAATCGTATGTTTGACATTATTTGAATAACAAAAAACAACATTACCTCGGATATCACATATACCTTGTTATCAAGTCAGTAGATCTTTAGGCTTAGAGATGGGTAGGATGAAGCGAGGATTTTGGAAGTGGACATAACGTTGTACCTGCACTTTTTGGTGACCATATGCAAAATATATGGAGCATAGGTGAATAAGAGATAAGATGACATTTATTAAAATTAATGATATGTCTAAAACGTAGAAGAAATATATTAAAGGACTATTTCTAACATAAGCCTCCAATATTTTAGGACGACGTGCGTGAAAAACGTGGAAAGCTTTGACTAATGATTGTGATTACCTTAATGTATATAGTTTTGAGGAATTTTGCCGAATTTCCTTTTTCCGATATTTTTAATGTCCTTCCATAAAATAAATGACTGGCGCCTGATCGTCTGAAAAATTGAAAGCTTCGTAAATAACGGCCATCTTTTGTATTTTTTCTATTTTAAAATCAATTTTCAGTTTAAATACTATAAAATTTTCATTATAAAGTGACGATCCTTAAGCTCAGTATCTTTTGTATTGTATTTTGTAGTATGATGTATCAAATAAATTGTTTTAATTTTCAATTAACATGTACATTATTTCCTTTGATTGATCAACGATATTAGCATGAGACGTAAATCAGAAGTTCAATGAGAAACTATTTTTTTTTTAATTCGTGTCAGTTTGAGCCGCTTTCAATCAATCAAATGATTTATACTTTGAGACGGTTCGGTTAGTATCTGATTTCATTTAAAATGGTGATTAAAAAAACACTCATATTAGCCTCAGATAATTCAGCTGCCGTCTCTTCAAGCCCCCGACCTTCGTCCTTGAAGGCTGTCAGGAACCATACATGTATCCAAGTAGATCTACAAATGTTGAGATGACTTATAAAGCTCTTCAGTTGAAAAATAAAAATTATGATGTACACATATTAACGTCCTCCTCTCTCTCGAAAGGGGTGTTACTCCGTCGCGTGGGGGCAGGATGAGGATCAGGTTAACAAACAAAGACTTCCTTTTAGAAGAACATTGATTATATTTATGATAAACTTTACAAGCTTCCAGCCAAGCGGGAGTACATACCACTGGCCGTCATGCGACCTTTTCGATCGTCCACACATCACTGACGCCCGTGATCGGGCTCTCGCCCGCGTCCCTGGCGGTTTCTATCATTATCACACCCGTGAGCTGGCAAACGAACAGAAAATAAGAGACGAAAGATTGTATAACGAGGTTTTCGGAACCAGTCGGCAAGAAATTCATCGTGCTGATGTCAATATGTTTATATTGTAAATTGATTATTAAACGGTTATTGTACAACTATGAATCATGAAAAGTAATTGCAATTTGAACGATTTGAGCATTTAAAATATCATATACAAACAACAACTTCGCAAAGTCATATCAGCTGATATAGCTTTTTTAGGCTGATGCCGTAAAGCCTCGAAAAACGATCTTTTGTCTCTAATTTTTGTTTGCTCGCCTGACATGCACATCTAATAATGTTAATTTTAATTATATATATATTACACGGCGTTTCCATGCGCCATTTTATTTGTTATGACAGTCGCTCCATTTCATGTTGGTGCAACTGTCATCTTTAATGTGCTTTTTTGGCACGATTATTGGCGGTGCTACATGTCACAGTGTTCTTCAGTTGTCAGTGCTTCGAAACAAGTCTTTTGCTTAGTAATCTGCTCCTGCATCCTTCCTACACGCAGCCACGTGACGAACCCGCGACTTGTAGTCTTTTTAAAGATCAGGGGATGTCAAAAGCTAAATTAAAATTTTATAGTATTTCTGTCTAGAAGACGTAAGTAATAAAGTGAGTAATAATATTTTGACCTAAAGTTTACGAAATACATTTTTTGAGGTGAAAAATGACAGTAATTAAACACTGAAAATAGCACATGTCTTCGAAATAATTATTTTAAATATATTCTCATCTTTTCAAAGAGAGAGTTATTCAACAAAGGGTACCATTCGTATCCATCCAGGCAGTCCAATAAACGTTTTGTCAATTAATCGACCGTGAAAAGGGTTAAGTTTCCTATCACCTGTAAGTAATACCAACACGGACACGATGAAAAATGTCATCCATCAAACGTAGTAATACACCCTTTTTTCGGCAAAGTTTCACGTCAAAGGGATTTGTAGGCGTGCTGAACAACCTACCGATCTCGCGAAGGTTTCAAGTAGTAAGGTGACCGGAACACATCGGGCATATCCGGTTTGCCAGGCGGACAAATCCCTGCCAGAGCACCAGACCCGACTGACTTTGAATGTTGCAAGACTGAAAACATATTTCAGCTTCAGAAATTTTCAACATCGTTCATCGAAAAATGAATGCTTGTAGTTCAATGAATACTCTCTTTGAAATGAAATATTTTTAATAATTCGGGTATATTTTTAAATGATCTGTAGTTTTAAGCATTATGTGACATAATGAAAGTTCTATCTACAAATTCTTTGATTTTTGCATCGTGGTTAAATCATTATTCTACACCAAGGGTCGTCAACCTGGTCCGTAACGCCCACTAGTGGGCGATACGGACCAGGTAAGCAGTAGGCGATTTTCGTCTCTCTACAATCTCCTACATTCCTTCCAGTTTTTTTTTCACCCATATACTGAATTGAAAAATAGTGAGGCTGGTGGGCGGTAGGGAAATTTTACCATGAACAATAGGCAAACGTGGGCGCTGAGCATAAAAAGGTTGACGACCCCTGTTCTTCACTATAGTGGTCGGAGGCCTTGCTTATCGCCTCACCAAAATAAAACTTTAAAATCTTCAACAACTGAAGCACATACAAATATACAAAAAACATCTTATATAGTATGACATTTATCTCATCAATAAATCGGAGAAAAGTAAACGGCAGACGCTGCAAAGATTTCCAACTGGCGGGTATAGCTTGCCGGCGAGTATAGCTTAGTGGTCAAAGCGTTTGCTTACCAAACCGACGGTGGTGACGGGGCTTAAAAAAAACGATTTCCAAGCTCTGTGAATACCCAGTTATTATATATAGAATATAATTGGATGATATATAATATAATTGGATGATTCATGAATGTAAGACTGTAGTTTATGCCTTTGGCGGATCAACACTCACATCGACAAAGTATGGTAAGCGTCATATAATCCACAGATGAGACTTCAGCATCACTATCACCATCTGCCAGTTTTCTCCTGTATGTGTTTATACAAAAAAAGCATCGTACCCACAGTATGAGAGAACTCTCTTACATATTATTAAGTACCTACCCATTACCTAAGATAATAGTTAATTTGTAAAGCTTGTAAAATTTAATTTATTTGTAATAGTTTCTCCCATTCTTTTTATAAATGCGGCTGGAGCAAGTAAAATAAAGGTTTCAATTTACATTATCGAAACGGATTTTGATTTGGAGTTCAATGCAACCATAATCGCAGCAACAAAATCATTGAATGTGACGTTTGAACCTGTGATCAAAGCTTTCCGAAATGATTTATCTTGAACTGGTTTGAAAATTGGAAGAATTATTGATCAATTATATATACTGATAATTGAAAATTGATTGAAAAATAATACAGACCGAGAATTTTACCGTAAAATATGTATGAAAAGTTTTATTTTAACCGAGTTGGTTGATGGGGTTTGTAAATATTTGTTAAGTTCTTTGAGAGCTATCCTGTTTAAATATTGAAAATATTAAATACAGAGTAAGTTTATTGGTCTCATAACGTTAAGCCCTTTCATTACGGGTCGGTTTGAATACAAATTATACTGTCAATTATAAAACTAGTAATTAAATATACATATACTATATATAAAAATCCTTAAACAAGTCAATTCATTCAGAAAAAATATCGGCGGGAGCGGGATGCGAACCGCGGACCTTTGGAACCAACCATTTTGCCCAGGTAATTATACCGCTCGGCCACCGGCCAATTTCTTCCACCTGAGCCGACTCGTCTCCGATCTTCTATATAAGTTATTATCGTATGATAGATGTCACTTTTGTATATATTCAAAGTATGTATATTTTTATTTGTTATTATTCAATCAGAATGCATTTATTCACAAGCTTAATTAAGCTTGTGAATAAATACAGGTCCGCGGTTCGCATCCCGCTCCCGCCGATATTTTTTCTGAATGAATTGACTCGTTTAAGGATTTTTATATATAGTATATGTATATATTTAATTGCTTATAATATTGTTATATAGTCAATGATCTATAAAAGTAGATTAGAATATTGAAATAATAAAATAATATTCTAATTAATAATTTAAAATATCCATATAAAACTAGTATTTGAAGCTTAAATGAACTTATCTGGTATATTTTCATATTTCATATTGGTTCTTGTATTCTTTAGCTATCAGATGATGCATAGAAAACTATTCTAAGAAAGTAGTAAAACGATATATCACGTCAACTGATGTCAACGGTCGGGGAATCTTATGACGGCATATGCCGACAACCGATGCGAAAGGGTTAAACATTATTTCTACAGCATAGTAAAGTGAAAGTTTTAAGCAAATATACGATCAATATAACATAAGCGTAATCATATGGTAACATATACTGTTTTTTCTAAAATATTTCATTATTCTAATAATGTTCAGTTAATTGATGATCTATCCCAATATTTAACAAATTTATATAAACTGATATCAGCATGATATAGCCCTTGCTGACTGGTGCCGAAAACCTCGATGCACAATCTTTCGTCTCTCATTTCCGTTCGCTTGTCGTACATGTATATGTCGTCATTTTGTCATACCGCTAGGAGGACTAGTTACGTAGATTGCCACTTGCGGCGCTGGATGACAGCCCATCACGAGCGCGCTCAGTCGTGAGTTAAGTCCCGATCGATCGAGGCGAAAGTAACGCCATGTTACGATCGATCGGGGAAGTCAAGTCTTTATCGAAAATAAATGTCAATGTGCTTCGGAAGAAGTCTGTGTGTTGTTAATCTGCTCCTCATACTTCCACCACGCGATCCGATAATTATCCCGGTGACGTATCGTTTCTCCCATAGAGAGGAGGATGTTAACATATACAAATCTACAGCAAATGTCGTCTTTATGACATTTTTCTCACCAATATCAGAAAAAAAAACAGTATAATTAATAAATATTTATTTATTATCCTTGTTTATACATGGATCACGTTAAGTATGGCTTCTGTTTAAGAACCTGCAGTGTCGACAAACTCGTAGCCTTCCTCAAACCGTCAATGTCAACAGACAAGTGATGAATTAAGAAAGGCAAAGTTAGACGTTAGATACGAGTTAGACGAAACTGCAGTCTCCCAAACAGAGGCCATAATCAACATGTAAAAACAAGGAAAATAACAAATATATTTGTTATTTATAATTGAAATGAAAATAAGTATTTATTTATTTACCTTGTTTTCACATGGATCACGTAACAAAAGTTCTCTATTAGGATGCTGCAGTTTCGACTAACTCGTAGCCTTTCTCAATCCTTCTCTTGAGAAAGGCTACGAGTTAGTTGAAACTGCTGTCTCCTAATAGAGAACTTTGGTTACGTGATCCATGTGAAAACAAGGTAAATAAATAAATATTATAATTATAATGGATCTCAAAGTGAATGCTGAAAATATTGAAAATATTATGAAATGAAAATATTGAAAAAAAACAGTATAGTTTTTTTTTTAAAATATCGTTGTAAATATAACTAAGAAATATAAGTCAAGTAGCATATGTGTTTTATAACACTTATGATCAAGCACTCATTTTCGAAAGGATTTTTGTCTCGTGTGTGCAGAGTGGATTTACGCGACGGAGCGTCACGCGTGGGTGGCAAATTGTTATTGCCATTATAATCGCGTTGTTATTGCTCGGCACTTGGCAGAATTATCAAAATTCGCTCGTACGGCTTAGCGGCCCCGGCCCGGGCAGGGGCTGCTGAAACATTCAGAGACGTTTCAAATAAATAAATAGATTGAGAAAATATTTTTTTGTATGAATGAAAAAAAAAGTACAGTGGCTTACAGGATATCCCAATATCGACCATAACAAAATTGTGCGAGCAAAAAAAGTTATATGCTCTGCCCAAAAATCTTAAAAATATTTGCAAGCACAATAATATCTCACAAGGCTTGCAATATTTTTTGGCCAAGTCTCGATGAGTGATTTATCGGCGCATTTTTAAAAAATATATATTTGTTCATATCTCTTAATCGCGGTGAATTACGTTGAAGACTTTTTAAGAGCACATTGAGATATATTTTAGAAAATTATTGACAAACTTTCAGGCCGAGGCGAAGCGTATGCTTTCAGGCTCCGGCCGAATCGTAGCTCAGCGCCCGTAGTCGATGATAGCGCAGCGCCAAAATTAATATAGTGTTCGTCTACCGAACTAGACCTGTTAAACAAATCAAAATGGTGGCACATCACCATATCTTATTTAACTTTTTAAATCCAGACTTAAGACTAACATCTTTCATGAATGCGAGTCAGACAAGCGGACAAAAATAAGCGACGAAAGATCGTACATCGAGTTTTCCGGCACCAACCTGCAAGGTTTATATCGAGCTGATATCAATAAGTTAATCATTCTGAAGTTTATGAGAAATAAGAATTAAAATATAAACATAAAGTAGTAAAATTCATTGTATACTATTCTTGTTTCTTTGTCTTTTAAAAAAAATGACAAATTTAAATTTGCACATAGAACTGTTTACCCTCTTTTATCTTCTAATCTAAGACATATTGGCAGATCTGTAGATTTAACTTTTTTTTCTCTAGACTAAGCGGGTGTTTCTTTAATTTTATTAAAACAGTTATTAATATACGATCAAAATATATAAATTTGAATAAAATACCTCCATTTGTTTTACTGTTATTTTACTAATTTTATTACTTCCTGTATTAGATGGAGCTATTACTATACTTTTAAAAGATCTTAATTTAAATACTTTAAACATAAAAAAGAGTTGTAAACAATTATAATTTTGTGCAAATAGAAAGGATGTGAAAAAGTGGGTTTTATAATTTGTTGCTTTTCTATTACAAAAATACCATTTCTTTTGACATTTGTATTCCAATGAAAGAGTTTATAAGCTCGTGTGTAAAACATTTGATATCAGCGTTACATAGCCCTTGCTGACTGGTACCGAAAACCTCGATACATAATCTTTCTTATTTTATTTCTGTTCGCCTATCATACATGTATGTGTCGCCATATTGGTATTTTGGATAAGTCCGGTCACGGATGCGACGTTAGTTATATAGATCACCACTTGCGGCGCTGAGTGTCACCTAGCGCGGTACCCGGGGCAGTCAGTTTTTTGCCAACCGTCAGATGGTTGTAATATGGCCGGCCTGGCATGTTATTCCGCCTGAGCCGGATGTTTGTGCTTCTGCAAAAGTCTCTGTGTTGTTAATCTGCTCCTCATCCTGCCACCATGCGATTCAATAACAAACTTAGAGAGTAGGATGTCTTGGGAAGAATGTCTCGATTTTACGTGAATATTTCGCTTGAAGTTTTCCAGGCTCATTTTTTCAGCAAACAAGTTTCCGAGCCGTAACGTAACATTATTAAAGTGTACAAACCATTTTAGTCGAGCTTTTATTGCACTATGGTGCACTTGTTCAGCACAAAGAAGCTTTGAGGTAGAACTTCATTACGTTACCCATATCATCGCGGCTCACTGTTGTTCGGCGGCCAAGGAACTTTGATACGTTTTGAAAATATAATTTAATCGGCGAACGAAAATAAGTACGTTGAAAACCGACACAGAAATTTGCAGATGAACGTTATTATGCTACGTACGAGTATATTATTAAAATGTGAATTAGTTTGAATTAAATTAAACTTTTCACTACTAATTGTTCTAAAAATATATAACTGATTAATCTAGGTGAATTTTATAATGCTGATGAATCACGATTAGATAATATTAAATACGTAGTGAATATTATAATAAAATTATAATAATTATAGAAATACAAACATCATCATCATCGTAAACATATCCGTTCCCCTAACATATATCTGCCTCCCGCATCTCCACCGAGTACATTCTATGTATATGTATTAGTATAGATGTTGTGATAATAATTCCGTGTTATTTGTGTGTCATCCTAAAATACAATTATGACACTTGTTCTGAGTGTGAGGTCATTGACACTAAATGTGTCAATACATTTTTATCGTCACTCTTACGTAGTACTTCAATAACGAATTAAAATAATAATTTATTTTGAAATGTCATTAAAGGAAAAGAAATAAAATTTGTAAATAAATAAAAATACAAAGTATAGTTTCCGGCGGATTTCCACGACGGCGCGAGCCTTGGGGTTGAATAAAAAGCATCTGTGGTTTATGCTCTCCTGTGGCTTCCGTATATCTCAACTAGTAGTTCTGTAGTTATAGTTCCTCTCCTACGGCATTCACAATACATCTCCCAACAAGATCCACCTTCGTCTCTTGATCGACTTTTGTATAGAAGGCTACATTTTCCACACTCTCAGTTCGTCATTCTTATAAAGACTAATCACGGAACCACTAGTATTTGACGCAAGCATCTGCTCTCAAAATCCATTAAGCGGTTGAATTGGATATACGATAGTGTTTCATTTTCCTAAGCGTATCCGTTCCTAAGCAGAGCATATGGTCGTCACAAACTGCTTTCACAATTAAAATCAGGTTGGGACGCTCCTTGGGACCGAACCTTCCATGCCCGGAAGCGTCAAGCAATAATCATACGATCTCCTTAAATCACCCAACAATATACAAGGCTACTAAGCTGTCTCCTCATGTCTTCGGGTGTCCCTGGAGGTCTTTAGGAACCTAATATTTTCCCTGGACCCTTAAGTTGCATACATGTCTTTTGACTAAGACAGTTGCACGGCAGTAATTTGTAATGACCATATGCTGCAGGTATCAAATGGATATGGAATGAAGAAAAAAACACTTTTTATTTTTACACGTTTTGCAGTGAGATAACGATGTTGACAGAACTTCAATATCTCAGATTCCCAGTCTTTTCTTGTCAAACCTAAGCCCAACCAACGACACACGGTAAACAAGAAACGATAATACATTTTTTTTTTGCGCGTCACATTTTGCCTAAATTCGGTTGATCATAGTTATTTTGTTAGAATACGTACTAACTAACTAATAATATAAAAAAAGGTTGTGAATAAATGTTGACTGATTGAATCATAAAAAATAATAATACACATACTGTGAATATATACTACAGAGAAATCTGTCGTTATATGATGTTAACAGGTATATATATATTATACATCAGGTTCGCGTATCTGCTCAGGCGGAGAATAGTGGTGTGGATAGCGCGATGTGTAGAACGGAGCGAAAGTGCAAGGCTCATGGTTCGAATCCCGCGTCTGCGGATATTTTTCGAATGAATTGATGCGTATAATTTTTTTTATGTTTAATTGTATGTGTGTATTTAATAACTAAAAATACATCCTATCATATAATATAAAATATTGAAAAATGAAATAATACACTTTGTAAAACCACTGAGTTGTAATTTAAATTGGTCTTCTTGTTTTAGAAACAACTCTCCTTCATCAAGACATACTTCAAACTGCTTAGAGGGCAGTTTTAAATTTGTCCCGATGAAGAAGAGTGGTCCTCAAAACCAGTAGACTTATAAAAATAAAAACTGAATGGATTCACAAAATTTATTATTTAATTATTTGATATGACAATCTACAAAGTTACTGCATTCTTAGAATGAAAATAAATTATTTTTCCACTATCTTCAAGGTTCAATTTGCGGTAGAGTCACCTGAGAGAACCGGATCGATACGCCCGCACCACATCCGTAATGTTTGGGTGTAAAATGTAGGTAGGTGTAGATGATAGGTAGACGAAGAAGATAGGTAGATGTAGAATATAGGTAGATCGAGAACACGGTTACCTTTACAAATGAATAAGCCGATCTGGGCAGAGGGTATCGGATCACAGTCGTTGCGCTGGGCCAGAGTGATTTGCATACTTATCTTGGTTGTAGGCAACTCGCAAGCCAAAAGTTTGCGGTTTTCTCGAGTTTTAATGAGATTTGCGATCAAGGTGGTGTTACCTTTTACTGCCGTAATTATATAATAAAACATCACACCTTAATTAATAATATATTAGGCTAGATAAAGTTAGGTTTCTATTTTATGTGCTAGTGATTCATTCATCTTACATTAATTACTGGCAGTAGTGAGATATTAATGACATTTTAATTTTATGACTGACGACTTTAATTTAGTAAGCTATTCATGTTTGTATGCGCCCCCAATGTTGCTTAACTTCAGTGAAATAACGTGATATAACAAGAATCGATACGATGTGCTTATGAAAATTATTTCCAAGTATAATTATAAAAATAAAAAAGATTTCAAAAATAATTATTTTTGTGTAGAATTTAGAAATTTGTACCAATATACATTCAATATCAAAAGCAAGTATCACGATAACTTGCCGCTACACAGTTGTGATCTGCCATTGTTCTTTTCCATTCTTCAATTTATGTCCACACGTGGACATTCACTTAAAACATATATAATTCCCGAATACCTGCTGAGAAAAGTCTGCGATCCCGAGAACAAGAATCAAAAGTACTAACCGTAATGTATAAATTAAAGAGAAATAGCAAGATAGAGAATTCTTGTTTTCTATTAACCGTATTTCATCTTCATTTTGATCTTTTCTTCATAAAATGACAGCATCCCCTTTTATATAGAGCGTAAATTAAATTTTCTTGTCTGTGTAGTTACGTCTTATATTTTTTATTTTTTTATAAAACGTTTTTTAATCCAGTTTGTCAAAAGCTTGTTTATGTCCACAAAGGAAAAAAAAAAGATGTTTTATTTATGCTTTTACCGTACGTAAAAAACTTTAGCCTCCATATTTTTATTCTTTTACTGAAGTCAATTTGCTCTCCGTACGATTTTATACAAAATCATTTTAGTCCATATGTTGGAGGCGTGATTTCCAGTTAAGTGACAATGTCACCAAATGTTAAGTAGCGTTAAAAGTGGACTACAACTAGGATGGGTCACCGCCTGTTGCAACCCGCGTGCCGTTGGACAGATTGAGCCGCTTCTTAGGATTTAATTATCCAGGCCTCGGGAGCGATTGGCTAATCATGCGACCACCTTAAAAAAATCTGATCAACAAATCACTCAAAAATATGTATCAGATACGAATGCTGCCGACTCTAAAGGCTTCTGCTTTGTGGGTCATTGGGAAATATATGATACCGGGTAGACTATTGGGAGCAGAGATGTCTGGGGATGAAGCACGAGTCGCGGCATCTGACATAACTGAGTGGCGGTAATTTGTGGCTTCCCATATCTGTTCCAGTTATGGAAGATTTTTTATTATAGGACAACATGTTTCGGCTACGTCAGGTAGCCATTGTCAAGTTCTTAACTAACTTAATGATTTTTAAGTCCACATTAAGATTATCTTCCATAGATTCATTGAGCAAAGGAATCTTGATTCACAGCATATGGTTAAACTTTTCCATGTTTCTAGGTTAATCTAGGTTAAATAGAAGGAACCATCCCAACATCCGCACGGCAATTCCTTTTCACCGGATGTGTGATTCAAGCCCCTCCTCGAACGTTTCTCGACGAGTCTCGCAAGCCACGCAGATTTTTTTTCAGTGAATTTTTCAGTTTGTTCATTTTTATATGCAAGTGTATTCGGTTATTTATATTCAGGTCGTCCATCATGCGAAGATTTTTTTTGTTACATTTTTTTGTCGCTCTGTAACCACAATACTTGCCGGTCTTTTCCTTTTACGAAAGACCGAAAGGAAGGAGAATTTTACTACACCTGAATATAATATTATATTTATTATTAAGCTTACAACAGACACACACAAAGAAAGTAATTTCGTTTTGAATAAAAAAAAATACTCACGTTTTTAAACCAGGCTTTTCAAACGACCATGAATGGGCAAATTCAATCTAATTTAATCTCTCACCAATCAAACGAACTATTATTCGCAGGCTTGAATTAATTCATGCCTTTGCAGTGTATAAATCAGTTTAACTGATTTTGTAAAACACGTGAAAATGCAATTTAGTCCTCAGTTAGTAATTTATAACATTACATTTCAAACAACCCAATAAACATATGTTATAATTTAATATTATTTTTAATTTAAAAAATTAGACTATATTCAGTTTAATTATTTATTAACTGCTTGATATTTATTGCCTTATATTTACTGCCAATATAAATATATATATATATATTATTTCCTTAGTTTTAAAACCATTGTACAGATTGATCTAACCTTATCTCAGTATATGAAAAAAATCCAGTACCTAGGGTCAAAAAAATGTTATTTGTTGATTTAAGTCGCTTTAGTTACGTAAGCAATTCCTGGAATCATTCTTGATTCTATGAATTGCTTAGTCTAATCGTAAGGAACAACATTTTCTAACTTCTTAGGTTTTCACGGCCAGATTTGATATTGTGGCTTTTGGGTTTGGCAGTGTTTGGCGAATTACTAATTACCAATATTTAAGCCGCCATTGCAGAGGTCTGAGAAAGACAAACTTGTTGGAGAATTGAAATATTACTCGTATTTATATTTTATATTCACAAAATCCTAATAATACGATAGTTCAAAGTTTAGGTAAACAATAGTTTTTAGAAATGCATAAGCTTTATCACGCTCAATAAAAAATGTGATTATTGAATCGCGTTTGTTTCAACGACCGTCGATAATTAACACAATAAGTCGTTAAACCAGCGGGAATTTAATTCATTTTAAGGTTAAGACGGTCATCTTTGAAATTAAAATTTATTACTTCACTATTAGTTGTATAAAGTAGTTAAGAAAAGTTATAGAAAAGTATGTAGGGCAGTTGGCATGGGGGGTGAGTGGAGCTTATACATCATTGTGTTTATTTACGTTGGGAACTGATAAAGCTTCCATTTAAGGCAAAACCACTGTATTTCAGCAAGTGAATAAACAGTGCTCAATGTGATTTATGTAGGAAGTATTTATTGTATATGTTTAATCCTTGAAATGGATCTCAAAGTGAATGCTGAAAATATGAATAAAATAAGAATACATATTACAAAGGCTGTTGATATCTCAAATAAAGAAAGCCATTTAATAAAATTAAGGGTTATTAATTTTTAATATTTAAGTTGCAAAAGTAATATTATGGATACATGAGATCTCTCCGTTTTCATTTTTTCCATGTGTTCATGAAAAATCATGTAGATTACACAATAAGCGTATTCTGCAGTCGACGGTCTATGATGAATCTATATTGTAGGAGATTTCTGGGACCTGGAAAAAATATTTTTGTTCTCCTGTGAATACAGTTCTCAAGTTAGACTATACGACTATCACACTTAAAAATATATGTTAAGCAGAACCATGCCGGTGGTAATAAGAGCTGTAACAGTGACATTACATAATAATTGTTTATATAAGCTATAGCAGTTTACCAGATATTAAATGGAAAATATTAATTGAAGTAAGCAACCTTTGTATTTTTATAAGAAAATATTCATAAAAAAAACTTTATTACAATTATAAAAAAAATAAAGGCATAGAAAATTCAAACTTTTCTTAACAATTGGTTGTCTGATGTAAAATATTTCTCTTTTGTGTAAGTTTTTCTTTTGTAGTGAAAATGATTACGCAAATGTTTTGCGTCTAGTAATTTACGTAAGCGATCTCAGATAATTAAAAAAATAAAATACTTTTTATCAATTTTAGAAGAATGTTTACGAGAATCAGTGATTTTGAAATATTGGTTACATAACCAAATCACCTAACCTTGTTAACTGTTAAACTAAAGCTTCACCCAGGAGTATCTATACATCACAATTTTCTGCCTTCTGCATCCAGTCTCCTTTTACTATTAAACTGATGTTGTTAGTCCATTTAGGAAAGGAGTTACCCACTATACTGCCAACTTTT
Source organism: Glossosoma conforme (assembly GCA_022606575.1). Classification (NCBI taxonomy): domain Eukaryota; kingdom Metazoa; phylum Arthropoda; class Insecta; order Trichoptera; family Glossosomatidae; genus Glossosoma; species Glossosoma conforme. The sequence continues at coordinate 568,541 of JAGTXR010000240.1, forward strand.
GTGCGTCATATCAATATCTTCCTACCCCATCTAACATCATCTAACAGTCTTCGGCACTCATGGATTACTATAATACGTATAATAAATAATATTAAAGATATGTTCACAAATAACACGCAGTATTCTTTGAAATATAAATAGTATGAAAAAGTAAGAAATGTAATGTCCTAAAATGGTAAAAAATATATTATGGAATATACAAGTACAAGTATGTAAGAAAATATTTATTTAAAACAAAAACGGAAATAAGTAATTCACTATATATAAATATATATATATATAATCGTGTCGGAAACAACAGGGTCAGATCCTGTCTGCCCAGAAGTGGGCGACGTCGATGGCGTTACTTCTGAAAATAAGTAATTCACTGATTTTAAAGTATTTAAGATATATTAAGATAATGAACTTAAAAAATGGTGCGACAGCTTACTAATTATTTTTTCAAAAATTCTAATTACAGTACTTTTCTAGGAATTCGTAAGCTAGTGTAACTGAAAGAGAGCGAAGCGTTCTTTTCGATTGGGATGGGACATCATCGGTTTAGCTCATTTGTATTTTTCCCACTTATTTTATTAATAGACATAATAATTTATAATATTACTTATTCTAACAAGACGCACATTTACATTTATTGAAAATAACATTATATTTGTGGAAGCTTAATACTGCAATGTTCAAATGTCTGGATCGCGCCATAATTGGCTGGCGGTCATAGCTCAAAATAAAAAAGGATTTTTGCTTTGCAAGCTAAAGGTCGTGTGTTCGATCCCCGACGGAGATTAAAATAAAAGAGGATTTTTAATCGATTTCTGAGCTCTAAAATACCCCCGGTTGGTGTGAATTTGATCCATCACCCGTAAAATGCCAGTCATAGCCTATTAATTAAAATTGGTGGTAGACGAAAGTCGTCCCGTGAAGACCACCCATTCATAGTAAATTCCTGTAATAATAACGGATGATGCGTGAATCTCGGGCTGTAGTCTATGACGTTGGCGGATCAACACTCCACATGGAGCGTTTAGCCATATACACGATGTTAAGCGTCATAGAATTCCATAGATGAGACTTCAGAATTACTATCACCATCAGTCGGTATTCTCATGTATGTGCTTATATAAAAAAATAAATTAAAAATTAATCATGATTTTTTTTCATAGTTTAACTACATGGCGGCTTTTAATGCCTCTTCCTATGTGTTTTCGAAAAGATTTTTACTAATGAGGATTTTATAAAAATTGACAACAACTCATTTTACAATTCAACAACAGCAATATTTTATAATTCATATTGAAGTAGCTGAATAATGTTTTTAAGGAAAAAAAAAACAATAAATATACCCGATAAAAGTAAAGGAAAAACATCTCAAGACATCGACAAACATAACACCTCGATCCTTTTCTTACATCCTTTTCCTCTTTTGTCGATGGTATTGTTCTACTTGATCTCTGTGATCTTTGACACGTGTCATCTTCTTATTCTTTTGTGTTATTTTTGTTTTTTATTATTTTCTCTATTTATTGTATGTATACTCTATGTTTCTAAATATTTGTAAAAAATTGGAATTTCAATTCTGTATATAAATAAATAAATAAATAACAAAATAACCATTTGAAATAAATCACGTTATTTTGAAGACGCAGAAAAATATGTTTTTTATTGTGCAATTTAATAAGTTAACGATAAAGGAAATTGTTTTTAATTAGTTGTGCCAACCAGGATTGATTTTTTTTAAACTCAAACTACGTCATACCAAAGGACAATGAAATCAGTTACAAAATGTAATTTAAAATAAATAATTTTTAATTTTTATGATGAAGATGGAGGCATATTATGGAACCGACCTAGGTGGCAAACACCCTAGTTACGCCACTAAGTTTGTAAGCTTAATTTATTTTCTAATGTAATGAAAATTATAATAAAATAACGAGAAAAGCAAATTAAAATATTTTAATAAGAAAAAATAAATTAAAACACAAATAAAAGCTATTATATTGACAAAAAATATATATACAAAAGTTTTATTAAAAAAAAAACTTGATTGTACGTAAGAAAATCAGGCCTGAGTTTCTTATGTAAATTCAGGGAAACTAAAGAGTTTTTTAAAAGTGAAAAACAATGCTTGTTTATTGAAGTTTTCAGTTTTGTTACGTGATCGAGCAATTATTAATGAATACCGCGGGGGGAAACAAACATAACTTTGCATTACCTACCAGCAAAAAGATTTGAAGCCACTGACTTACACCAAAGACTTTATTTCGTTTTTAGTTCCGAAATTAATTATTTTAAATTAAAATATATTTTGTAAAATTATTATTTATTTAATACCACGCAAACCCGGAACGCGTTGCAATGCATTATGTTTATGAAATTCTTTTTTCTAACTTTTACTTTTGAAACATTGCGGAAACTATAGCGGGTATGCACACCGAGGAACCATGGGGAACAAGCATATGGATTGCATATGCTCGTTCCCCTCCTTGCTACCGTTCAGTTTGTGCCCCGTTCCGACCCGTTTTCATCTCGTTCCCATCCCATTTTTTTAATATTTTCCAGTGACTGTAATCTTCACGATCATATTTCTTTTATGTAGAATACCGACAAATGTTGATAGTGATGCGGAAACCTAATCTATGGATTCGATGACGCTTACCACGCAAACATTGCTATGATCCCTAATATGTATTTTTTTTGCCATATTCACTTTGTAAGATATAAGAAGAATAGCGGGAGTGACCTGGATGCGAAAGGCGGAGGATCGAAGAGGATGGAGACTCATGCGGGAGGCCTACGTTCAACAGTGGACGGACACAGGCTGATGATGATGATGATGATTCACTTTGTAGTTGGAATTCGGAAAAATAAGAATATTTAAGAATACCCGTCTAGAGAAGGATTGTATCAAATATTCTTATATAATTTACGCACTTAAAAAGTTGATGAATATCAAAAAGTACAACAACTTTTTCAAAAGTACATATTTTAACATTAATGATCATTTACAAATTTTACGTAAATTGAGAATATATTGCAAGTATTAATTGAAAGTAATATTATAGTAATTTCTACGGAAGTTTGCCGTAATAACGATCACATTGGTTTCCTTCATGGGCAAACCTTCCTGGCTAAGGAGGTCGATTGCTCGTTAGGGCCGGACCCTGAAAGACGGCCAACGTTATGCTTGGAGACATTTTCTATGACAGCACTCGAACGAAATTCGATCACTAAAATTAAACTATTCTAACCACATCTTAATAAATGCATAAAAAATATAAATATTTGGAATTATTCGAGCCTTGTCAAACTCGTAAAGGGTCTTTAAGTAAGGGCTTTTTATCTTTAAATTAATATAAAATAATTTTAAAACTTGTTTGAAAGACCTATCAATGCCAGACCGTTAAATGGGCAAAGCACGCAGAACGTTGCCCGAACAGAAAACCCATTTTGATAAATAAATTTTATCATTTGTACGTATTGTTGAGCGTTTAATCCTTCGAGGCCAGGACTATTTTGTTCTTATATTGAAAAAAAATGTCAGTGTTCAGTGCCAGTTATATGTAGTTGTATGTATTACAATATTGAAATATCTTTTAACCAAACCAAAAAATAATACAATATAAATGATTGTCAAAATTATAATAAGACGATTATCATCAAGATTTCATAACGAGTGGAGTGAATTAACGAAAAAGCAAAGAACGAAGGAATTATTTAAAAGAAAGCTCCAGTTGAAAAGGCTTTATCGTGAAAACTGGTTATAAAGAGTTTTTGTATCGCTCGGAAAAATCTCGAGTTAAATGAGGCTCCGCCAAGTGCGGCCGGAATCGTATGAACAGTTAAGTAATCCGCTGAAATTGTATAACAAAAACTTTTACAGTTTCTCACGCTCTGTAGCATTATATTTTATGTGGCTTTGCACAGTGGGCACCGCTCGCAAGGTCTAATTAGGGTTTTTTACGGTCTCGAAGCTCACAAAGTTTATCCCCAACCCGGGTCTTGGGTGTTAGCGGCATCTGCCACGTCTGCTAGTTCTGCCCATGAATCCTATATAAGACATAGCATAATTTGAATTTCAAATTTGTTACGGATTTATATTTTTTCCGGTGACTACCGATCCTGTCTGTCAAATAGGAAAGGCAACAGACTGTCATGCATTCAGTCACTTGCTCAGCATCCAATGAAGCTTTTAAAATGAATACTTATTTATGTTTATTAAAGAATGTTGTAATAGTTGCACCATTAAGGACTGTATTAGTTTTGATGATGGTCAATTTGATGAATTTGTCTTGATCCCGAATAAAATAAATAACTAAACAAAACATTGAAAAAAAAAATGTCGGTAAAAATATGAAAGAAATTTCATTTATCATACATTTTGTATGAAACGGCTTTTTACATTTATCTTCTTCTTCTTCGTGTCAGCGACGTCAAATTATTTTTTCCCAATATCTGGCAACATCGATCCGATTGTTTACATTTATGCTGGATCCAGTAACACTAGAACACAGCGTATGCATTATCATTTTGCACACAACACCCTCTCTGATAAAATTACGGGCAAAAATGAACATAGCGTTTTATGATGGTTCCAGTAAATCTGAATAGTTACGAAGAACACCGGGTTCGCTAGTACTAACTATGTATTCCACATGTATTAAACTAAAATAACTTTTAGACCATTTGCATGTTGTTCCCAGAAAGATACAAAACATTACTTCTTTACTAGATAAATACTTTCCTTTAATTGTGTGTTTACTTGTTAAAATACCGTAGTTTCGCATTACATAATACTTTTACCAGAAACAACATGTATAAACATAGCGACGAAATTAAGTCAATTATTAATTCATTTAAAATAATTAAGCGAGCAGTGTTTAGTGTAATCCATGTTAAAAACAAGGTTTGAAGCACTTATTTTGTTTTTATTTGAAATGAATCTCAAAATGAATGCTCATAATACAGAAAGCAGCAAAAAAGCTGACGGTTTTCGTTTTTGATTTAAAACCGTCAGTTTTTTTTGCCGCTCTCTGTATAAACAAAATTAGGATTACATTTAAGCGAAACTATATACAAATTCATATGGTATTTATATTTTCAGCATCCATTTAAAATTATTATTATTATTATATTAATATTTGTATAGCGCTCTTTTATGACCTAATGATCATTCCAAAAGCGCTGCTTTGCCTCTCTGAGTAAAAAGGTGGGTCTTGAGTCTGCTTCTGAAGGATGCCTCCGCTTTAAGCTCTCTTATGCTTTCCGGTAGTGAGTTACAGGCCATTGGTGCAGCGTAGCTGAAAGCCCGATTGCCAAAGACCGTGCTAGGAGTACCTCCCGTCAGCTGCAGGGTGCTTCTATTTGCTCTAGCCGATCTGAGTGTCTCTCCACGCGCGCTTGTTTCTGAAGGCTTGATAAGTTCTGTCAGATAGCCCGGTGCAGTTCCGTTGAGTGCCTTGTAAGCTAAGAGGCATAATTTATACTGGATTCTAGCCGAAACTCTCAACCAGTGCAGTCGGTGTAGTATTGGAGTAATGTGACAGAATTTGGGCGCGTTGTAGACTAGTCGTGCCGCTGCGTTTTGTAACGACTGCAATCGATTTAATTGTTTGGCTGGCTGGCCTGCGTGCAGTGCGTTGCAGTAGTCCATTCTGGAGACTATAAACGCATTTACCAAACTCTTTGTAGCGTCTCTGGGTAAGCATCTTTTTACCGACCGTATCTGCCGCAGGTTAAAAAATCCAGATTTCACCGTTTTTGTGATATTACCGCTAAGATTGAGGAACTGGTCAATTTCTACTCCCAGCAGCTTGACGCTTGTAGAAGGGATGACATCATTACCACAAATGGCCAAGGGTTGTAAATCCAATAGATGTTGTCTTCGAGCTGTGGCCATAAAGAGTATTTCCGTCTTTTCCGGATTAAGAGCGAGAAAATGTTATACATATATAACTTCTACATTGTTTTAATATGAATAACGATGAGCACTATTTATTAACGACCGTTTATTTTCAATTGGCAACAATTTTTTTTGACAGTAATTATTTTAATTAATGTGAAGTAATTATTAAGCAATCGGCAATAATGAAAAAATAATCATTCGGCAGTAGAAAAATAATAAATTGGCTGGAAATAATTATTGGATGGTAATTAATAATAGGTAAGGTTAGGTTATGTTGGGTTTCCATTTTATGCGTTAATTATATATTTATTTTACATTATTTTTTATCGATATTGAATATATTACTGTCAATTTAATTTTATAACTGACAGGATACTGATGACTTATTTAATCTACTACCGATTAATTTATTTACTCCCAAAACCTTGAATTAGCTTCTGAACAAAGAAATACAGGCCTCTTCAATTCATTACAATTTTAATGAGAATGTCTTGGTAGACGTTAATTTCATTATCGCCTGTCACTCTGCATGTTATCATTAAAATATTAACCGTTATAAAATCCTAAGATACCTTTTCACTCTCAATTAGTAAGTATATTCTCTAGAAAATGTTTCATTTAAGATGTTTGTGTATAATCTACACTTTTTTACAGCCCATGCCACCACAAAAATTATGCAGACGAAAAAAGAGTTCTGTAATATTTGCGATGGTTTTATTGCATTTCCCTTGCGTGGGCATGTTTGTAAAATTCAATTTAAATTCCGTGAAAACAACAAAAAACCGTGGCTGCAACTTAAAAGAAAAAAAAACATTTTTTCATGAATATTCAATTTCATTGTTTGAGAATCAATGATGTTTTAAAATCTCTTTATTTAGGAGAGTTCAATATGTTTGGAAGAAAATATTCTTAGTCATCTTAAACAAAAAAATATAAACTGCTCACTTAAATATATATGTACTCGTATAACTTTACAGTGACATATTTACACAGTTTTCTTCTTCTGTATTGTTTGTTTTAAAATCTTGTTAGATTTGTAAATAATGAAATGTCAAAGTGACGTAGTACAAAGTGAAGCAATTGATAACAATTAAAGTAAGGTTGTCAACAAAAGTTCATTGTTAAGCCGCATAATCATCATTAACATCATTTCCATCTTCGCTACCTTAACTGGAACGTATGGATTTTATTAGCTGCCGCCACAAAGCTCTATCAGCCCCTTGGTTCTCGCCTCATCCCATGTCACCTGTGTGCACTTAGTCTCTTGACCGACTGTATTATGGAAGGCTGCCTTATCCGCTCTCTCACCTCGTAATTTTTTACGAAGTCAATCCATCGTACTCCCGGTATTCTAAGACATTTTTTTTCGAAAACCATTATTAGATGCATTGGATTTTGGAGAGATGCTAAATTTCATAGCCGCAAATAAAAATACGGACGATACAGGCACTGTATAGACGACATTTGGTTTTGATCGAGTAAAGCTGCGAGTCCCAGATATTGCGCATAGAATAAAAAGACGATCCAGCGTTCCGCAGGTGGAATGCTTGTTCTTTCTGGAGGCCACCATTCTCAGTGGCATGTACACCGAGAGTACGCAGAATTCTGCATAATTAATTAATAATTATTAATAAAATGTTGCGAAATTTTATCCACTTCTCGTGTCGCTATTAAAAAAATAAGTTGCAAGCCTCAGTATTGACGGGATCTAAGTATTTTTTGGGAGTGATTTTTTAATTTGATGCTGTCAAAAAAGTACAGTTCAAATTACTTTTAAATGAAAATGTTACATTAAACTGTTGTTTGAGTTTATGATGGCTTTGAACTTTCAGGATTTTCGGGCTTACGGATATTTCAGCAACGTTCTTGTACTTCCTTCCCTTTTCTTCGTTCTTGTATTTCCTTCTTGATTTCCTCTGAAGGTCTAACGGCTGCCTTCGGAGGTCATTTCTGGCAACATCTGGTTTGCCCAACATCTTTATTCTAATGACCCTTTTTGCTATACTCGTACATCTCAATTTATCGCTTCGGCAAACTTGGCCACAATAGTGTAGGTTTATGGAATAAGTAAGTGCATTCAATAAATTTATTTAAATGAATATTATTTTTGACATTTCTAAACTCTTTTTTTCTTTCCACACTTGATGTGTTAGTAATTTGGAGTATTTTTTTACGTTACAGTTCCTTATAAAAAAGTATGCCTTTCAAGGTTTGAATTATGTATGGTACGAAATTAACAGGAAGTACCCTGCTTCAAAAATTGAGTTTTTAATATTTTCAATCCAATTTAATTAATTTTTATTACGTAAATTTCAGGAAACAAAGTGAACGTAGTATTAGTAAAACTGTCTCGTTCTATCACTTTCCAATTAAGATAAATTCTTCGTAGTATTAATCCGGTGGATTGGTTTGGAGCAACAAAATCATGCATCTCGATCTCCACTCCTCTCGATCCTCTGCATTCCTCTTCAGCTCAACATAAAAGCTACAACTCATGTCCTCGAACACTTGCTGCAAATACTCCCGTCTAGGGCACCCTCTGCAGTTTCTACCCTGAACCATCCCTTCCACAATGTCGTGAAGAAGACAGACGTACTCGAAACGTACTTATATTCGTATGTTGATATTTTAAGTTGTAACTGGATATCAAACAAAAATATTTATTTATCCAATCGTATGCAGGATTTCAAAAGTGGTCGAGACCAGTGCGCTCTATGACGTTCAGCCAAGGGGACTGGGAGCTGCCTGCGGTAAACGTATGTTGTGTTTCTGTGTAGGTTGGGGAGATTGACAATCAATATTTATATGTTTCTTGAAGAGATCCATATTGGATGAAGGCTAAAAAGCATACGTTGGAAAAGCAATGCAGAGCTTACTGATGGCATTAGGAAGGAATTTCGGAAACTAGTTCTTGATTTACACACATTAACCGTATATGGATGTTCGGCAAGTATAAGATTTTTGGTCGGTGCAAGAGGAATTAGTTCTTTAAGTTCAGAAAAGCAAAGGCCATGGTAATAACAGTAAAAAAGGCTGATGATGTTACGCCTGTGTTTCAGTGATTGCACTTCTTCTTCATCTATTGTATTATTTATAATTATAATACAATAGACCAGAGCTCCGCAACCTTTTCTCATCTACGGCACACCAAAGTACTTCTTTGGATTCTACGGCACACCAAAGTTCTCACCTTGAATACCGCGGCACACCAAAAGCCAAAAATAGCTATTAATTTGATAAACTTTTTTCTAATTTCATTTAGAACTTAATAAAGCAAGTACGTCATTGTATGTCTACATAAATAGGCGATAGGTGGTGGGAGATTGAGACCGTTGTAAAATTATTAATTTATAATATTGCCTTATTTGATCGCGGCACACCTGTATCGGCTTACGGCACACCAGTGTGCCGCGGCACACCGGTTGCGGAGCACTGTAATAGATGATAGTTTTATCTGGCTTGTCGATCTAAATTATTGCTATGGCATTGTTAAATAATGATTATGATAATGAAACATTTTAGTTCCATTTACCCCTGTGACCACATTTTAGAAGTTTTTTTTTTTAAAATATGAATTCTCTTGTTCAATCTTATTCATAAATATTTTGTGGAGAAAACTATTTCTTAAGATTAACACCAACCGCATCCTTTTGGCTTTAAATAATTGAATAAGCAAAAAAAATAAGCAACCTTAACCCTTTCATTACGGCTCGGTGGAATACAAATTATACTGTCAATTATAAAACTAGTATTTGAAGCATAAATGTATTTATCATGTCTATTTTCGTATATCACATTGGTTCTTGTATACTTTGGCTATCAGATAATGCATTAAATACTATTCTAAGAATGTAGGAAAATGATATATCACATTGGTTCTTGTTTACCGATACTATTCTAAGAATGTAGGAAAATGATATATCACGGCTACCAATGTCAACGGTAGGGTAATCTTACACAGCATATATCGGGTACTGATGCGAACAGGTTTATTAACTCCAATAATTTTATCAACACAGCATAAGCTAGTTTTTTTCAATCAAACGTCTATGGTCTAACATACATGATCATTCACCACAATTCATTGTTGTCATGTAAAAAATATATTATACCCAAACAGATAAATTTTCCACCGATTTAAAACAACTGTGTTAGGGACTCACATTATAATCATATCATTATTTAAACAGCGCTTTTTTAAGACCAAATGATCATTCTAAAAGCGTTTCTTTGACTTTCTAGGTTAAAAAGTAGGTCTTGAGGCTGGTTCTATAGAATGCCTTTTTCAGCTCTCTTATACTTTCTGGAAGCGAGTTTCAGGGCATTATTTATTGAAAGTAAACGTCTATATATTTTTTTTGTTAAATTTGCTTCCTACTAGTTGTATATATATAAAATATTGATTTGACGAGTCTTGGGTAATTGTATTCGATGGTGACTGGCGATCTCTTGGGCCCGAGGTTTGATTTACAAGCAGTCCCCAAACAATAGTGTGTTTATACTGACCATCAGGGTTAAACTTAAGATATCTATTTTATGCTCAAGATTTGTCATACTTACTCACCTAATTGAATTGTCAATAAATATAAAAAATGACATCGTCTTTGAAAAGGATAAAACAGTAAAAGAAAAGTAAGAATCTTAGTTACAACTAACAACAAGCGCCATCTGCAAAAAATCAAATACGTATCAATACTACAAATATGTTTTAATTTGTTAAGTCAGTAGGTGGAAGCAATTGGAAAGGTGGGTCAGCGCTGTGTATATAATAGAACAAAAGTGCAAAGTTCGCGGTTCGAATCCTAGCGTCTGACATTTATTTTCTTCCGATCAATATCGTCAATACGAGAGAAATGTCGATAATAATGTAATAATGTCGATACAAAATATCGATTAAATTGTGTATAGAATAGAGCTAAGATACGGTTCGAATGCTAGCGTCTGCCATTTCTTTTTCTTCAAAATTGACGAGAAAAATGTTATAAAATACAATATTTTATGTAGATTTGTATGTGTGTATAAATTTATAAAAAATATCTATTATTTAATTGAAAAACGCAAATCTTGGAAATTTTCCGGTATTCCGTAATACCATGTCTACTTTTGGCCACCCTTCGAAACAAAGGATGACCTCATATTTGAAAGAGTTCAGAATATTCTATTTTAATTTTTAACAACATGTACGAGTATAACATATGCATGTATAAAATGCGCATACGCGTATTGTATTTATCCATGGATTTACCCATACAACATTTTGCTGGATAAGTCTATGTTTTGCTATTTAAAAGTATTACAGTGGGTTTGAAAATATTCATATTAATTCACAAAAGTTATTTATTACTAACATAAATTATTACGTCTCACTCATTACAAAATAACCTAAAAAAAACAAAGACAAAACAAACATACGATGAATTCAATTTATGAAATTGAATTTCGTCAGCCCTAACTAAGAGCTCGACCTATTTTCATTAGCATTGGGTGATTCCGACTGGACCAGGGCCAAAATGTCGCGACAAAGGAATACCAACTGTATGTGACTGCGGGGTATTGATATTTCCTGAGAGAGACGTTTCTCTTTTACAACGAACACGTTACGTATTTTAACTGATTAAAAAGGTTGACTTATTACGAGTACAACACGTAATTCAACTATGCTACATGTGCTATCCATACTGAACATACGCATACTGTACGATGTGTTCACGTATACTTTCTTTGAATAATCTTATGTAGAAATACACAACCGGTTGAGACCAGTACATTCTATGATGTTCAACCTGATCAGAGTTTCATATCAGAAAGGCGAGCCCCATGGATCGGTCACATCATGCGCCGCGATGGTCTTCTTCACGACATTGTGGAAGGTATGGTTGAGGGTAGAAACTGCAGAGGGCGCCCTAGATAGTAGTGTTTGCAACAAGTTTTCGAAGACATAAGTTGTAGCTCTTATGCTGAGTTAAAGAGGATTGCAGAGGATCGAAAAGAGTGGAGATCGAGATGCATGATTTTTTTGCTGCAAACCAAATTCACCGGATCGATACTACGAAAAAAATAATAAAATTTCTGCTTATTAATATTTGGCTATGGACTTCAATCTCTGCTGTATTGATATTCGAAGCTTTATAGAAATATATTTTAAATTGTTAATGATTTATTAATTGACTAAATGAAGTAGACTTAAATATCTATGAGTATATTAGCATTACTCAAATAATACCTATATTTCGTAGATAAAAGATCTTTATAAATACGTATGTTACCTATGTTGAAGGACAACAAAGTCCATACTTTCACATATAACTCGTATGTTTTTTTCTTCTGAAGAGTCTGAAGAGACAAGAGACGATATAAGAGGGGCATATTAGATTACCCAAAGTTATTGCCTCGGATAAAGACCCGGAGAGTGCTCGCGGTGTATGAGAAATGGCCGAGTCCGCGACATTTATCTCCCATGCAAAATTTCTCTGCCGGATGACGCCATAACAATCTGCTCTAGCTCATTAATCATCCAAAAAACGCCACAGCTTCCCCAAATTCGCTCGGCCGTTTAACCACTCTCGGGGGCGCAGCTTACACCGGGAATACACACAAATGTTTGAGAACGTCTCACTTAAAGTGAATGGAGCACGGCATCATTAATCTTTATGTTTACAGCCGAATTTGGGTCAGTATCGTAGAAAAAAACCTTTCGTTAAGACATACAAATGCGCGTTTTGATTATACATACATGATTACGTTCATCTTGTTATATCGCTCTCTTCTCGAGAATCGCTTTAGTAGAAAACAAAATCTATAAATAACGATGAAAGCGTTCTTTATATATGCTTTAACAGAGAGTTATATTTAAATGTAAATAAATGTGAAGCTCAATAATCTAACAGAGCAAACTAGGTATATTATATATATCACGTCGGTATTTCAACGTCAGGAGACAAAGTTGGACATTTCTGAGACAGTTGCCTCGGATGCTGCATGAGAGCATTAACTATAATCCAAAAGCAAGATCCATCAACATCCTTGGGGTATCAATCTCGAATAATGTTAAATATTACGAGTCAAAAAAGTATAAAGCCAGTCTCCCTTCCAAAAAACTAGGTGTATTATATAAATTACGTGGGTATGTCAACGATAAACAACTTTTTCTTCTATATGAAGGACAAATCCGCCCTATCCTTGAATACGGCAGTCACCTTTGGATTGGAGCCCCAAAATACCTTCTAAATTTGATTGACTCGGTTCAAAGAAGAGAAATTCGTTTGAAAAACAATGACAGTCTTACGTCAAACCTGCAATCAATGGAACACAGCCGAAAGATTGGTTCACTTAGTCTTTTTTACCGTTATTACCACGTTCGCTGCTCTTCGAAACTTGAAGAATTGATTCCTCCTGCTCCCACCTACAACCGACAAACTCGTCTTACACTTGCCGAACATCCATACACGGTTAATGTGAGTCAACCAAGAACTGGCTGTTTCCAAAATTCCTTCCTTAATGCAACCGGCAAGCTTTGGAATGCTTTTCCAGCGTCTGTGTTTCCTCCTTCCGACAATTTGATTCTCTTCAAGAAACAGATAAATATACACATGCAATCTCCCCAACCCACACACAAACACGAACACAACACAAGTTAACCGCATGCAGCGTCCAGCCTTCCTGGCTGAGTGTCATAGAGTGCACTGGTCTTGACCGGCTGTGCTCTCTTTAATGCGATTACATAAAAATATATAAAAATAACTGATCAAATATGATAAAATTATAATATTTACATGCTTTATGCGTATTGCTCACGCTCAAGGGAGGTAGAACAGACGCTCAGGTATCTGTTTTTATAAGTTTTATGAAAAGTTTAGGCGACAGAAAATTTCCCTCGAGGGTCAGAGAATGAATGCATAGTTTCCGTGAAAAGCTGTTGGCATATTAACATATAATTTACTCAGCGAAGAATCGGGAGATAAGTGTAATATGGGATGAGGCAAGGACCATGGCGGCTGACTCAGCTCTGTGACAGGAGTTTGTGGGGAAAATATGCTCTAACTGAATTTATATGTTCAGCAAGTGTATGACGAGTTTGTCGGTTGTAGGTGGGTGCAGGAGGAATCAATTCGTTAAGTTTCGAATAGCAGCAAACGTGGTAATAACGGTAGAAAAGACTAAGAAAACCAATCTTACGCTCTGAGTGTTCCATTGATTGCAGGTTAGACGTAAGAGTGTCATTGTTTATCAAACGAATTGCTCTTCTTAGAACTGAGTCAATTAACTTTAGAAGGTATTTTGGGGCTCGAATTCAAAGGATAGGTCGGATTTGTCCTTTATATAGAAGAATAATTTGTTTATCGTTAAATTACCGACGTGATCTATATAATACACCTAGTTTTTTGGAAGCGAGACTGGCTTTATACTTATTGACTCGTAATATTTGACATTATTCGAGGTTTATAATCCAAGAATATTGATGGTGCTTGCTTTTGGAAGAGAAAAATCGTTGAAAGATACAGGATCCATTGCAGTCTTCTTGGTGAAGAAGGTACATGATTGGGTTGTAGAAATGTTGAAACTGACGAGGTTGAGATCACCCCATCGTGAAACTCTTTCAAGAGACATGTTCATCTTCTCCACCAGAGATTCCCTAGCAGCAGATAGTTCCGAATGTTTCGGAGGATTATAGAAGATTATACTCTCAAGGACAGTGCTGTCGTCAGCATAGCAGTGAATGTTTGCGCATTGAAGCAAATCATTCACATGCAGAAGGAAAAGAGTGGGCGATAGCACGAAGCCCTGTGGAACTCCCGAGTTGATTTTATGGCAAGAAGATGAAAAGCTATCTACGACAGTGATAATACTTCGATCACTCAAGAAGGTTTCAATCCAGGAGCACAGTGAGGGAGTTAGTCCATAAGGCCGTAATTTATTCACCAGACCGCGATGCCAGACTCTATCAAACGCCTTGATATCTAGAGCAAACTATCACTTATCATTAGTGGCATCAGTGTCTATTATTTAATCAAAGAGTGACAATGGAATAAACTTATTAATCAAAACTATAAATGTTTCATTAAAATTCGGAATTAAAACAAACAGTCTAATACAAACAACGACTTGTTATGTAACTAAATAACTGCGGCATCAATTGTAAAGTAGGCAGTGCATGAAGCCTTACAATACTTTTATCAGCTTTTATACAACTTCATTCCTGAGTAATTGAGACATTTGATGCGGATAATAGGTTTGAAATGTGGCAAATAACAGTTCATCGGTGTATATACTATGTACATGCTGTTGTACTTATCCAATTATATAACTCCTGATATCGGGTTTCAGTTAGATAATATTTTGAGGTGAGTCATCGGTCAACTTTTAAAATCATCATTACTTCTCCTTTTTCCTTTTTACATATCCAAATATAGAGCATATGGTCGATAAAAAAAGTCACCATAATATTTTGTCAGCTGTTAAAATCCTCACGTGGTCAAAAGTTAAAAGTATTTAGCTCTTTGTTGTGGAGCAGGCAACAAAATGTAAGCAATGCATCTTGATATTTCAATGAATATTTTTATTTATAGTTATTAAATATAAATAAAATTACACATCAAATTTTTATACTCATCAATTCATTCAGAAAAATATCGGAAAACGCGGGATTCGAACCACGAGCCTTGCAACCTTTGCCCCATTCTACACACCGCGCTATCCGTGCTATCCACACGACTATTCTCTGCCTGAGCAGATACGCGAAACCTGGTGTATATATATACCATTGTTAACATCATATAAAGACCGATGTCTCTGTTGTATATATTCAGAGTATGTATATTATTATTTTTATGATTCAATCAGTCAACATTTATTCACAAGGTTTTTTTTTTAATATTATTAGTTACCGACAGTCCATTTATTTAATAAAAACTTGATGTATAATTGTACGTGTATTTAATTACTAATATTATTTACATATAGTTAATGATCTATAAAATAATATTAGAGTATTGAAAAACATTCTAATGAAAATTAAAAATCCATTTTTATTTATGGTTTTCGACGGTTTTTTTTATATGTAAAGAGCCTGAAGATTCCACTAAAAAGCTTTTTTGATGCGTCGATCTAATTATTCGATTTTCATAAAAAAAGTACGTTAAAAATACAATTATTTTATTCCATAATATAAAAATTCGGGAACGTATCATATACAAAATTTATTTAATGTCCCCTTTGTTTGGATATGAAAAAAAAAATAAGCAATATATATATTATAATTTTACACTAGTCAGATTCTAACTGATATGTATAACTTTTTTACAGCAATACTATATGATTGATACATCATGAAGGTTTTACCTAATTATTGTTTGAAACCCCACAGAATGGTCTATTAAAATCTGAGTTTCCTGCTACATACAATATAAATCATTTGATAATTTGAAGATTGAAGAGTAACATGATAGTGATCTTCAAAATATTATTTTTATTCCTACATAAATTAAAGTACTATTATATTCTTTATTTGAAGCATGTCATTTAAATTTGACAGCGAGAGAACACTGAGAATCGTTGATAAGGTTAAGCTGCATCGTAGAAGAAAAAGATACAGGCTTCAGATGCATTACGATAATCATCCAATCTCTTTAAAAAGTCAATGTGCGCTAATTCAATAAAATGGTTATTACATGTATGAGAGCACAACTAGTGGGCTAAGGTAGTTGAATGCTGCGAAAAATATTTATGTCTTTGTGCTGGTAGTAGAGATTCTATGTGTTAATTGTTTTGTTTCAAGGTTAGAGGTTAGACGCCATAATTTACTAGATCACCTGCTCTTTCTTAACCTCTCCTCCCCGGTGATGTCTATCGACTACACATTGCTTGTAATAACTTAAATATCTCTGTAAATATAATACACACAGGGTTCAGATTTTAGGTATTCCTCCTTAATACATTTACGTATTGAAAAAAATAAAATATTTATAATAATAGGCACTCATCGGGAGCAGGAAATAGTTTTCTAAAATCCGGAATAAATTCACCACTACAATCAAGACGCGTCAACTGTCATGTATTCATTCGACCTGTCGGAAGCGTGTGCAAAAATAAAATCAAAAAATAACCAGATACGTTGGCATCTATACTCCTCACTCTCGCTGACGTACTAATATGAGTGAGCCAGACGGGAAACCTCAGTTGGTCGGCTAGTGCGAAATGATATCGATGCGCGTCGGCTCATCCATATGTCGACAGGCTAAGTAGTGTTAGTAGCTCTCGGAAGTTCACGCGCCAAGGTGCGTCTGGCCGTTTGAGGATTCGTCTGATGTTTTTCATGTTTTTAGCTATTAAATGTCAATTATTACTGCTTATTGACATCAACTATTATAAAATTAAGCGATATCTTTGAATATTTTAATTTTTTCGAATTTCTACTCATTTTATTCACTTTAAATCAGAATGTGTAACGAGTACACACCATCGGAACGCGCGGAAGTTTTTAACATAGTAAGGCGAGGGTTAAACAGAGACAATTGAGTCTCAAAATAAATTTCGGGGTAACCTAAATCTGTGAACCATTTTTTTCTTTTTGTAGTGTTGAATACTGTCGTCGATCTTTGAACTGAGATGGTATATTGAAAACTTGAGCTGAACATCAAATTTGTTCAGAGATTGATATCTTCTACTTCCGCGGCCTTCACTCCCGCTTGACTGATAGAGAGTGCTCAGGACTTGGACAGTTGGCGTGATCCATTACTTTTCTTCCAGAGGTGTTATGGGGATTTAAACAAATCTATAAAACTTTAAGGCTCGACACAGAAAGCCTTTCTCGCCGATTATCAAATCTCTTTCTCTCCGTCTCTCTCTTTGTACCCGACTTTGGAAACTTTGGATGGCCTATTCTTTATTGAAGTTTATATTTATTGTCATTACCAGATTTTTAAGTATTTATATATATAATGTTTTTTTTTTTGCTGTTAGTTTTTTTTCTTTATATCGGTTTACATATGTTCCCTTGATTATGAAAGTGGTGTTAGTCATATTTCAGTAGCTCTATGATATTATATTAAAAGTCTTGAGTTTTTGATGTTGGTTGAAAATCAATGAAAGTGGTAACTTCATGTTGCGTAAAACGGTATATTTAGATTTTAAAGTGTATGTTGGATAAAGGTTATATGAATTCACAACAATGAACAATAAAATATCTGAATGACTAGTTTGTTTTCATTTTTTTTACTAACCCCACAAACATAATTATGGGCACAGATATGAAACTAATATAAAAACAAAATCTGTTTATGATGCGTAAGTCATTACGATTTATTATAATATTTCGGAACCGCGATCGCGGTCCCGAAATAAGAGCGTCAGCTTAATGGTGTCGCCAAGGAACCAAGGAACCGGCACTGAGGATAAGTCCAAAGACCGGAGTTGAATTGGTACTGATTTATTTAATAACATATCCCTTTTTATATCTTAGAGTACATCATGAGTACAACGATCCTAAGATATATTATTATTTTTTTATTTAATCAAATATAATAGGATACATTTAAGATTTTATTGACAGTATTACATTCATTTTTTTTTTTTTTTATTGTTTATTTTTTTTGGAAATTCGCTTTCCACTTCGCTTATATATATATATATTTATGTAAAAACATACAGGACAATACCGACAGGTGGTCATAGTTATTATGAAGTCTCAACTGTGGTATTCTATGACGCATACCATGGTATATATGGCTAATCGCTGCATGTGGAGAGTTGATCCGCCAACGTCACAGACTACAGCCCGAGATTCACGCATCACCCTTTATTATTACAGGAATTTACTATGAATGGGTGGTCTTTACGGGACGACTTTTGTCTACAAACAATTTTGATTAATAGGCTATGACTTGCATTTTACGCGTGAGGGAACAAATTTACACCGACGGGGGATATTTTAGAGCCCAGAAATCGATTAAAAATTATTTTTTATTTTTAATACCCATCGGGGATCTAACCCACGACCTTTGGTTTGAAAAGCAAACGCTTTGAACATTGAGCTATACCCTCCGGTATATATATTAAATATACATAAAATTGATAATTTCTGTGCAAATTAATACAGCTAAACCACACGGTGTGACAAATTATAGGCACTCTGTCTTGACGGCATAACAATTACGAAAACACAATTGACTTCATCGACAGTAAGACTGTTCTAGAATCATAACAACGTGACAAATTCTATCGGTATATAGAGGTTATAACATATCAGCCTGGTAAAGCTCTCTTAGGCTGATGCCGCAAAGCTACGAAAAACTATATTTTGTCTCTTATTTTAGTTCGTTCGCCTGACACGCACACAATGTTAGTTTTAATTATATAATATTATCGGAGTTTGCTTACGCCATTATAGTTGTTATGACAGTTGCTCCTATTTCATGTTAGTGCACCTGTCATACTTAATTTACTTTTTTGCCGCGATTGTCTTGGCGGCGCTGGATGTCACAGTGTTCCGGCAGTTGTCAGTTAACATTCGTCCGGCCGGCGAATACCGGTCGGATGAAGAAATCAAGTCTTTATTAAAAATAAATACGAATTGTGCTTAAAAAACAAGTTCTTTGTGCTGTTAATATGCTCCTGTATCTTTCCTCCCGCGACTTGTCGTCTTTTTAAAGATAGAAAGTAAAAATACAATGTAATGTGCCACAAAGACGATATATCTAAAATAAACAAACGTTCTGTAAGATGTGTTTAATTTGACATCCATTACAAAACAGATGATTGAACAGAATAATTGTTAAATATTATGATGGCTTAACTTTGTATGACGTGATAATGATAAGATACACGAATGTACCAGATCAGTTTCATACAAAATACTTGTTCTATGGATACTAGAAGCACCCTGCAGCTGACGGGAGGTAGTCCTAGCACGGTCTTTGGCAATCGGGCTTTCAGCTACGCTGCGCCAATGGCCTGGAACTCACTACCGGAAAGCATAAGAGAGCTTAAAGCAGAGGCACCCTTCAGAAGCAGACTCAAGACCCACCTTTTTACTCAGAGAGGCAAAGAAGCGCTTTTGGAATGATCATTCGGTCATAAAAGAGCGCTATACAAATACTAATATAATAATAATAATACTACAAGAGAGCATAAAATGTAGCTTCTTTAAAATTCCGGGCTCTCGGAGTACTTTTTTTATATAACACATACAGGAGAATACCGAAAGATGGTGATTGTAATTTTGAAGTCTCATCTGTGAAATTTTATGACGCTTACCATAGTGTATATGGCTAAGCGCTGCATGTGGAGTGTATATCCGCCAACGTCATAGACTACAGACCGGGATTAACGCATCATCCTTATTATTACAGGAATTTACTATGAATGGGTGGTCTTCACGGGACGTCTACCACCAATTTTAATAAGCAGGCTATGACTGGCATTTTACGAGTGAGGGATCAAATTCACACCAACCCGGGGAATTTTAGAGCTCAGAAGTCGATTAAAATCTTTTTTAAATCTCCGTCAGCCATTGAGCTATACTCGCCGGCATACTTGAAGTATATACTCGTAGAGTGTATAGTCAAATACATATAATCTACTCTGCCAAGTGGTAGATCTTTATCCGATTTAGATTAAGTGACATATATGATGGTAGATGATGTCGTGCAAAATTTTGTGAACGGATTTAGAATTTCAAATATAATGAGGTAAAGCGGCTAAAGTTGTATTTTATTCAAATGAAATATTCCGTACGCAAACAGTACATACGTTACCGTAAAAAAATCAAATAAAATTTATGATATCCGTAGCAGAACTTTCGATATTGGCTGCCTCACCGCACACTCAAACACCGCAGCAATGGAGTTTTTGCGGATGTATACATCCAGATTTGAAATATTTATAGTTCACGTACGAAACGAGTAACAATTTTTCAGTCTTCGTCATTTCAGCCGCGCAGATCGCCGGGCTGAAGGCAGCTGAAGCCTGGGATCACAAAAGCGAGCGTTCTGAAACAATACAGCGAAGACAAAGGCTTTTACTTACTGCTGTAAGCAACCTTTTCAATACAAAACAAATATATAATACTTTTTAGGTAAACACATGCAGTATAATACGACATTAAAAAAACATTGCGGATTCAATCACGCTTGCCATTTTTAAGCATGTCTATGTGCTGCATGTATCGTATTGATCCGTCCAATCAATTGTAGAATAAAACTAGTAGGAGCGGCTTTCTTATATTTGACTTTTATTCGTAAAGCAATAAAAACATGTTATTTCAATTAACATCCTCCTGTCTTTCAAAAAGGTGTCATTCCGTCACGTGAGGGTATGATGAGGAGCAGGTCAGCAAAACAAAGACTTACTTTTAAAAGCACATTGATTATATTTACGATAAAAATTTACAAGCTTGTGGCCCTGAACGGTGGTAGGAAACTGATCTCCGCGCTCGGTATGCGCACTCGCCCGCGCCACGAGCGGCGGTGTATACAACACACCCGTTAGCGGACCTGTCCAAAATGACAACATGGCGACATAAATGCACGTCAAGCGACCAGAAATAAGAGACGAAAGATCGTATATCGAGGTTTTCGGTACCAGCCAGCAAGGGCTACATCATGCGGATGTCACAATCATATAAATTAAATTTATATAATTTACTAACGAGTATTTAATACAACTTTCGAACATCTACCTCCTTTTTTTAAGAACATTTACAATTATATTATTTATGTTTTCAGTATTCACTACGAGATCCATTTCAAATATTAATTTGAAAAATATTTCTTTCTTCCAACACGAAGCACATTAACTGAGTTCTAGGAAGTGAATATAAATTTCTCAGTGTGGTTCAAATTTAATCTAGGTAGGTAATATTTATGTGTTTAATATTTTCCTTTTTTTTTTTTATAACTTAGCCAAGTAATACTGAATAGAATGCTTGCATACGTAGTAGAAATTTGTAAAAAGTTAATGCACATACGACGATTTAAATATATTTTTTTGTGCATAAAAGTAGCTATATATAAAAAATAATGAATATATTAAATAGAAAATCTTTAACATAAAACAATTTAGAAATAATAAGGGTCAGAGTGGGTTGAGCCGCTCTTTAGGACAAGATGGTCCAGGACCCGGGAGCGCGACGCAAATCATCCGAATTACTTAAAAACTCCGATTAACAAATTATCCCAAAAGATGCTTCAGATACTACAGGTACTCGGACTTCTACTCAGGAAGTTGTCGGCTACTTTATATGTTCCCTAGTAGATCATCAGGTCCAGACGTGCCATAAAACGAGGTAAGGGCAGTGACAACTGAGTGGCGGCAATTAGTGGTAACCAAATAGTCCAGAGATGGAACGGATATAAAATGTAAACGAATAATTTTACTTGAGCGGCTTAATTTTTCAGATAAAAATTACTTTGTTGGGCCGCAAATGTCTAAAAGTAAATTTTAATTATGCCCTTAAACACCCATAAAGCTTGTCGATTGGATCGTGATTATTTAAGTGCTTAGAAATGTTTAATATGCTAAATATACAAGTTTTATGAGATGATTAAAACACGAAGAAAAATGTGGCGAATTAAACTGATTAACTGCAAACATAGCGTAAAAAAGCTTGATCAACTGTACTTTAAACGCAATTACCTGAATATAAGATAGTACGAAACGCACTTATGCTTATTTAACAGTAAGTATGTTTTTAGAGTCAGTTTAAGCCTCGATAAACCACTCACCGAGCACTTATCAACACGTATCTATCAGTATACAAAAGCTTAGTGTAATGCAAATAAAGGCTTAAGATTCTACACGTTCATTTATTTATCAGTGCTTAAGCTGCACTTTTTTTTAATTGAGTCAATATTTGAAACCAAATGATTCTGTCCTTTAAAAAGTCAGATATCAATGCATAATATTCTTAAAAATGCTCATACAAAATACTCATATATAAGTTTGCAAGATTTGCGATCAATAATTTATGACAGAATCACAAAAAATCAGCGAGGATCTTGATGGCTGACAGAGATTTGTGGCAGCAATTTTTGATGATGTTATGCTCCAATTTATGTTGTGGATATAGTGATGATACGAGTATGACATATATATGAAATGGCATATGGAAGCAAATATGTGCCCATGATTATGAAAGTGGCGTAAGTCATGTTTCATTCGTTCTGATATATTTATAGGTTTGTGTTTTGATGTTGGCTTAAAACCAATGATATAACAACTTAATTATACTACTGTACTAAATTAAGATTTTATAAATTTATGTTAGATGAAGATTATATGCACTACAATGTAAACTGTTTTTTTCTCTTCATTTTCTTGAATTACATCACATTCATAGTTTTAGGCTCTTATAATTTTGCCTCCATAAATTTATTAAGTGGGTTGGATATAAAAGTTTGACGAACAGCATATCATCCAATCTTACGCCCTACAAAAAAGCTCTTTGAGCACCAGTTGAGTACGGAATGCTCTTGGCACCGCGTGCGAATGAATTGGTACTCTATTACGTGCTTTGTAACGTTACAGAACAAGGCTTTCTCGTAGCTTTGTAGACTAGCAACTGATACGACCGCTGAAATAAAAAGTATAGCGACCTGAAAAAACGTGATCACAATAAATAGTCAACCGGAGTGCGGAGAGGACGAGAAAAGAAAATTTATTACTAAGTAGATATGTTTATAGCTATATTTCCACTGTCATGTTTTAAAATGTAATATTGTATTAAAATAATTTAACAATATGTGTTATTAATGAAAGCAAACAATATTGCTGTGTATATATAATTATTTTACTATATTTATGTAAATATATTCTTCATTTATTAGACCAAATAAATAATATTGCCTGATACTGATTCTTCACATGTGAAACTCATATTTTGCTGTCGCTGGAATGAAAAGAATAGCCGGAGGAAGAGATCCGATACTCCGTTTCCAGGAGGCTTCACATGGAGGCTATTTTCATGATTCCCAAGAACTCCCTAAGCAACGGTGTTAGTAGAACAAAGGACAACCTCGAGCGGTGGGGAATGCTTTGGCGGGGAGAGTCACTATTGTGCAACTGTGGATATCTCTAAAAAACTCAAACAAAATAAATTTCTTATATATCTCTTCATCGCCATATGTCAGTGATTTTTTAATAACAATATAATGTACAAAAGAGTTATGTTTTTTTTTTATAAACGTATCCATATCATTGCTCAGATGATAGTAGTCTATTGTCAAAACAGGAAAATATTAAAACCATCTACTTTAAAACGTACTCTATAAAAAATCAATCACACAAAACTTACAGAGGTTACTGGCAGCGGTAAGTGATACCATGAAATAAAAATAAAATCAAATGTAGTAGCAGAAATTATTTGAAAATCCCTAAAATCAATAAACGGACCTTAAATTCTTAGTACATCTTGTTATTTTTTTATCGTGTATATATTCTTGAATTAAAGTTGTAACCTTTTTAGTCAGCATAGCAAGGCTATTGCTTCAAATATTTCGACTGAAAGATAAAGCCTTCAGGAGGGTAAGAGAGCGCTGTTTCGCTTCCGGTCACCGAGATACTGTGACTAAAAGAGTTCCCCGCGATTAGAGAACAATTTAAATGTTAATGACTTATCTGAATTTCAGGAGAATACATTTCTCGTCTACTCGTAATAAATCATTTGCCGGGCTTAGATAAAACAATGTCGCGCTGAGGGGGTCGGCGCTCCAGTTTTAACCCGTCGGGATATCAGGATGAAGGGATGTCGGGATGAGGGAATGGGGTGGATTTTTTCAGGATTATCGTCCTGCGTATTCAGATGACACAAAAATAAATGAACGAGCCCTAATATATGTAGATTTATACCGCTTTATCATTGCGGAATGACATATTTTGTAATCGAGACCACTGGCTCTTCCGCCTCTTGTATTTAATGCCTTTAAAATTTGTGTTTGCGTAATTCTCCGACATGACTGGCTTCTGCTATTTTTCATTTATAACGACGGTTCTGCCGATTTTAAATACAAAATCACTATATGTAATAATAAATACAATAAGTCATGATGCTTGAAGTTTGACGATAAAAATAGACAAACTTCAGCAAAAAAACGTATTTTAAGAAATAAAAAATGAAATAATAATACAATTTGTACCTCCTTGTAAGGATCTAACCTGGGACCAATAAATACTGTTTTTTCATGAATAATAATGATAATAAATAAAGATTTGAATTTAATTTCACTACAGAACATTACAAATGAAATTAAAAAAAAACGTTACTGAAGTACTCGTACAATTAAGATTAATATACAAATATAGGTACTTATGATTAATAACTAAAAACAAAGCAATAAAGACAAGCATCAGAAGGTCTCAATGCTCATCAAACAGACGACTCCAACAAATTATTTTTCCAAAGAAACTCGTGGAGTTCCTGCCTGAATTGGGCCTGCCTTACGTGAAATATATCAACATCTGAGGCGATTTGGTTGAACAGATTGATCCTTCTCCCAAGAAGCATAGACTCTGATAGGTAGCTGTTACTCTTTGGGAGAGAGAACAAAGATGAAATCATTAATAATGCTAGCTTATTGTACTTTGCTAAAGACCTAAGCCATTCATGAAAATAATTACCTAGGACAACAGCATGCTTTTTCAATAATGTAAAGATAATATATTCCGTAGGATTTAGTGTAACAAACTTGTACAATTGCTAAGTGCAACGTTTTATCTTATTATTATAACTATATTGGTTGGTGTGCATTTGATCCTTCACCCGTAAAATTCCAGTCATAGACTATTAATTGAAATTGGTGGTAGACGAAAGCCATCCCGCAACCACCAGCCATTCATAGTAAATTCGTGTAATAATAAGGATAATGCGTTTTCGATATTTTATCTTCTTTTTATTAAATTTTTCATGTCTGTATCTATTGTGTATTATATTACCTGTCATTTAATCTTATATGTGTATTTTATATCTTTTATATTATTTTGTGTATCTTATGTATTACTTGGAACTTGATTCTATCAATAAATAAATAAATGACCGTTCCTCTATCTGAAGCAAAAGGTATTCACGAACAGCCGTCACAAAGCTCAACCACCACAGTTATCGCATACTTCCAATAAAGATAAGTTTATTCTAGATATATCTTTCATCAGATTGAACTCTTTCTTACTACCAATTTTAATATTTATTTAACATTATTGTATGAATTTGAGAAAATTATTTTTAGGTGAAAAATAAAAGAATATTTGCGTAAAATACGAGTATGTCAACAGTTCGGAAAATAATTATTTACTTTTTTTATGAAACGATAATACTTCTGGTATAAAACATTAAAATTTATAAATAAGAATTTTCTGAGACGTTACAGTGGTTTCTTAGTAATTTTACTGGATATTCAATAAAGAGCTTACATATTACACATTATTCGGCCTCTAAAGGATTGTATTGATTCAAACATTTGAAACCAATTTATTTCCTAAGAAAATATTTATATTTCAAATAAGGATATTTGAAAATATATTCCTTAGTAATGATATTGCAATGATAACAAGGAGTAAATTTAAGGTATTTATTAGAAAAATTAAAGTAAATACAGGGACTTAACTTAAAACTACAACATGCGTAGATCAAATGTTTTTTAAGCTATTCCACGCCCAAGAAGAGCGGTTATAACGAGAATCAACTGATATAACGATCACTTTTGAGTGAGGTTGCCATCACACTGAATTATTTGCTGGCAAGATTGTGGACTATAAAGGGAAAAGCTACAAATGTTCCATTTGCGTTCTCGAGCGGCGTGCGTTCATTGGCTTGCAGGAGATCGCATTCCCTTCCTCGAGTGGCATGCGTTCACCGGCTTATGTGGGATTATTTTCCTTTTCTTAAGCCGCGTGCGTTTATTGGTTTTACGGGCATTGTGACGTCTCTTGTCTCTTACAAAGCTGGGTAATAGTTTTAAACTTTCTTCAGATTTAGTGTTGGTATCATTACACACTTATGTCTTCAATATACCTGCAGTATAATATTAATTCAATATAACTGAAGCTTGGTCGTCAATGGATTATACGACGATAAACTGGATTAGCTAGATGCTGTGTGTTGAAAAAATGTGTAATGGTTCTCTGTCGGTATTGAAAGAATTGTAAGTGTACCTTCTTCACGAGGATATTCAGATTGTATTTTTTTTTATGTAAACACATACAGGAGAATACCGACAGACGGTGATAGTAATTCTGATGTGTCATC